>JARHVA010003815.1:0-185000 GCA_037957365.1 Torreya grandis | reverse complement strand
AGCCCTTCCCAATACAAGAAAAATGAATAATTTTAGCCTAACTTCAGACATGCATAGAAGATAAAATATAATTCATTTTAACAAACCATAAGATCCTTCCTCTACATGTCTAAAAAATATTCGTGTACCCTAGAACACTTTAGCATAACCTTCAAGAATAATTTGTGCCGTGAGTTATAGTAACAGGTCCTAAAATGAAACTTTTTGGTAGTGAAGAGATAAATTCTCAAGCTCAAACATAAATTTTTACCTCTAGGACCCCAAAATGAAAAAATATTTACTAGATCACATATAGATAGGTGAATTACATGTGTTTTCGTGACCCTGACATCTAAGTCCACCCCGAAATATATTTTCGCTACTATTTAAGAGGGCACAAACACTAACAACAAATGTTATCTAAGTTTGAGTTATTATTTGAGAAATATATTTTTTTTCATTCTTCACTGTAAACTAACACCACATAAATATGTGTGGATAATGTCTAGGTCCATGTTCTTGGCCTCCCATCATGCTCAATTGACAAACCCACCACCTATTTTGGCATGGATTACAAAATATTCATACAAGAGCATACCAAACTTGGATGAGCTTAAAAAGTTATCAAGACATAATAAAGATAATATATTTAGAGTCTTAACAATACCTAAGACCTATAAAATTGTCAAAACCTATAGGGATGGCCTACAAAATGGTTTGTCATTCATACGAGCTCACATGAAGAGGTTTGTAGTCAGTTAAAAAGAGATAAGTTTGGGTGTTTATGATTGATCCAAGCATGTTAAAGTCCTTGAAATATTGGAGAAATATTGGTTATCCAAAAATAAGCCTATAAATAAGTGATCACTATGAACACAGGTGAAATGTTCAGTCACATGACTATACAAAAGGTGAAAAAGTGAAAGTTGTCAACATGTTTATAAATTATTGGAGATATTGAGTATTTGGGAGCACTAAAAGGTGATTCATACCATTTTTATGGTCATATTAAATTAATAAAACAATAATAATAGTTATTAAAATATCCAATCCATTTCATTTAAGCCTCGAAATTCAATTCCATAGCCCAAATGCATGCACACAACCACAAAAAGAGTATGAAGGCCTAATATTATATGATTATGGTAATTTTTATTGATTAAACCTATCCATCCAATGATTATAGGTTTTAGAGTGGGTTATAATATAAATATAAAACAATAATGAGCTCTTGATACCATATATAACTCAAGATACATTTTTTTTCTAAACTAGCTTGCTATCTAGCATGTAGATCATAGTTTGCACAAAAAGGGCCATAACTTAGATTTTATAGCTCTAAATGACTTGAAATTTGGGAAAAATGTTTGAATTGAAATTTTATAACTTTTTAAATTGGTATAATTTTTTTAATATACCTGAGGAAAGATAAAACATAAAAACACAGGCTTACATATTTAAAAATGAAGGAAAAGCAGACCTAGAGAGGACCAAAAGTGATATAAGTCAAGTTATATTGATCCAAACTATAAATTTTTACTTAAATGTGATTTATTATGTATTTAATATGTTTTATGTCTTATAAAACCCTAAAATACAATAAAAATTAAGTTCTATATGATGATTCACAAACATGGCCTTATTTTTAGGCCTAAATCAGCTAGGTTGAGTAGCAAGTAATCACTTTGTGAAGGTATTGCATATTATAATGGACATGTAAGATTTAAAAGAGTTTTAAAATGGTTTTAATATGTTTAAATATTATTATAATCTTAGATATCTAGTCTAACTCTTCATCCACCTCTAAATAGGCTTAGCAAGCTAGTGGCCTAGTGAACTTCTTGCAAGCAAAGTGATAATGACCCAAGGTGAGAGGTTGGAATGATTAAATATATGGAATATATATATATATATATATATATATATATATATATATATATATATATATATATATATATATATATATATATATATATATATATATATATATATATATATTATATGTAATACCTCATGTTGATCATTAAATTATTTATAAATACACTATCCACCTTGGCTACACTAATGAGGTGGAATAGTGTAGTCAAGAATCAAGAGGAGCTAATTTACCTCTCCAAGGAAAGAGATCTCTAATTTGAGGTTTTTTATTAAATTTTGAGATGTAATAAGAATTAAAAATATTAATAAAATTTATTTAAATTATAAATGTGGATTAATTTCCATAAGTGGTGATCCTACGTTGAAAATCATGCAATATCATGAAGATGCTAATGAATGCAATGAGAGAATGGCAACTTGGGAATTGACAATCAATTACATGTAGGTAAGAAGGAATTAATGATGAGTGGGGAGATAATTAAACAATGATATAATATTAAATATAATTTAAATAATGTCAAACATGCTACCTGTTAGAATTAGCTACATGATCTAATGAATCTAATAGAAAGCATAAATAAGAGATAAAATAGTAATAGTAAGAAATAATAACTATATATCTGAGATAATAAAAGAAATGAATAAATAACTCAAATATGATTAATTAATCTAATAATTCAGCATTAATTTTATATGAAATACATAAATATCCATTACTTATATAAAGCAAGGCATACATGATAAAGATCAGGGAAATCACACAACATGTGTAGTTCAATTGATATCTATCCACATGAATAGTAGAGTGCAAATCCACACTAACAAGATAGGTGTCTAACTTATGTAAATGATCAACATAAGTTGACTATTAGTTAAACAATATTATCCTATCTAACCCTAAATAGTGGAGTGGAAGTCCACTATAACAAGATAAGTGTCTAAGTTAACTACTAGCTAAGCAAGCTTATGCTATCTGGTACAAATTATTAATAAACATAATAAACTAATTACAATAAGTAATTAATGCACCAAAATAATAAATAATAAATAAAGGTAAATACAATAAAGCAAATAAATGTACCAATACCCCCCATAGGTGAAGCTTAGGTAGGGCTATGCAGATAAGAGTCCCAATAATATGTACCCATATTAGGTACTCTGTACAAATAGATGAGGAAAGGAGAAAATACAAAGGAAAAAAACTCCTAAAAAAGAAGGTTTAGGAGACCCCCCTGAAGAACTGATGTCTCACACCCCCAAAAGAGTTGCAAGTGAAGATACTTGCTCTTCGTGAAAGGTTTGGTGAAAATATCTGCAATCTACTCCTCCATAAGATAATATTGAAGATTAATGATCTCCACCTAAATTAGTGCCTTGTAGGTGTCCAATAACCTCCAATCAAGCTTTTGGGTAATTTCCACCCAAAATGCACAATTTGGCCTAAAAACACTAAAACATTCTAAATGATGTCAAACTGACATATTCAAGTGCTGATTTTGGCTAGGGTATCCCCAAATGGGGCAATGTAATTTATGGATTAGTTAACTTTGATTAGATCATTTCAAGTCAAAATGCCAATTTTGCACCTAGGTGCTTTGGATTGATCTTTCCTATTAATTCTCTTGCATGAGACACATGCCTTTATTATTTGTTGTTGGTAACATCCTAAATGGGAATATGGTTTTAATGCATCTGACATTGACTTATAATTTCAATCCAATCAAAATTTGGACCAATAACAAGGCATTCTGATCAATTTGAGTAATTTTTACACAAAGTGCTTAAACATGCTTAAGAGCTAATAAAACCAATTTATAGCCTAATTAATAATTCTATGGAAACTTGTTAAAAACTTATTTTTGGAAATGAATATCAAATATTTGCATCATCAGGAGACCTCATTTTTTGGGAAGATATCCCTAGGCCATAAATGCCACAAATATCAAGATTCATGCCCTCCTTGCCTCATCAATGCCTTCCATGATGCCCTCCATGCCTCTTAATTTCCCCTTCTTCTAATGTCATGATGAAGATAATTATAAACTTAATTCAAAAAATTGAATTAATCCTCAACCACACATCTCAATCTTAGGATGGATGGTTCAAGATGATTCTAGACATTCTAAAAAATCTATAAATAGAGAGGCCAAGAACATCATTTTCAAGCTATTTTGGTACATAGTTATAATGCACAAATACCTTCAACAAGCTATTAAAACTAGTGTTACCATGCCAAATTGATTCCAAGCCAAGTCAAGCCACAAGCCAAAGGTGCCAAGGAGATATGGAGGTAGCCACACTTCCATTGCCAAGGACTTCATGAGCACAAAACCAAGAAAGCCACTACTACAAAGGCATTTAGAGCATCTAAGGAAGGTGAAATAAGTCTTGTGTTTTATTCCTTACTTTTTAGTTATGTTTGTCATTTGTTTTTGTTACCAATCACCCCCTAGTGTCTAGGCCTAGAGATGTTATGCCATTAATGTGTTTCTTTCATTTTATTTTAATTTTGGAACTAACACCATACTAACCATCCTCTCTTGAGTCAAATTCCTAGATCACACTCCTTGATAAAGTGCATATGGATCTCTATGTGTTTGGTTGTCTGATGATGAACCAGATTCTTCAAGATCTAAATAGTGCTCTAGTTATCACAATAGATGATTGATGGCTTTTGAAATGGAACACCAAGCTCAGTGAGAATATTATGAAGCCAAATAGCCTCAGGAGTGGCATTAACAGTGCCAAGATACTCAACCTCTATATCAATAGCATTTTGTTTCTTACTCTACCAATAAATGGGGCCATATTTGAAGTGAAATTTGTAACCAAAAGTGGACTTATGATCATCATAATCACTAGCCCAATAAAAATCTATATATCCCACCAAGTTTAAACCTATACCTATTATATAGTGATGTATCTGATAGTGCCCTGAATGTAGCTTAAAATGTTCTTGGTAGCTCTCCAATGAAGCTCATGTGGTTTCTGCATAAAGCATGAAACCATACCAACTACATATAAAATGTCAGGTCATGTATGAGTCAGATAGTTTAGGCTACCTACAAGCTGGTGATACAATGTGACATCAACCAAGGGAGTGGAATAATAAACCTCAAGTCTAACTCCAGATAAGAAAGGAGTTGGTGCAGGCCTAAACTTAGCCATGTGAAACCAAGCTAACAATTCCATGGCATACTTGGGCTATGAAAGTGTAATCCTAGAAGAAGACTATGCTATCTGAATCCCAAAAAAATAATACAATAATCTCATGTCTATCATAGATAACCTATCATGAAGTGCAGTCTTAACACTACTAATGATGGATGTTGTGCTCCTTGTAATAATGAGATCATCAACATAGAGCACCAAGTAAAATAATGAATCCTCCTATCATAGAATTTAGACATTTGGATCCGAGTGACATCTCGAGAACCCAAATGAGAGAATAAATGTGTCCATCTTAAAATACCAAGCCCTAGGGGCTTATTTTAGACCATAGAGAGACTTCTTCAAGCAGCATATTAGTGAAGAATCTTGAATGAACCCTTATGGCTGCTCCATATAAATCTCCTCATGAATATCCCCATGAAGAAATGCACTCTTCACATCCATCTGATGTATACCCAACCATGAGCTACACCAATAGCTACTATCAAGTGAATAGAATTCATCTTAGCAATAGGCACAAAAGTTTCTATATAGTCAATGCCTTATACTTATAAAAAACCTTTGGCCACTAAGCATGCTTTATACATATCAATATTTCCATCCACTACAAAATTAGTCTGATATATCCACCTACATCATACTAATTTTATTACCTTAGGAAGAGGAACAAGATCCCAAGTGTTATTCCTAATCAATGAGTCATACTCTTCTTCCATTGCTAAATCCCACTCAACTGTCCCTGTGACTTCTTGAAAAGACTGTGGATAAGAAGCTATGGTAATGTAGGAATGTGGAGGATCATGTTGTGACCATGTTCTCCTTTTATCTAATGGATCCATAACAAGAGGGTCTACATCCACCAAAGTCTATATAGCCCATAAAGGCATCAATGGGTGAGGATATGGAGGAAGAGGAACATGTCCTACTAAACCCTATTGGGGAGGTATTACCTCATTATCCCTGTGAGTAGATGAATTAGGAGTATCATCATCACTACTATCTGATTCTTCTAATAAATAAGAATGAGAAATATTAGAAGATAAGTCTAAAGGACTTTCTTCAAAGTAAACACTTCTTGTTATAATAAGCTCATGTGAATTTAGATCAATGAGCTGATATCCCTTAACACCATCAAGATATCTCATAAATATACAACTTTGGCTTTGTTGTTCTAAAGCATGATGCTTATCTAAAGGTATGTAAGTCCATGCTAGACTACTGAAGACTCTAGAATGATGCACATTTAGCTTCCTATTACACCAAGCTTTAAGAGCTGTTATCCCCTTTAAAGCTTTGTGAGAAAATTAATTCTATATATATGCAACATAATTAATCACTTATGCCTGGTACTAAGGTACTAATGATTTTACATGAATCATACAACTTGCCATCTCTTTTAAGAATCTATTATTCCTCTCTGCTACACCATTCTACTGAAGTGTGTATGCAACTGAATGTTGAAGATCATATCCTTCAAAAGCACAAAATTATTCAAACTTGTTATTCACATATTCCCTCCCATTATCTGTATAGAGAATTTTGACATACTTCCTAGATTGTTTCTCTGCTAGAGTTTTAAACTCTATAAATCTATCAAATACTTCACTCTTGAGTTTCAAAAACTAAACCCAAGTATGTCTAGAATAGTCATTAATAAATGTGAGAACATAGTAGGTTTTACTAAAAGATAAAGTAGGTAATGGACCCACTAAATCACTATGAACAAGTTCAAGGACTTGTGTAGCCCTCCAAGCCTTCCCTTTATTAAACTTATCCTAGGGATGTTTTCCTAAGGCACAACCATGACATACACCCCCTAAAACTAAATCTATAGAGGTCCTGTAACCATCTCCTAATAACTAAGCTACTGTAAATAGCGATAGTTCAGATGACCAAACCACTAATGCCATAACTTGCTCACTGAATCAGTGTGTGAGAGAAAAGCTATAGAGGAAGACTGAGGCACAAAGTAGGAGAATGAATATGATTATTATTGTCAAATTTTCCCACTGCAACTAAGACATTATCCTCTAATTTTCTAATTGATATAGAATTGGGTGTGAACTCAAATTTCCTACCAGTATCAAAGTTAGTGATTTGGTAGATAGAAATAAGGTTAGTTGATAACTCTAGAATATAAAGGACATCTTCAAATACGCCACTATCAACATCAAATGTACCTTTTCCTATAACATCTACCATAGAATAATCACTTATGAGAATATGAGGCAAGGAAATTGGTTCTAATCTAGAAAATTGTTCTTGATTAGAACCCATATGGTGTGAAGCACCTGAGTCAATGACCCATGACTTGGGAGAATTTTACAGTGCAACTAGTGCCATAACTTTTTCTTTCCCTAAATTTGAAGGAGTGGAAGAATCCTTTGAAGAGGATTGATTGATGTTATTCTTTTTTAGAAGACCCTTAAGTTCATCAATCTCTTTCTTCTAACAATCTTGTTCACTATGAAACCTCTTTTTACATTAAGGGTAAGGAGTGCTAGTCCTTTTTTGTGAATCCCCTTTCTTATTAGTGGATTTATAATCTCCTTGTGAGGAAGATTATTTCCCTTTATTCTTATCCTTTTGTGACTTATTCTGATTATTTTGCTTCTTTTTACTTGAACCTGTATTTGATGCTGATGTTGAAACTTGTTTATGCTGAGGTTGACTTGCAACTAGAGATTGATATTTGGATGACTTGATGAGACCCATAACTATTAACTTTTATTCTTTAACCATTAAAATTTAAGAGAATACCTCAAAGGTGGGCATTTGATAAGATGTGCCCAATGTGAGCTAATGAGTCTGAAAGCTAGAGACAAAGGATGAATATTCACGGCCTAATTTTTGTAAGGCACTAAAAATCAATTTAATATCCTTTTTATCAATTTTACATTAAGAAATTTGTGCTCTAAGATGTATGACTTTAGTGATGTAGTCTTGTATTGTAGCATAATTTTTAGGATCCAAACTAATGAGTTCATTGTCAATTTGGTAACCATGAACCTCATCTATTTTGACAAATAATGATGCTAATTTAAGCCGAGCCTCTTTTAGAGTTGTACATTTGTCAAGATGGAAATTCATATCTAAAGACATGTAAGATCGAATTCATCAAATTAATTTAGTAGTTTCAAAGAGAAAGTGTTATAACTCTTTTGCATCAGTAGGTGGAGTAAAAAGAGTTTTTATGTAAGGCATATATCCTAGCATCATCAATACATTTAAAGAATTATATTTCCATGTATTATAATTTTATGTTGTTAATAGTGGGAATTTAGGATTCCTCATGATGCAATCAGAAATAAACTATCACAAAATAGAAATCAAAGTACGAAACACACCACATAACCACCCTAAATTACTTAGTTTTATCCCACCCAAAAATTAATTTTTCACTTTATAATTGAGTGCAATTACAAGCCTGGAGTATAATTTTTCCAATTTACAAAAAGCTCATTTACACCCTCTAGTATAAAAGTACAAAAAATATACTTTATTACAAAATTTTTTACACCAAAGAGTTGTGCTAAAAAAAATATTTATTTAAAAAAAATTGGGACATCAATTCGAGGTCGTATGTGAAAGTTATGAGCTTCTGAACTTGCAAAAGTGAGGACGAGCAAGAGCTATTGTATAAAAATCTGAATTATGAAAAAATCTAGAAAAAATTGAAAGTACAATAGTGAAGAGCATGAAATTTTAAGTTATTTCAAAAAAAAAATTCTCAAAAATACCTTCCAATGTTCAAATGGTGGGCCTCCAAAGTTGCCCTTTCAAATCTGCCTATTGATCTGTGAGGCCTGCCCAAAAAAAAGATTTCTTTTTTGGTCTGCACAGTCCATATGGTTCATACAATCGTACTTGGGAGCAAAAAAAAAAATTGTCTTCTAGAGTGACTGTGTCCAAATTGGACAAATTTTATATGGATTTGTACGTTTTGACATCTTTTGAATGCAACTGTGAGGTCCATTTTGCTCAAAAATGCTTCAATGTTTAGGTACCCACTAGATTTGGGTGTGGTGCTTTTAGATCAAACCCTTGCCAATTTTGTCTCTTGTGCCCAATTTGGATAAAATTGTAGATGATTTTGACTATCTCGGGTACTCTGAACTCAATGGTGAGCTCAAAAATTCTCCACAAAGCTCTAATTTGTATATGTATACAAAATAAAAAAAATTGATCCTATATCTGGATATTTTTCTCTTAAGTATTTATCAATCTATAGATTTAAGATAGCTCTGGTACCATGTTAAAATTAGCTACAGGATCTAATGAATCTAATATAAATCATAAATAAGATATAAAATAGTAATAGTAATAAACAATAACTATATATCTAAGATAATAATAGAAATGAATAAATAAATCAAATATGATGAATTACTCTGATAATTCAATAGTAATCTAATATGGAATACATAAATAGCCATTGTTTATATAGAGAAAGACGTGCATGATAAAGACCAGGGAACTCACACAACACGTGTAGTTCAACTCATATCTGTCTACATGAATAGTAGAGTGCAACTCCACCCTAACAAGATAGGTGTCCAACTTGTGTAAATGATCAACACAAGTTGACTATTAGTTAAACAATCTTATCCTATCTTACCCTGAATAGTGGAGTGGAACTCCACTGTAATAAGATAAGTGTCTAAGTTAACTACTAGCTAAGCAAGCTTATCTTATCTGGTGAAACTTCTTAATAAACATAATAAAATAATTATAATAAGTAATTAGTGCACCAAAATAATAAATAATAAATACAAGTAAATTTAATAAAGCAAATAAATGCACCAACACTACCCTTATGCCTTGATCAATCAAATAGTCATTTAATGGAGTTAAAGAAGCGTTAAATGTCTTTCAAACTACCCTATAACAATGGAACTAATTCATGGGAGTTGAAAACATGTTGATTGAATAAGAAGTGAAGCATTTAAGAAAATGACAAGGTGAGTTAAGATCAAAATTGAATCAAGGATACCACCATCCCCAAATATAGGTCAACTAATGAAGGCATTTGACTACATCAAACACTTCAAACAACCATAATGCCCCTTCTATGCCTTCATTCATTCAAGGCAACCTCATTTCAAGGACAAATGATAAGTACCTTTAGCAAGCTTATATAAGATTCAAGAATATAAAATTATTTACTAACAATGCCAACTATGTGAAGGTGGAAGCTTATATGGCACCACTAATCTACAAAAAATTGTTACTAAGTAATTAAAAATGAACTTTGTATGTACTACCTAGAAAATCAAAAACATATGGTAAAATTGATTATAACTACATTTTATAAGTCAACATACCTGCACATATCAATCCATTGAACCAATATGATCTACTCTAATCTTGATAGTAACAAGAGTAACTTCATGGTCTGATTCACGAAATTTCCATAGATTCTTGTTTAATGGTCTCTCATGATATTTTTTCAATTGAATATTCATTGCAAGAACCAAATTTGAATAGTTTAGTATCTTCTTGTGTGTTTTAAAGTCTTCAAACAACCATATATCTAAATTTCTGATTGTATATCATTAAAGCCAAGTTCTAGTGACTACCATAGACCTAGTAGGATACTAAATGTTTTATCCATATATGACTATCGAAGTCAATTTTTTATTTTCCTTTACACACTGACATAATTAATAATATGTCCCCTCTTCATTTTCTTCATTTGTAATAACTACAAGAACATGCCTTGTATCACAAAAAACAAATTTTAATGACACTATATGAAGATAAATAATAGGATTAAATATTACATAATGAATAATATTCTACCTGGATGCACTAGATCAGATACATGGTCAAAATCATGTGATAATGCCATATTTATATATTATAATGCTCATGAAGCCTGATATGTGTTGATTTAAATTAGAGGTATGGAACTCCAGTCATCCACCTACTCTTATGACTCATACTCATTCCAAATAGAGTCCATGCATGCATAATAAAAACTTACCAATTGTCTTTTATGAATAGTCCAAGAGCTTTCATTTAAGCTAAGAAATGAGTGGAGCTCACTTTAAACCATTAAAGTCATACAATCCTCATATTTTTCAAGTTTTTTTCCTTCATTAACCAAAAATATCTAAGGACAATAGAATTTGGTTGAGTACCATGGCACATGTTATCATTACACCATTCAACCATGCTTTGTGCATGAGTTAAATGAGCACCCTTTTAAAAATTTCAAGTTTTCCCTTGTAATGAATATTTTTACACATTCTCCAACACCATCATGATCCCATTTTGCATGACTAGCCTCAATGAAAATCTAAATATGTTCTACACCAGTGGTAATGGGCATCCTACTCAACTAATAAACTATCCATGAATTCTTGAATTGTACCATGTAATTATTCGACCAAATGTCATACTAATTGAAATGAATGTTACTCTTAGTCAATTATCTATAGAAATTATCAAAATAACTATGCACGTACTTTGTAATATGTGGTCGGTCATCAATGATATAGAAATGGTACTCCCTTAATATTTTTGATCTTACTTGGTACTATTAGGTGCATGCATAAATGCTATATGCATGAATATGATAATGTGTGATGAGTTGTAATATTGAGACTGAACTTTCATTTATGGTTTAAATGTGTAATTTTTAGCAAAGTCAACTACTAAAATAATCAAACCAAGTTTGAATGTGTCCTTTCTTATCTTGAAATGTTCATCCAACCATCTAGCCTTGTGTGTGTGCCTTGCATACTCATAAATAATTTTCTCCTTAAATTTAACCATAAATTCTGAAATGTGTATATGTTTTGTAACAAGCTCACACCTTTCAGATCATTTTCCATCTTTTACTTGATAAGTCGCAATTTTTTATTTGCTCAAAACAACTAATTCCCATCTAATTGCACTTATTTAATCTTCATGGATATATAATTTTTTAGTTTTGAAAATCCACCAAAAATGCTACGATTTCCATCCAAACATGCTTTTTTATAAAATAATTGTCCATTTAGTCTTTCACAAAAAATGGTTGGAATAGATTCCCTATTTAATTTTGGCAAAAATTCTAAGCTACACTCCTAAAAAATATTGTTAGTATGAAAAGCACAATAAATATGGTATAAAATAACATTGTGTATTACAAACTCAACATATTGCCTACAACAACAAGTGGTGCATGTGTGATTTATTTTTACATAAAAAGGTTTGGCCATCTCAAAATATCTTTGACTAATAGAAAATTTTGGATGTTTTTCCAAGAAATTCGAATACAATTGTGTTTGAGTCATATCTAAGAAATTTTTTAGATGTGATTCATGGTTAAGAGAACCAACTCTTCTTTTGACTTCATCTCTTGAATTTGGCAAAAATCTAATATTGTCCTTCCAAAATTATGCAAGTAACTCTTTCAAAGCATTGGTTATAACCTTGTCCTTTCATGGAAGTCGACCAGAGAATGCATAGAGCTCATTGTTATTGGGTTCATTATGTTTTTTATGTCTTTAAATTGATTTCATTAATGTTTATTTGTTTATCTCAAGTGTTCAACTTGTTTTTAAAATCAATTTTTTTTACCTATTTGATTACTTACTACAAAAGTTGTGATTATACATCAGGCAACATTATAATCTTTGTTATATGATTTAGGGCCTAAAATATGATATGCATCATGTAAGTTGTTATACATTTTCCTCATCCATATTAGATGTTATTATCCCTAATGTGTAAATGGTAGGTCTCATCGTAATTAATTTTATCAAAATAAAAAAATGACATCTTTTAGTATCATGAATCAAATTATAAAATAAACTATCCCAAATTTTCTGAGCCAATCTTCTTGAATGGAAGTTAAACATTTTGTTAAGCATTGGTTTTGAAATATTTTCATAGACTTCAATTAAGTACTTAACTTTTTTACATACAATTCTTGGAGTTGTTATTATTGGAGGAACTTGTTGAGAGGGTGTTTCAAAATTATCATTACTTTCATTGAGTAGTGGTGGGATGAAATTTTATTCATTGTTTCTTTTCTCATTATATGCTTCCATGAAGTTTTATTCATTTCTAATTTCATCATTATTTCTTTCCATGAAAATTTCTTCATTGATGAGGGGTAAGGCATCATGCATATAGTCATCATCAACAAAATAAAAAACACTATACTTTGAATACAAGCTTTCAAAATCACCTAATTAATTATTGTCAATTTTATTATTATTCAATTCAGTATTATCAATTCCATCATTATTCAATTTATTATTTTCAATTTCATCATTATTCAATTCATTATTATAAATTGTATAATTGTCTATAACATTTGGCTTATCAGAGATAGTTTCAGTACCTTGTTTTAAACAAAGTGTTTGTATTCGTACCTTGTTTTTTCTCTCACCTCTTTTATTTTCTCAAGTGTTTTGTTCTTTAACTTATTTATCTTTATTGAACATGATCTATTACCCTTAATAAAATTTATATCTTTTCAAAGGTGGGGTCCAAAAAATCACTTGATAACTCTTATTCTCAACTTATAATTACTTTAGAAGCGTGTAGAGAATGTCTGTGGGGATAAATTTCTTTAATTAGGTAAAAATAAATCCATTGAAAAGTAAGGTTTTGACTATATTAATCATAATGCATACACATTATGGTAAAATGTGTATGCTTTATTATAATGCATATGCATTACATAGTAATGTGTACGCATTATGGTATAACACGTACACGTTATGGTATAACACATATACTTTATGGTATAACACGTACACATTATGATATAATGTGTATGCATTATTGAATGCATATGCATTATCATAATACATATGTGTTATAGCATAACATATAAGTGTTATATATTTGAATTTAAAATCCAATCCTTTTAGCTCAAAAATGGCATGGATACCCGAGCCAACAACTTTGACCTATCAATCTACAACCAAGTCTAAGAGATTTGATAGAAAGTAACTAATTTCAACTTCCATCTCCAAATACACTAGGAATTTCAATAAAAAAATTCAAAAACTTATTACCATGAAGATGAGCATGTTGTCCTATTTTCAAATACATGTGTTATAATTTTTTGACTATTTTAAGGTTACAAACTATGTTGATTGCTAACTCTGGATTTTTTAGGCCACCACATGCCAAAAATATACATGCATATACATGTTAATATATTTTATTTTTTCATTCATCCAAGTGAAAAACAAATTATATTGTAAAAAACTAGGCCTAATTCTACGCAGATTAAAAAAAAATCTATTTTTATTTTTTTTGAGGTAGTTAGGGGGGGGCACAAGACCAGCTATCCATTTTTTTACCACTTTTCAATATTTATTTACTTAAAAAATTAATAATAATAAAATATTCATTATTAAAATATAAAAAAAGATAGGTCACAAACTATAAGATCTTATCTAAATATTCACCAAAAGGTTTCAAACAATATTAAATTATGTTCAAAAAATGATGGGCCACACAACCATCTATCCACTTTATTTTCTTGTAAAAAATAAAAGTTAGTATTAAAATTTAAGATGTTTTCCCTAGTTATACTTAATCATTAAAAAAAAAAAAATAGTGTTTTAGAAACTAGACTTGAAGTGCTAAATTTTATATTCTTGTAGCATCTTCAAATTTTGAGTGGAGCTATTTAAAATTATCTATACAAATTTAGTTTTATAAAATTTTAGGAAAATCATGTCCATGGTTAGCTCCTTTTTGTCCCCCAACTTTTTACACTTACCCTACACATATCATGCATAGGTCCTGATTTTTAGAATTTTAAAAAATATTCTATTTGTTTTGTATTTTTGAGCATATGGAATAGAAAAATAACATTATAACCAATGGCTATTGTAAGAGCCTCATAATAAATAGGTCTTGAATCTAACATAGTAAATATTACCTCTCATGAATGGAAATTATCATATCACTATGAAGTATTTGGTTTGAACTCAAAATGTAAAAATTGATTTGAATTTTTAACATAAGTGTCACCATCATGATGATAATATGTAGTATACTGTGTATATTTTTTTATCAAGGTGAGATTTAACACTCTTTAGAACCCATTATGGAGTATAATAAATCTATGTTGGTTTTATTTGTGGAACACTCTTAATGCCTTGTAATATCAATCTAGAAGGTGTTTTAGTAGAAAGTAAATCTCTAGAATCTGTGACAAATCACTGCTTAAGTGGATTTTCAAGGATAGGTCTTCTTGTAAAGTTTAACACCTTCTTATAAATGCTTGTAATAGGTTTAACCTATGTAGATTTCTCAACTAATATTTGTTTTTAGGAATATAACCCTTGTTTTTAGGGGTTATTCATATGGAATTTGATGAACTATAATAACATCATTAGTGAAAATGTATTTCAAACATATATGTAATGTAAGAGGTAGTGTATGAATATCCTAAATCCAAGTACATCCCAATAACATATCAGAGACTATTGTACATAGTACTACTATAAACTTGGTGGCCACATGTGCAAGACCAACCTCTAGTGGTATTATGATATCACCAATAGAAATTTGCTCATGGCCATTGAATCCCTTTATTACTATTGTTTTAGAAATTATATCTTTATCCATGTATTTAAAATGTGAAATAAGTGTGATAGTTCACATATTAAAACATGAACCATTATCAACCATAATACTTTATATAGGTTGGTGATCAATGCAAGATTAAATGAACAAAGAATGCAAATAAAAATCATCATCTACTATCTCATGATATTTAAATTTAGTAAGGGGTCTAGATGGAGGTGACTCTTGATATGTACCAATGATGCCTATAACATCATGAAACAAAGATTAAAATTTGTTAGCATAAATAAAAATAGAATTTCAATATCTAGTTAATCTAAGCATGTGTCTTCACATTGACAAATACAAAAGGATTGCAATTACAATTGGAAAATAACAGTTGTTATACCTTTTCTATCCTCTTGGCGAATTTGGATGAGCTCAGAGTGATGTAATTGCAAAGATGGGTCACTACATGTAAACAATTAAGCAACACCACCCCTTATAAATGAATGATTTAGTTGGATGCTTGATAATGTGGGTTGAAGCTTTGATTCATAAATTGATGAAACTTCATTACACAAAATTAGCTTGTTGAGAATGGATAAAAAACCTTAAATTTATATATTTCCTAAATAATTATGGACCATTGCATGAATATTTAAATTAATAGATGAAAATAGGTCCTACATCTCATTTAATGCCAAGAATTGAGTGTGTAAGAGAACATAAGAGATCTACTCATGAAATTTTTGAGTGTGTAAGAGATTCCATTTAAGAAGATTTGGAGTGTGTAATAATATGTCATAGACCTTTCTTTCACACTTTTCTCCTTGCATTGAATTTACCTTGAGAAGGTTACTTTGAAGTTCGAATATGATTTTTTAAATTGTTGAGTGGATACTTTAATGGCATCACAATTTTGGGGTGGAAAATAAGATTATTTGATTTGTGAAAAATATGAAAATGTGCATGGATTATCTTACAAATTAATTAGTACGATTAATTAGTTTGATTAATCCATATTTATTATTAGTGGGATGGGGTAAATTCAATTTCATATTTGGTTCTATGGATTAATTGACTAGGGATGATATTGCAAAGTGATAACTTGATTCAGAATGCATTTGACAAATTTGATAATGTGATATGGTGTAAAACCATGATTAAATATATTATTATGATTTTGGATCGAAATAATGGTTAGATTGATTATTTTGGGTGATTAAAAGAAAAGGGGTGAATGGACATAATAATGTGGGAAAGTGATCTAGTGAAAAATGATGACACCAGAATGGAAGAAATTATATACACCTAAAATTGGCCACCGATGACCTCTAACTAGGATTTTGGCTAATTTCCACTCAAAATTCACAATTTGGCTTAAAAACACTAAAAAATGCTAAATGATGTGAAATTGACATATTCAAGTGCCGATTTTGGCTAGGGTATCACTAAATGGGGTAATACAATTTATGGGCTAGCTAACTTTGATCAATTCATTCCAAGTCAAAATGCCAATTTTACAACTAGGTGCTCTAGATTGCTCTTTCCTATCAAATCTATTGAAAAATATGCATACCTTTGTTATTTACTATTGGTAACATCCTAAATGGGCATACGGTTCTAACACATCTGATAGCACCTTCCAATTCCACTTCAGTTGAATTTTAGACCAATAACAAGGCATTCTGATCAATCTGAGTAATTTTTGCACAAAGTGATTAATCATGATTAAGAGATAATTAACCAAAATCAAATCCCAATTAATAATTCCATGGAAACTTGTTGAATACTTATTTTTGGAAATGAATATTGAATATCTGCATCATCAGGTGACCTCATTTCTTGGGAAGACATCTCTAGGCCATAAATGCCATAAATATCAAGATTCATGCCTACCATGCCTCATCAATGCCCTCCATGATTCCCTCCATTCCCCTTAATTTCCCATTCTTATAATGTCATGATGAGGATAATTATAAACTTAATTCCAAAAATTGGATTAATCCTCAACCATACATATTCATCTCAAGATGGATGGTTGAGGTTGATTCTAATCAAATCCAGAAATATATAAATAGAGAGGCCAAGAAAATCATTTCTAAGATATTTTGGTAGAAAGTTATTATGCTCAAATATATTCAAGAAGTCTTGATTATGCAAAGTTATAATGCAGAATTGGTTCCAAAAGCTTCAAACAACTAGTGTTACCATGCCAAATTGATTCCAAGCCAAGCCAAGTTATAAGACAAAGGTGCCAAGGAGAGATGGAGGTAGCCAAGCTTCCATTTCCAAGGAATTTATGAGAACAAAGCTGATAAAGCCACCACTACAAAGGAATTTGGAGCATTCAAGGAAGGTGAAGGAATTATTATGTTTTTATTCCTTGCTTTTTAGTTATGTTTGCCATTTGCTTTTGTTAACTAAGCTCTCCCTAGTGTCTAGGCCTAGAGATGTTATGCTATTAGTGTGTTTATTTCATTTTGTTTTCATTTTAGAACTAACACCATAATAACCATCCTCTCTTGAGTAAAATTCTTAGATAACAAAAATGAGGTGGCTACATTTTACCCCTATTTAAAAGGGCATTTGAGACACTGGTGAAGTAAAAAAATTTCAAAGAATGAGAAGACTAAAAAAATGGGCATAAAAAGATGCCCCAGGTGATGTGAAGATGACATAATTGATTATAAGTGAAAAATTTAGTAAAAAATGTCTAAACCAAGCTCATAAAGATGCCCCAAATGAAAATGATACAGATGGGATGCCCCTTGAGTGTTTGGAAGAAAAATAAATTGAATGAACAAGGCCCTTGAAAGGAATGAAATGATACAAAATGATGCATAAGAAGTCAATAAATGAATATGATTGATGAAAATGGGGAAAGATGATGAAAGGTGTGAAAAATGATTAGTCAGGATGCAAAATGGATGCACAAGGGGGATGGGGGAGTAAAATTTTAACAGGGGTTAGAAATTGACCCTGGAGGGAATAATTATTTTTCACCCTTAATATTTAGGAATTATTAATTGTAGTTTTGTGCTTAATAACCTTGGAAAAAAATGACACACATGCCAATCGACATGCAACTTGGATAGTGGATTCAAGAGTACTAGAGACCATGAGGGAACAACCCAACAATAAGTAGGATTAAATTTTGAAAATTTTAATTTTTAGATGTATTTATTAACTTAGAAAATTCCATGTGTGGTGATTTTAGCATGAGGAAAAAATTACTTCATGGATAAATCATCTACAAAAATGACATAAACATCTATAAATTATCAAAAACATCCCCAAATTAGTAGAATTACACAAAAAATAGTGAAAACAACTAAACTCAGTAAAATAGTCAAAAGTGTAGAATTGTCCAAAAAATAAAAAATTGAACACAAATTGGTGAAATTAAAAAATCGTTTTAAAACCATTATAAGGGTGGAAATGTCTATAAATAATAGAAACATACGTAAATCAATGAAAACATGCAAATGTGTTGAAATCGCTAGGATGGTAGAAACATGTATAGAGTTGTAAAATCACTCATAAAGTGGCAAAACCATCCTAGACATCGGTGTAATTTCCAAATGGGTGGAAAAAACTTAAGGAGAAATAGATTCAAGCATAAAATGATAGAATCTCAATGTGAATATAAAGATTCACCTTGTGAAGTGCCATAATTACCAAATTATTGATTATTTTTTATGTGATGATGTTTTTGATTGATTTAATTGATTAATCTAATTAATTTTATTGATTTGATGATAAAATGACTAAGCATTCTAAATTGGTGATTGAAAGAGTGTGTTTATGTGGTTACAACATGAGAGTGGCAGTCCTACATTTTTTAGAGATGTAGATTTTGGGATGATGAGTTTGTGGGGCTATTGGAGGTAGTATTATTTTTGTATATCTCTAGGATGCCAATGATTCAAGTGGATCAAGCGCTACTAAGTGCCCTCATAGAGAGGTGGAACTCAAATAATAACTCTTTTCACCTACTGACTGTGGAGTTGATATTGACACTTGAGGATGTCTTATGAATTTTACATATTGTTATTCACAAACAAGCCTTATCTTAGTGAGTAGGAAGATGAAATAAATTATTAGAGAACCTAGTGGGGATTATTGAGATAGAGATGGAACACAAGATTGTGGATATAGATGAACTAGTGATAGATATGACCATTGATAGGGTGCCCTTTATTTTGATGGCCATTATGACCTAATAAGAGTGGTTAGTAGTATCACATTGGATTGGGCAGGGTGATTTTGGATATGTTTGATGAGACAATGATCTTTGCATAGGGTCCCATTGTCTTAGCCTAGATTTAAATGGATTTTCACATGGCTTATTACTATGGGAGATAAAGCATTATCACATTGACACTACTATAAATATGGTCCTAATAACATATAACTATTGAGCAACTAGTAGGCCATCTAAAATAGATATCACAAGACAAGCCCATAACATTTAGATGGGTCACTATAGGCAGGGGTTGACATGGAAATAAAGGTGACATGACCTCTTACCATTGGGTTATTGATTAGTTATTAGAGCATGATGCAAATTTATGTCCTTATTTATGGAGTTAATTCTTTTGTCTAGAGGATGAATATTATTTCAGATATATGACCATAGTTTGTTACATCATAGATCATCATGAGTTTGTTATCAAGAGGTATAGACCTGATCAGGTACAATGATAGTTTGGACTTCAACATGATGTTCCAAGTGGGACACATGTGTTTATTTATGTATCCATGAAGATAGGATAGTGAGGTTATTCAGTACTAAGAGAAGAGGTAATGACTGGTTAGGCTAGGGTTAACCTATTAACTATGATTTTATAGGTAGAGTATCAAATGTTGGAGTTACTGATGGGTATGTAACTTAATAGATTTGAGATAGACCAATGTGGTTGATTAGACCCTTGATACTAGTAGCATGCATAATAAGTGGGAGGATTCATGCTTCCATACAATCATATCCATGTTGTCATAGACAAAGGGGCATTATAGGCGAGTGGCCAGGGGATGAAGATAGATTGGGTATGGTGGAGGTGTGATTATTATTATTTAGACTCCAAATAAGATATGGTAGGTACCCATCATAGTGATGTTGGATATGGATAAGGATCCTATTCACTATTAGTTACAGTTATATGTGAGGATAGTATCTAGGGTCACAGTGGATAAAGTTGGGTCATCATAATGAGCAATAACAAAAAATGAAAATAAGTTGATTGAGCACATAGAGGAGGAGATTGTCATCAGAGAAACAAAGATCATAGGATTAGAAGAAAAGGTTTGGATGATAGAGGAATATGTATTTGAGGGGGGATAGAAGATGGACATGCTAAAATCCTAGGTGGCATGGTTGATAACCAAGGTGACTCAACTAACATAACAACCTAAAAGGGATGGAGATAGTCAAATATTGTGCACATAGAATGAATTAACATAAGTAGAAGCATTAAGGCTCCATGGAAAGTGAGATGTAACTCTACAGATTATGACTCAACAAGGATTAATCAAGGCCTTATCAAATACTATGAGAGTGATGAGTTAAATGACATATTATAGGATCCTGTATGAGAGCATAGTGCTATCTAGTTAGAGGTCACCTTCTTATGATGAACATGCCAATCAGAGGTCAGGGATATATTCTAGGATAACTAGGACTGCAACCTCATAGATATTAGTTGAGAAGCCTTTATTATGGATATAATGTACTATATGATGACCCCATATGACATGATTTGGTATCTCAACACTTCCACCACCATATTAGAGATCCAGATAAAGACCACCTTAGAGGAGTCCATCAATAGAGGGTCATAATGAGAGCTAATTATAACATCTTTTATTCTCATAGTTTTGATTGTATATATACTTGTGATGTGGAGATGGATATTTTTTACATTATCATACTTTTATATATATCGACATTTGATGGATATTGTTTATACAATGGCCAATGCATTCTGATATATGTGTTACATTTTATATGTTATGGATTATCTGATGCTTAGATGTAGATATTTATGTGATATGATAATGATTATTTATGTAATTTAATTTAATAGTCTTGCTATGTTGTGATTTAATTTTGATGTTGATTTGTAAATGATTATTTGATACAATCATTTGTATGATGTTATCCTTTTTAGCATATGTAGGAAAGTTAATAATAAATGATTGTGTGACATTTTTAATGATCATGCTATGTTTGTGATATTCGTGTATATAAAATTATTCCTTACATTGATGTGATGAGATATATCTGATTATGATGACCTAATGTGGATAGATGTATATGGTTTTATTGTTTTGATGATCATGCTAGCACCTTTAGCCCTTATGATGTAAATAGATGTTGCAAGGGGATACATTGCTTGTTTATCAAGTTTTGACATATGCTTTGAAACTTGATTTTTGATTTATCATTTGACAAGATGTATCATAATTATTGAAAAACCATGATAACATTACTTCCATTTACAAAAGGACTAACCAAGGATAAATACATGATAACACACATCATGATATATATCATCATGACAATGTTGGCTACACATATGAACTGAGTCAAAAATCAAAAAGTAAAACATGTGATGAGGAAACAAAAATATAAAATAGAATTGCATAAATGTATGTAAGAAATCACGTTCTTTATTTTCCCCCAAGTAATGACATGTGTAAGGGAGAAAATATTGCAAGTGTAAATTGGATGAGTGACCAAATTGATTTGATTGAAATGGATAGGTGTGAAAATGAGGTTGAAATGAATTATTGATGATTTGGAGGCTAAAAAAAAATAAGGGGACATGGGAAGATGGGCCAAGATTTTCTACTATTTATTGGTCGAGATTTATTGTCGATTGGTTAGGATTTTTATTGATGATTGTTCAATATTTGTTGCTATTGATTCACCAAGATTTGTTGTTGATTGGACATGATTTATTTTTATTGTGTGTTATATTGAGTGGTATTTAAGGTAGAATCCAAATTATTAAGTATTTGACTCATATTTTGTAATTTCTCAATCAAAACCTGATTAGCATCCTAAGGTAGTGGCTCTATGTGGGTCTCTTTCCCTTTACTGGAGTACTCAAGATTTAGAAGTGGATTTTGAATAATATTGTGATCTTGATTTTGGTCATGACTATAATAAGCTTTGTCTTAATGTTATGTTATCACATCTTATTTTGGTGTGAAAATAAGGTATTACAATTTTTTTGGGGCATAGCCTTCATGAAATTAGCACCTAGCTCTAATAATTGTAGGAGCAATTCATCCTTTTGACTTGTTCTTAAAGTTTGACTTTAGTTTACCTTTGATTTTCAATTAACATTGACTTTTTACTTTGAAGTGATGTTTAACTTAGGAAAGTGTTACTTTAATTGACTTGAATTTATAAGTTTGACTTGATTAATTGAGTTTGGAAAGTTAATTTGATTTGACAATTGAATTTTGAAAGTTGAATTTTAATTTTGAATTTGATTTGAATTTGAAACATTAAATTTAAAATTTGACTTTGGATTTGACTTGATTTGACTTTAAAAGGCTAACTTTCAACTTTGAGTTTGTTTTAATTTGAAGGTTTACTTGATTTGACTTTATGTTTGACTTTGATTTTTAATTTGAATTTCAAAATTTGATTTGATTGACTTAATGTTTGATTTTTTTTAAATTTTTATGGTTTACAATTAATACAAGTCTTGATAATAATAAAAAATCACATAGATGACAAGCCCTATACTTAATATAAAAGGTTTGTAACACAGCTAACAACCCATCAATCTACTCACCTAAAGTGGTGACTAGGTCAGTCTCCTAACCCACACTATATGTTTATATGTGGTGAGTAATCTTTGGGGAATCTATTTACCCTACATTGATAGTTATTTATTGAAGGGTCTTAAGCTAGGCATAAAGAAGGTTTTTTTGGCACAACCCCTATATACCTTGTGGTATGATGGAGAAAAAGTCTATTGAAGAGGCCAATTAATGGGGCATGTGAGAGGGTGTAGTCCCTTCATGCCAATTGCATCTATAGGATTTCAATGGAGTGCCACCAAAAAATCGTTCCCCAAAGAATGATGTTTAGGGAATGTGTATTGGAATATGAAAGCCACTCACTTCATGTTACACTTAAAACACATAACTGATTGGATAGTAACAATAATTCATCCCTCAATTTTTATACCCTGCTAGAGCATGGGGTTGGTTTTAATGTTCAAAGATAAAATACTAATCATCAAACCCTAAACACTTGTACTTGGGGATTAAGGTGAAAGTTGCATAGCCAAAATAAAAGAGGCTTGCACTATTTATGATTCATGAGCTATCCCAAAGGTGTGAGTGAAGAGCATACATAGTGTCAATATTGGATAAAAAAATAATCTAAACCATTTTTTATTCCAAAGAATTGCCTCACAATACAATGGAAGAGTTTATGTGGTCTTATATTGCACAACTACACACACACACATAATGAAATGAAAGTAACAAATCAAATAAGTTTATTAAAACCCAAATAGAAATGTGTTTATAATTTTTAAGCCCAAAAAGAAGTGTGAGATTTATTTGCTTGATTTAAGGATTTGATAGGAGAAAACTTGCAAACAATAGATCAATAGTTTGTTTAGTATAACTTTGACAAGTATAAAGTCATAAAAAAACTTGTTAGATCATTAAATTGCAATGTTTCCATTGAACCATAATGATTTCATCAAAACATAGGATGATCCCACTATTTGGAAGAAAACATAGTTAAAAAATAGAAATCTATTTTTTTAAAAATAAAAATGTTTTTATTGAACTTAAGACAATTCTTACACCCTACAAACATAGACTATCAGTAAACATATATGATTCATAATGATTTCATCGAAATGTGTGATGATTATGACAACCTACAAACACAAACTTTTAGAAAATAGAGATGATTTCAACAAAATATAAATTATTTCACTAAAACACAGAATGGTTCTACCAACTTGAAAACATAGACTGTCAGAAAAATTAGACGATTTCACTAAAATTTGAATAATTTCACCAAAATGTAAGATAATTTTGTGACTCTATAAACACAAAATGTCAAAAAATAGAGATATTTTTTAGAAATATGGATGATTTCATCAAAATGTAGGATTATTAGCTACTCTACCAATATATATATATATATATATATATATATATATTTTGATAAAAGATAGTATGTTTTCATCAAAGTTTTTCCTATTGCATTGAATTTTAAAAATAAGGTTTTTGACTAGTTAAAAGTTTGCCAATTTCACTAATGATTCTGATAATTAATAAGATGATTCCACTAGGAATATAGGAATGAACATTTCAATAACATTTGAGAAATTTTAGCTAAAATATTATAAAATGTTTAGATAATCAAACTTAAGAGACTTCACATAGAATTGTCAGGTGTAAATGGTCCCACTGAGGATGCCATATATACATCATGTAAAAAATATTATTATCAGTTAGCATAAATCAAAATAGAATTGAAATTTTTAACTAATCTAAGTATTTGTCCTCAAATTGAGCAAGATAAATGGAATGCATATACAATTTAAAAAAAATGTTAATTGTTATACTTGTTATCATAATTATGTATTTACCTTGGGTTATTGACTAAGGTAATAAGTCTATGGCTAGTTTCCTTAACCACTTGGGTTAAGAGGTTAGTTTGTTTAATAGGATTAGCTATTTTCATGCTAGCCAACATTGGTTGTTTTACCCACCCTTTTCACATGTTTCTCGAGTGGGTCATTTCTTTGCCTATTTAATAGGTCTTCTTTTATTATCCAGATATGTAATATATGTTGTGTAATATAATCTGGTTCTCTCTTAATATTTGTGTTCTATCTAATATGGCATTTAGATTAGATATTGAGTGGAGGTTTATGGAAGCTAGAGAGGTTGGTGTCTTTCTAGGGAAGAGCTTCATGCACCCAGTGGAGAGATAGAGGAGAGAGAAAATTTTGTAAGCTCAACCTAAAGACCAAAAAACTACTTGAGAGGATATAAAGACTGAATAAGATCAAAAGAAGGTTAGAGGAAGTAATTTCAGGTAGTTTAAAGCCTATATTTATTTTTTCTAGGTAGGTTATATGCCTTGGGCATTGTACAGTTCAGGAAGAGGTGGAATAATTCAAATCTTGATCGTTTTGAGTGAAATAAGAGTCTAAACTTCAAGTTAATTCATAACTTGAATAGTGGTGCACATGGTTTGTGATGTGGCTGAGAAATGGGCTCAGAATCTATGCTTGAAGTTTCATAGGTAGGCCAATTTTTTGATTGGCTGAATATTTTCATGAAAAAATTAACGTAATGTTTTATTATTTTAATTATTTTTACTTTTTTAATTAAAATAAATCAAAACTTTAACCAATAGGGGTTATTGGGGACCTACCATTGATTAATAATCATAGAAGCATATGGGAAGTTAAAAATTTCCCCATTTTCTAGGTTTTTGACCTTGATGTAGAGGAGAAAGAATTTTTTAAATCGGAGTTGTAGGTTTCCTAATTTAATTGTTTTAGTGGTATAAAATTTGAGATCTTGCAAATGGTATTGAGTTTGTTGCTAAAAATTGGCAAAGTTTTTCAGTGTTAATATAGAATCAATGTGTAGAAGGAATTTTTATAAAAATCATTATAGTTTTTCTAATTTAATTGTTTTCATGAAAAACTAGGACAAATGGCTAGTATTCAACACCTACTACTACTAGATTCTTAAAAATTGACCAACAAGAACTTTAGTTTATGGAGTCACAAGGTTTTGATGATATGTGAATATCAAAACCTTGACCAAATAGTGCTAAATAAAGAGTAAAGTCCTACCACTTATTATGATGACTATGATAAACATCATCACGAGGCTCTTATATTATTAAAACTATCAGTAGTAGATAATCTAATCTTAGAGGTCAAAAATGCAACCATTGCATCAATTTTGTGGACTAGTCTTACTTCTAAATACTAGGCTTCTAAAGCTAGTATGGTATTGTATTTGAAGAATTTGTTATTTTCTAATAAGATGCAGAAAGGTGGCTCTATTTTTGAGTTTTTTTTGCAGATCAAGGACATCAGTGATCATTTGAAGGCTATGCATAACCCTATTGATGAACAATATTTGATTGCTCTAGTTATGCAAAATCTTCCACCTTCATTTAAGTCATTTATGGAGTCCTTGTACATGATTTTGAGACACAGAATTTGGGCTTTGAAAATTTGTCCACATTGCTATTGTAGAAAGAGAGACGGTAGGAGAAGATAATGTTGTCTACATCTACTTCTATAGAGAGTGCATTCTTCATCAAGGGAAAGGGTAAGTAGTTTGTTAAAACTACTATTTATCTAACAGAAACTTTAACAGTAAGTGGTTCTAGTAAGAGATCTAAGTTAAAATTTTTTTACTGTAAGCAACCTAGTCACCTTAAGAAATATTATAAGAAAAGACAACAAGATATGGCTAAACCTAGAAAGAAATCTCATCATGAAAATGTAGTTACAGGTGAAGGCTAGGAATCATCTCTTGATTTTGCTTTCATGGTTTCCAATGGTAATAATATGGTGGATCAAACTTGGTACTTTGATTTAGGGTAATCTCACCAATATACATGTCATAAGGACTGGTATGTGGATTTTATTGAAAATGATAATAATAATGAATCTGTATCTTTGGGAGATGGTAAGAATCATTTTGTGAAATGATATGGTAATGTTCAGATCAATTTTATGGTGTAGTTTGTTATACATTTAATAATGTTAGGTATGTGCCTGATATGAACAAAAATTTACTTTCAATTAGTAAGATCACTTTAAAATTTGATTTTGTTGTAAAGTTTCAAGGACAACAATGTTTAGTCACTACAAAAGATAATAAGATTATTGCTATTGGGATTGGTGAAAAAGGCTTATATAAGCTTGCAGATCCATAGAGGGAAAAATAAAGTGCACTTGTAATGGTTGATAACACAAGTTCACTATGGCATGAAAGGTATGGGCATTTGAATTTCCCATATTTGACTACATTGAGCAAGACTAATATGGTTAAGGGGATTCCTTCTATTCAAGATAGTCATCATGTATGTCCTAGATGTCAGTTGGGAAAGAAATTTTGACATTCATTTGATGTTGGTAAAGCTTAAATAGCTAAGGGAGTATTGGATTTGGTACATACAAATTTTCATGGTCTAATGCAGACACCTACCCCATTTGGAGCCTATTATTTTCTATTTTTGGTTGATGATTTCTCTAGGAAAAAGTGGGAATACTTTCTAATGAAGAAATCTGATTGTTTTTCTAACCTCCTTACTTGGAAATCTATGGTTGAAAAATAGGTGAGAAGGTTAGTGAAATATCTTAGAATTGATAATGGGGGTGAGTTCATCTCAAAATAGTTCAAGGAGTTTTGTGCCATTGAAGGCATACATAGACAGTATATTACCCCTTACACTTCATAGTAAAATGGAGTTATGGAAAGGCAAAATAGGATGGTGATGGACATGGCTCATTATATGGCCCAAAGGAAAAATGTCCCATATAAATATTGGGAAGAAGTAGTGAATACAATAGTGTACATCCTCAATATAAGTCCTAAAAAATAATTGGAGAATATGATTCCAAAGGAAGCTTGGTCAAGTCAAACTCTAGATGTAAGTGCTTTCTAAATCTTTGGTTGTGTAGCTTTTGTATTTATTCCTAGTCAAAAGAGAAACAACTTGGATGTAAAAATCAAAACATACATGTTTGTTAGGTATAATGAGTAGTCAAATGCCTATAGATTACTTGATGTTTCTACTAAAAAAGTTGTGGTAAATAGAGATTTCATAGTAAATGAATAGATGCCATACTTCATATCAATTGGTACAGTCTCTGATATTGAGTCATTGTTTTCTTCTAATGATTCTATTATAAGTTGTGGTGTGAAAGTTGAGTAGGATTCTAGTTCATCAGTGGAATCACATTCTAGGGAGGGAATTGATGTAGGTCATTATGAGGTTCTAATAGATCAAATAAAGAAGCCAAAGTGGTATTCTACCACTATGGAAGCACTAAAGGAGGGTTACTTGCCACGGGGTGTGGAAGGAAGAAGATTGAGATCAGGAAAGCAGTTTGGTAATAGAGGTGAGCATGACAATTTTTCTCTAACAACTATTGTTTCACATGTATTTGAGCCTAATTATTTTTTAGATGACAAAGGGAAGCATGAGTGGGAATCAAACATGTAATTTGAATATGATTATTTGATGAAAAATAAGACTTAGGAGCTCATGGAGCTACCACCAAGAAATAAATCCATTGGTTGTAAATGGATTTACAAGGTAAAATACAAAGCAGATGGTTCCTTGGACAAACACAAAGCCAAAATTATTATAAAAGGTTATGTATAAGAGAAAGGGGTTAATTATGAGGATAATTTTTCTCCTACTACAAATATGGTAATTTTTCATTTGATTATTTTTATTGTTGCTCAGTTTGGATGGTAGGTACACCAAATGGATATCAAGTTTGCTTTCTTGAATGGAGATCTAGAGGAAGAAGTCTACATGGTTTAGCCATAGGGTTTTTAGGTTATTGGTAAGGAACATATTTTTTTTAGGTTGATCAAGTCCTTATATGGGCTTAAGAAGGCTCCTTGAGCTGGTATATGAAGATAGATACATACATTAGAGAGTCTGGTTTCAAAAGGTGTAACTATGAACCAACTCTCTATGTAAAGGTGTTTGGTGATGATATCTTGATTCTCTTTATATATGTTGATGATATATCCATCATTGGGATTAGTGCTAGTGTCATTTATTAGATGAAGGCTGACATTTTTTATAATTTTGACATGACAAACTAAGGACTACTAAAATATTATTTAGGTGTTGAGTTTTGGCAAGTTGATTGTGTTGTATTCATGTCACATAATAAATATGCCAGATCATAGATGGAAAGGTTTATAATGATGGAATTTAATACCAATCACACACCTATGGAATTTGGAGCTAAAATTTCAACTAACATTGATTCACCTTTGATCAATGAAACAATATATTGGTAGCTAGTGGGTAGTCTCATTTACCTCACTACCACTAAACCAGATATTTATTTTGCAGTGAGTTTTATATCTTGATTCATGTATAAACCATATGAAGTACATTAGTTAGCTATAAAATTTGTATTAATATATGTCAAAAGTACTCTTGACTTTGACATACTATATGAGAAGTCTATAGATTTTGAGCTTTCAAGATATTCTGACTCTAATTGGGTAGGATCAGTAGATTCAAGAAAATATACAACAGGCTATGTATTCACTCTTGGTTTAGGATTTTTATCATGATAGAGCAAACTAAAAACTATAGTGGAATTATATTCAATAGAATTAGGGTATAAATCTTTGGTTAGTGCAAGTTGTAAAACTATGTGGATAAAGAAAATCTTGGAAGATCTTCAGTTTGATTCATCAAAGCCTACTCTAATTTTTTGTTATAACCAGAGTGTTCTAAGTATGGTGAAGAATCTATTATTCCATGCAAAGACCAAACAAATTGAGGTTCACCATCATTAAATTTGAAATTTGGTTACAAATTAAGACATCAATGTCTTCTACTTCCCCACTGTAGAGCAGCCAGCTGATATAATGACCAAACTACTTGGTGCAGATAAGTTCATAAAATTTAGAGATAAACTTGGTCTTGTTTATGGTTTTGTATTTAAGGAAGGGTGTTAACATAATTATTTATTTGCCTTGGGTTATTGACTAAGGTAATAAGTCTATGGTTAGTTGCCTTAACCATTTGGGTTAAGAGGTTAGATTGTTTAATGGGCTTAGTTATTTTTGTTCTATCCAACATTGGTTGTTTTACCCATCTTTTTCACATGTTTCTTGGGTAGGTAATTTATTTTCCTATTTAATAGGTATTATTGTATTGTTTGGATATGGAAGGTATGTTGTGTAATGTAATATAGTTTTTTCTCAATCTATGTGTTCTATCTAATAATACTTTTGCTATCCTCTTGATGAATTTGGATGAGCTTGGATGTGATGTAGTTATAAATGTGGGTTAAGATCTGTAAATAATTCAACAACACCTCCCCATATAAATGGATTATTTTTTTTGATGCTTGGTGATGTGGGTGGAATATTTGATTCATAAATTAACAACACTTCATTTTAAAAAATAAGATTATTGAGAATGGATAATAAACCCTCAATTTCTAGATTTTTTTAATGATTGTGGATTGTTGGATGAAGATTCACATCAATGGATTAGAAGAGGTCCTAAATCACATTTAATGCCAAGATATGATTATTGAAGAGCATGTAACAAATATACTCATGAAATTTTGGAGTGTGTAAGAGACTCCATTTGAGAAGATTTGGAGTGTGTAAGAACATGTCATAGAACTTTCTCTCACACTTTTCTCCTTGCATTGAATTTTCCTTGAGAAGGACACTTTGAATTTGAATCATGATTTTTTAAATGGTCAAGTGGGTATTTTGACAACATCACAATTTTAAGATGGAAAATATGATTTATTGATTTATGGAATAATAGTAATTGTAATATTTTTATTATTGATGAGATTAGTTAAAAAAATAAATATTAATTAACTAATGTGATGTGATATATTTTTTTTAAGATTGGATGAATTAAATTTTTTATTTGATTCATTAGACTAAATGACTAAGGGAAATGTTTTAAAGTAATAACTTGACTCAGGATTTGTTTGAAGAATTTAATGACATGATATGGTGTAAAACTATGTTTAAAAATATATCAGTGTGATTCTAGATAAAAATGATGATCAAATTGATAATTTATAGTGATTAGAAGAAATGGGGTGAATCTACACAATAATGTGGGAAAGTGATTTAGTGAATAGTGATGACACCAAAGTGGAAGAAATTAGGTGTTTATAATGTCAATTAAAGGATGATGTGCTTCTGTATGAGGATGATAAGAAGCTTTTAGAGGGTCTGCAATATATGTGTAATGCACTTTTGATTTGTCTACTATTTATTGACCTATATGCTTAGGAAAGGATCACTTAATATCATCATTGTCATAATCTCACTTTATTTTGGTTTTGTATTGTTGGTTTATGTACCCACATCAATGATGTTCTCATCTATCAAATCCTATATCTTATGTACTAATGCATCTATTGCTAGTATGCCTTGGTGCTCTATGAAAATCACAAAAAACATTTTGATCAAATAATTTTGGAAGAGGAATACTCACATCAACATATTTAATGGGAAGGGAAATGATATGAGGTGACATTTTAATTAATTTTGTAACACATTGTAGGGATCTTCTAGAAAGTTGGTACATTGATTCCTTGGGCAGTGGATAAAAAAATACATGGAGTAGAATGTGAAACTACATTCACCATTATCTTTTTTATGACTCTTATTTTCACTTGGATTCATCTTGTATTGTGGCTTACTTATATTATTTATATTATAATTACAAACTTTACATGTTTTATCTTATTATTTCCAATAATCTAAACCTCTCTTTCCTTAACTATGTGACACAATGAATGATAGAAACTTATTAAACATGATATATACATGTAGATTTGGAAGAAAAATCTATTTGAATGTCTTGAGATTCCTTATTTTCCATAGGATACATCATTTTGGAAAACATGGTATTATACTATAATACGCAATCAATGATAGACTCATTGTATTCTTGTTTGAGCTGAGCAATATGAGCATATGGAATCTTTTCACTTATGTTAATTGAGAAATGTACAAGGAACAAATCTACCAATGATTGAATGCATTAACTAATTGATATGGTGAACCATATAAACATCTTAAATATTACTTTTTTAAAATCTTGGGAATCAACTTGGTCAACAACTTATCATTGGAGGTATAGTACAAACATGTTGTGTGAAATGCTCTCAAATGTTTCTTGAGGTCATTTTTTACCTCATACAACATAAAATTAGGTTCCACAAAACTAGGTGGTAAAGGATATGATGAAATATGCTTAGAGAATGGATTATGTAGTAAAGTCTATGAGTCAAGTCCTTGATTAGGGTTTGAAGCATCTCTTTCCAAATGTAACACCTTAGTCTATAGAACTAAAATGTTTTGCAAAAGGGATTGTACATTAGGAATAAAATGCATGCTAACCAAAGGTGGTGTAAATAGTGTTTGAGTAGAGATTGGAATATTAATCTAATTAAATACTTGGGCCACCCCAATGGTAGATGTAGGTATAAATTTTTAATTGAGTGATATAGAGAAAGGTAAGGAACCCATAGTAGTAGATATCTCAAAGGATTGGCTTTTAGATGATTTATTTATTTCCTCTCTAAAAATATTTATGAATTCATCTTGTATATCTATATTATTGAAAGATACACTAATAATTCTATTTTGTCTAAAAAATCAAATATATTAAATGATTTTTCCATTATGTTTTTATCAACTAAAATTTTAGACTATTCAATTTCAAGAGCACTCACTCTAGCACTTTGTCTAAGATAGGTAGAAATAAATTTCTTAGATTACAAGAGATGTGAAATGGAAACTTGAAATATTATTGTGACCAAATAATTTAGGAAATATGAGAACCTTAATACAATAATTGAAAACAATAAAAAAAGGAAATAGATCCTAGAAACATGAATAGTTAGATTTTAGAAATATTCAAAAATAAGTGGGCTCACCAATATGTTTTATCTAAATTTTAGTTTAAGAGGTATTATTATAATTAAGAATTATTTTTGAGTAAATCAGAATGCATAAGATATAACATAAATACACTGGACTGATTTAAAACTTGTTATTTTTAGAAATATGCTAAAAGGGAAAGTACTAAGAAATAGATTACTTATCTCAAACTAGGGTATTTAGGAACTACAATAGTAAAAACAAAACTAACTATAGGGTTTTGTGATAGTGTTATGAATCAAGAACATGGCTCCTCATTATTCTAGGACAAGGCCTAGTTATTTGGACAAGGATAGAATGCATTGTTTTTTCTAGGGTGTGCCGACATTCTTTAGGATTTTTTCCATCTATATAAATTTTTTTAGATGTGTTTTCACATGTAGATCCTATGTATATATGCATATACTTTTAATTCACTATGGGAGCCATTGTGTGCATTATTATTCACTTAAAACAATAACTCAATGAAAATAGGGAAAACATGTAGTAAAATGGGGGAATAGGGATATTAGATGGGGTTGTGCTTAACTTCAACACCCCATTTGGTGAGTACTTCATAAATACCAATATCTAACGAGGGATAAAAATCTACATATTTATCCCATGTTATATGGTCTATGTAAAATAATGATGAAATGTTATACGTTGGTGAAATCTTGGTGTAATTATGTGATTGAATAATGAATTGTGACCTTGTTATTATATTTATAGTTAGCTCAGGGTTACTTGGGTTGTATGGACCCAAAATTGATAATAATAGGTGTTTTCATCTCAACTTGCACTTAATAATTCTAGAATTTTAAATAGTGGTAGCCTCTTGCCATCTAGTGAACAAATGGATAGAAAATGTGCTTATATAGTGATATTTATGGGAATTCATTGAAAGTGACTTGAAAATGTTCATAATGGCCCATTATAATGAATTTAAATTTGTGAAATTAGCCATTAATTATTGGGAGGAGGAAACTAAAGGATTTAGACATGATTGGCTAGCGACTTTGTCCTGAAGGAGTGGTTTCATCTAAGGAACAAAGATAACTAAACTATAAGTGTGAATCAGTCAAATAGTGATTTTAGGCTACTTGGAATGAGGAATAATAGAGTTCAATATTAGAGTTTTCTAAGGATAGAGGGTCATCCACATAGAAGTAGAGGAATGTTGGTTTAAAATTATGGAATTGAGTATAAGTTAAATGTGCATAAGGAATGGTCATAAGTGTATTGTTTTAGCCTTAAATTTTAATTTTAGTCTGTACATTTGACCCTATTTTATTATAATAATGGGAAAAGGTGAAATTAATAGATAAAAATGAAGAATATTATAATTGAGTTTACTTGTGAATAATGGTTTTGAATGTATATACATGTTGAACTGTGATTTATGTAATGCATTCCATGTACGTAAACCATTATGTTTTATACAATAAAACTACTGACTCAAGAGGGTGGAACCTGTTATAGCCTAAATTTTCACCTTAGATAACTCAAGTATACCTTCTCAAAATTGGGATAACATAGAACTATCTTTGCATAAGACAAGTTTCTACAAGAGATAGATCTCTAGATTTGAAAGGGCTAGCTCCCTTGATCTATCTTTTAGGATCACACTAAACTAGAATAATCATTATTTGGGGTGAAAAGGAATAAGGAAACATAATTAAACCTAAAATAATGAAGGTTAGATACCAAATATAAGTCCATAAAACACACTTGCATCTGCACTAAGAAAGAAAATTGTTAAAATTGACATCAACTCAATGTCCTAGCATAAGTGTCTTGACATAGAGTTAGATTGCTATGCATATCTAGAGGGGTGTGAAAAGAGAAGGTATTATATTATACAATATTAGTCTCTCTAAAACTTCAAGACACACTAAATAATCACCAACACTTCATGAGACCTATTATAAGAGATGTTAATACTCACACGATGCATATAAGAGCAAAATGGAAGCAAGGATACGACATTCATCACTTAACATCCAAATATACTACTTGAAATACTTAGGAAAGAATTTTAGAGACAAAATTAACTTTAGAATATTTCTTCAAATGAAAATTAAGATGTAAAACTAGCAGGGCTTTGCCATACCAATTATGGATTCAATATAATGTCAAAATAGCGTGTATATATAAAACATAAGAGAGGAAAGAGAAAGAGTGAATTTAGACATTCAAAATACCAAGTGTAAAAACTTGGAAAATAGTTAAAATGCAAGATAATGAAGTGGAAAATAGGTCATTAAGTCCTCCTAGATAGGTTTCCATAACAAACATGACACATCCTTGAGGTTAGAGTACAAACACTCCATGGTTCTTCTTGAAACTAACTTTCTCAATGGAGATTTCACTTGACAGTGAAGAAATATTGTAGCAGTAATTGACACATATAATCTAACATAAGGAGGTGAAAAATTATTAGTGTAATTAATCATACTCCTTCAATTGGTAGCCACCCTTTTGTCACTTGTCACTCACTTTCTTACAATTGTTCACTAGCCCTCAAGGCTTGATCCACACACTTGTCACTTAAGTTACTTATAGTTTTTCAAGGAAGATCATTTCAAGGATTTAGGACACTTTTTAAAGACCTGTTTATCTTATGGTATATAAAATATACCTCAAAATATTCAATGTCATACTTCTCACACTCACACTTAGGCAGTCATGTTGCTTCCCACTATCTTGTTTAAGACTACATATAGTGACCAACCTAGTAGAGGTATTTTCATGCATAATTGAGGTGAGATATGAGTATGGGTAGTTATAAAAAGTCCCTACACACCTCCCAAAATTATTTTAATCTATTGATTCCCTTATGCACTTGTAGAATAACTCAAAACCTATAGAAAACATAGTATTAGGTCTACTTGTACAAGTGACAATATGAAAAAATTAAGTGTCAAGGTGCCTGAGAGAGTGAAAAAGAGGTTTGAAACAATTTTAAAGCCATTCAAATCCTAAAATATTCATAATTATTGATATACTCTTTATTGGGTTCACACAAGGGTTTTAGGTCACTTGGATTATTAATAATGGCTCATAAAAGTTAGACATCAAACTCTCAAACCAATTACAAAAAAATTGAGTTAAAGACCCTCATAAACTACCCTTAATTTCTTGAGTTACCATGCATCTCATCCATACATACATGAACAAAAATAAAATGGCTCTCGAGCTCTTTCTAAGCATTTTGGCAAGGCATGAGAGGAAAATACGCTAAAATGGCCAATTTTGTATTATATTGTGAAAACCAATAGGTTTAATCAAAATTATACTCTCCTCTAAAGGAAATACATGGTTTGGAAAGATAATATGGCCTTATGGATGATATTAGGCTCCTTGAGGGTTTATGTTTAGTTTTAGGCCTAATAGACCTAGATTGTATTTCTAAGTATTTGACCCTTCTGAGGGGTTTTAGTGACTTTAGGAAATTTTACATCTCTATTAACCTTCAATGAAACACTAAAAATCATCCAAAAATCATTTAGGACTCTCCCTTTCATACTTTATTTATTTACATACTATGTCTGCAAGTTGTCTTGCTCATGGAGTGCCCTCTATTTAAGAAAAAAGAGGACATATCCCCTATTGGTACAGCTAAAAAGAGACCATAGAATTATATTTTAGGTCATGAGGACATTATGTATAAATTTTCATGGTTTTGTCATACTTATAGACCTTCAAACCTTCAAACTCTCCATATTAACTTTTAGGACTGTGACTGTGTAGGGTTTTTACTTGACTAAAAATGAGGTTCAAAACCTAGTATTTGATCTATTTTATGACTTTGAGAATCAAATTAAATGTTATTTTATCACTATGAGGGTGGTTTATTACATGATCCTTCACCTTATATCTCTTGTCAAACTCCAAAACGTGCAATCTCCACTGACTAGGCTAGTCTGTAGACTGTCTCCCAATTGTAGGTGTGCATTAGAGAATTAAAAAGGTTATTTTTAAGTGATAATTTGTGTGTGAATAATGTGTTTCAAACTTATATATTATATTGAGGTCACTAAGGACCATCTCATGTATGAATTAGCTCATCTTATGCCTTGAGACCATACAGTCATCTCTCACCATCATCAACACACTCTAGGTCTACTAGTTGTTCACTCCAAGTTCATTTTGGCTTCAATAATACTATAGCTCACTAAGTATTTTTAGTAAAAATTAAATAATTTGGAAACCACTCCATCTTATTCTCTCTTAACCAAACAATCTCCATTTTAAATTAGCCTGTTATTACTATGCCTAGCTTGTAAGAATGGAGCCATAGGGTTTACTCAGATATTATATACCTCCATCAAAAAATGACACTTTGTGGAGAAAAGTCCATTATTTAGGGAGATTAAGGTATATTTTACCATTTTTTAATTTTTAACATGCTAACTATGGGTTTTATTTGAAGTGATCTTCCTAAACCTATTATGCTTTCCTATAGTCTTCAATCCTTACCAAAAATACATTATCACTGTATACCAAGATTTATAACCTCTTTAAGGCATATAACTAGGCATATTCACTTTGAATACCTACACATAGAAACCTATAGGTCTTCATCTATGTTTGAATCTGGGTAATAGTCTCACAATCTTGAATACTTAGTTGTCTTTTTGAGACAAGACATGTTATGAGCCTTGGAAGTAGTGGGGACTGATTTTAAGGTTTTGAGCATGTAGTTTGAATCCCTCACATACCATTTTAACCTCCTATATTTGAGACATAAATACTTAAAGTACATTTTTCCTGTATGATAGTGAAGTTATATATCCACTATGACCTTTAAACTAGTTTTTCTTGTAAGATTAATTGGGGCTTGGAGAAAACATTACATTGAGGATGATATTCACCTCAATTTACTTTACAAACCTCAACTTCACACCTTCACCTACAACTTATCAAGATAATATTTTGAAATCCATCATTATGCTCACTTCTTGGTACAAGGAGTGCTTTTGATCATCCTTCCATGTTTGCAAGTTCTAACTAGTAAAATTCAATCATGAAATGAGTGGACATCCTCTATAAGACCATATTCACTTCTTAGTTTAATTAGATCAATGAAAACAAACAATAAAACTAAATACATTGGAGATGCACATGTAGTATGGAGTCATTAATAGTCTTAGTGTTTATTCATACAATACAGAGCATCAAAATTGAGTGAAAATAAAAATAAAAAATGGAATTGCCTTTCAGAGTACACAATGGATCATCAAAAGGCCCCACTATGTAATATTAATACAATGCAATACATCTCAACAAACACTAAAAGGAGTACTAGTAACCAACAACCAATATCCTAATGGTCCCAAATGGGTAATGCTATAAGTGACTAGAATAAAATTAAGCACATCCAAGAATGTCTAGTTAACCAATTACTATATAAGTAAATAAAATATGATAGAAGTGTAATACTTACAGATGAAGTTCCAAATGATCAAACAAAGGAATCCATCTCACCAACTTGCTTAGGCAAGTTTCATCACATCATGAGATCAACAAGTGGAGATCTCTAATCCACTGCTAAAGCCAACATGATAAAAGCTAATAAGTTACCATAAACTTATGGGATGTACCCAAAAAAAGGATCAATCCTTATGCTACCCATATTGAATCACTATACCATGATCCATGTTCCTTAGGGAATATTATACCTTCATTCCTTACTTGATGAAGGTCACACATAGGTTATAACTCCATAATGAAGGATTTTTCTCATTAAATTAGATGAGTTAAAATACAATTAACTCCATGTGGATGACATAACACACATAATCTTCCTACTGAATGAGCATACAAATAGAATTAGAAAACCAATTACTTCTCAAGACACATAATGGTATCCCATAAGCCAACCATAGGGGTCCCACACCTAAATATTTCTTACTTATCGTTTGGTTATCATACCATGTTATTATATAAACATAAGTGTTCACACTATTCAATTAACATGCATATGACCATGCAAGAGATCATTACTTAAAAAGTTTCAGCCATTAGCATGAATGACCAAAAAATAAAAGTCATAGATTGATAACTTGAAATCGAGGTGGTTTATTTAAATCATATATCCAAATGTAAACGTTAAGTTTTTCATAGTTTACTAAATTCTCATCCTCATTTTAGGATTTTTTACCAATCACAAAGATTATTCACATTTTAATAATTACAACACAAGGTATATCAAGAAGTTCATTGATAAGGTACGCTTATAAACTTTAAGCATACATTCCACTTTAACCTATGAGTATTTATTCCCATGAAGGCATTAACAACAACATAACTAGCTTCCCATTAATCAAAAGTTGCATTATAACTAGAAAAAATAATAAACTTCCTAAAACATGCCATATATCCAAATCACTACAACACCGTTATTGGTATAATCCATAATCCATAATATAGTCCCACATACGAAGATCATTATTCAAGATTTATTTCATTGCTTAAGAAATTGAAATAAACTCAATTAAAATGATACCACAACCACTTAGAATGTCCAATATTATAATGAAACCACATTACTTGAAATACCAAGAAACTACTTGCATAAACTAAATGCAATAATTTATTTTTAGCCAAGGTTATAAGCATGCTAAGGCCATAAATTCAATTTAAAATTCCTCATAACAAGGTTATACAACATCATGCCCATGTCATAAATGAGAGGTAAGTCTATATTCTAAATTGGCATTCCATGCCATAGAATGTCACAAGATAATATTCATCACAAAATCTATGTAAATATTTGCAAAAATCCATCAAGAAAATTTACAACCTCTAAATGTTTTCATCATACCATAAGACAACACCATCATACTTTCATATAAATTCAAGGCTAAAGGCAATATAGATATTGTTGTTCCAATAATAACCTTTTACAATTATGAGCATATTTTACATCAGTAAGTATATCACTATGTTAATCCATATGCATACAATAACATAAAATGATCAAGTATAACAAGCTACATTTAGAGTTACAATCCATTGTTTCAATATAGTAAATAGAATCCAACACATATGCATACTAAGAAAAATAATTACAGTTGGCTAAATACACAAGAACTAAGCCACTGCCATCAAAAATGCCTCCACTATCAACATCATATACATTAATTTCCTTTTTCAACATAATAATATTACAAGGCTGAATAAGGTAATAAGATGGAACCATAACATAAATTGGATAATAAACTATAATCCAACATGCCAACATCATATGCCAATATGCATAGATAAGAGACAAGTTGTCATACAAAATCCAAGTGCATCAATGGAGAAGGATGAACACGGTAAGGAGAACACCCCTCAAAACTAGCCCTATGAGCCCAACCATTTGTGGTCCTAACCATCTAAGCCATTAGCTTGGTGGAGGCTTTTGGCAACCAGGTACTCGAGTGAGGTAAGAGGTATACAAAAAGATACTGAACCACTAGTAAAGACTTATAAACACAGTAAAAAAATCATGAAGGAAAGCAATGCAGTCAATATAAGACCATAACACTCAGCCAAATCCAATTGTTTTGATTAATGTACAAGGCATAAATTAGATCTTTATAGAAGATGATTTACACCATAAATCAAGATCTATTATATCCATTTAGTAAGATTGGAAGGTCTAGCCAAATTTAATTGCTCATCCCAAGAGGCTTACTCGAGTGTAAAAGATTAAACATAATGGGATCAACCCACAATAGCCTAATTAACCTAATCGAGTCAAAAGAGGGAAAACATAACATTATTGATAGGAAATAACTTGGTTTGGCTTAAAAATCACAACTATGAATAACCAACATTCAATCCATTCAAATATTTCAACAATTCTAAAACCAAAATAATAAGGTAGCCTTATTTAATCATAACAAAAATAAATAATTACAGTCCAAGATTGATAAATTCAACCCAACCAGATTGAGGAAAACCCCACTCCAATGACCACGAGTAAAATAGAGGTATAATATCAACAAGGATATATTTGTTTCATTATAAACCCAAACTTAAAATCTAAAAAAGAGATATGCATATCAGAATGTATGGTGCCAAGTGACAACCAAAAATTTATGAAACATGAACAAAGCCATAGATAAGGAATAAATCAAGCTTTCAAAAAATATTATCTCCTTTTCATAATATATTTATAAAATAATATTAATGGAATAACATATAAGGGAGTATGAACATAATCATATAGATGGAAGGCATCATGCTCCAGATAAATCTATCCACTTTACATAAGTTTTTTGGCAAAACATTATGAATAGGGATTCCATAGAATACATGCCCATTGATAGAAAACAAGTCCATACCAGAGACCAAATAATAATTATGATTAAAAATTCTAGTAAAGATAGTTTAAAGGCAACACAAGTGCTCGAATTAATATTGATCTTAGAGCAAATGTTTAACTGCCAAAAAAATCCCATGATTCTTAAAATTTTCCTCTAAGTAAAATGCAACCATAATTTTAAGGGAAGAAATATAGAAAGTGTAAATGGTTCAAATAAATTTATCCATTAAATTCTATTACATTTTAGTGGGTGAAAATTAAATAATAAAACCAAAATACCATTATGAAATCAAAGGGATAACTTACTTGAAACAAGTAGGCAGTCATGGACAAAATCATGGCATTTGGAAAGGGTATGGATTTCCTATTTGCAGTACCCTGTTACTTATTCCCAATGGTCATCAATCCCATTCTCTTCCTACATTACCTACATGGCCTTCCAGGGTTCCTCCCAGCCCAATCATTCCTTTAGAAAGGGACCAAGTGTCTCTCCCAGGGGTGTGAGTCAAACCTGGTCTTTTTCCCCCACTATGGCCTCCCAGAATTGTTAGCCACTCTTTTTAAAGTAATAAAAGATTTGAACCAAAAAATTGCAATACATAAATCTGAGGCCAAATAATAAATTTGAACCAACATTTGATCTTATTTTAAGAGGAAACATGGTCTCCTTCATATATTTACTATTTCTTTCCCAAATGGTGTATATAGAGCATTCTAACATTGTTGACAATTTAGGGGCAAATACAAAATTTCCTTTATTATTAACTTATTTTCCCACATAGGCATTCATAGAATGTCCTCCTCATTTCCAACACTATTCCCCAACCAAATCCAATCCCACATCATGCACAACCTTGCTTGGTTTGACCCTTATCTCCCCCTAGCTAGTCAACATAGAGTAAAAAAGAGATTCAAACAAATAAAATACAATACAAAACATTGACCAAAAAACTAGAATACAAAAATCCCAAGAAAAAACAATTTCAAGCCAACATTTGATCTTGCATTAAAGAGGAAGCATGGTCTCCCCTTCCTATCCCCAATGCCCAACAATCTTCTTCTCCTAGCAAAGAGGGTGAAGAGTCAAAGCTCATTCCTTCTTCCAAATGCCAAGACAAAAAAATAATATACACAAATCAAAAAAATGAAATTCAAAAATGTCCATGCTCCATACCCACCTCTAAGTCGATCCAAGAAAAGATAAAAGACAATAAGATCATTGATAAATAAATATAAGTTAACAAAATCCTTAATTTGATTATGAATGATAATAAAAATAAAATATTTAAATCGGTATTAATAAAATAAATAATAAATTCATTAAAAATATTATAACAATAAAATTCTTTTAAGCAATAATAAAAATCATAAAATAATATTTATATTAAAGTCCTTCGAATGACAATAAATAATAATCAACAGAATTATAAAATCAAGTATTAATAATAATGTATAATAAAATCCTTAAGTCGATCAATATATGTAAATTAGTCAATAGAAGTTATTAGCAAAAAATTTTAAGTCGATCGAGGCTCATGGTAAATCAATTTTCAAAGATGAGGGTGTCTTAAGATGGTATTCTGAACCAAGAGACCCAATACGGTCTAGACATACCCAACATGGTCTATCTGAACCAAAACATTCTTGGCTAGAATGCAAGCCACTCTATATGGTTTTAAAAAATAAATACATATCAACTACATTGAGGAGAGTAACCAAACATGAGAAATGAACTCAAGCACATAAGGAGAGGCAAGGGAAACCATAATGCCAAAAATCGTTACTCTAAACAAGGGAAAAAATAAAATCACACATGCATCTATAAAAAGTGAGACCTATAAAAGGCAAAAAATGATAAAGCAATAAAAATATCAACTATGGTGGCTCAGTACCATATCAAACATGCAATACCTATTAGAGTGACTTTCAACTACTCAATCTCCTTTCGAGTGTACCCAAGATTTCCAAACCCACCATTGAGACTAGCTCACATTTCAGTGCCTGCATCCACGAAATAAAACATTAATAGTACCTGAACAATGTTGATATAATAATAATAATAATAATAATAATAATAATAATAATAATAATAATAATAATAATTAAGAATGAATCATTAGACGTGAAATAATAAATCAAGTATAAACATCTATAGTTGTAAAAGGACCAAATTCAATACTGATGATCGTGACCTTGAGCATGCCTTGTGAACATAACCAAGAGTTGAAAGATTAATCAATGTCAATCTGCATCAATGAGATATTCTAAAGCAATAATCATATAATAATGTAACTAAGCTAAAACACCATATACAAATAATAGGATAAAATGAATCCAATGTAATTAGTATGCATATCAAGATATAATGAATCCAATGCGATCATCAACTATGACATAACATATAACAATGACTACCCGAGATACCTTGCATGGCAACCATCTAAAATAGAACCAACATCAACAATTATTAGTCCAAAATGATATCAAAACATGCTAAAGCAAGCTATAATCTAGTATCTGTAAGGGGTCACAAGGTTGGTTCGTGACATCCTCCCCTCCTTAAAGAGGAGCTATCCTGATGACCATCAATAGTTAGTACAAAACTCTCTAAAAATGTACAACTAAACCAATTCTACTACTTCACAATATCTCCACTCATTTAGGGGTGGTAATTCCCTCAACCTTACCTTACTGGCATTCCTATTTTCTTTCATAAGGATAGTCACATTTATTATTACATTAGGCTGAGTAATGGTCTCCTTCCTACCTTCACATGTCCTTTACAACTCTGATAGGGTAGAACAACACTTATACATCACTATTAAAGCAGAAGATCCCACCAAATGTGCCAACTTGGTTAGAACTTATCCAATATCATGCCTTAAAAGGCCATCACTAACATTATAATCCACTAAAACTAAATACAATAGGTTCACCAAACCCACAATGCCTACATTAGTTAGTAAAATTCCAAGGTAACAAATTTTAATTTCAATACAACACTATTGTTATAACCACTCCAACTATTTATGAAGGTGATCATAAAACATCATGAGCATGTAGTGACCCAAAACATAGCATCTAACACTCACCTTAACATGCTTTCTATCAAGGGTACTAACAACACTCCCAAGTAGGAAAATATAGCTAAATAACCACAAATCATAAATCAATGTCCAAACTAGATTAACAATCTGAATATAAAATTTTACTAGGGTCATAACCACTTGTATTAACACACACAAACCTTCAACATGAGGTCAACAATTATTACCATCTAATCCCACTAGATTATAACCTAAATTACAAATAAAGAGTGGAAATATTCCACTGAAACATTATACCACATGCATAAACTTAAGAAAATTTGTTACAGAAGGTCCTTACACAAAGATAGTAATACATACTATGATGGTTACTCTAATACATCATCAACCATCCATGGGTTAGTGCAACATCTTGTATCAACCACACTGAACATCAGAGAAGTCATACCAGGCATCACATACAACCCAAATACTTACAACATGTTTTCCAACACATGTGAACTCATATGATGGTCCATGGATACCAATCCCAACATCAAAGAAATCAGCCATTTGAGGGCATTACCCAACTTTCATCACTCTATCCAAGAGTCAAGTGGATACCTAGGATTTTAAACATTGGCTGATTAGGGATTTATGTTACTCTTTCATAGTATAATATCAACATACATTTTAGTTATGATTCTAAAACAAAATATAAATATCCATCCCAAAATATTTCTAATGGGTATAAAAATAATACCTTTATCATAGTATGTTGGTACCTATATGCCAACACATGCATACATCTCAACAAGTACCACCTTGCTCATCAGCATAAATGTCTAAATTTTAGGATTAGTTAGTGATTCAAAAGGTTTAAATCATAATATTTCACAAATGTTTCTTTTACCACAACCATCAAGAGGTAGTCAAAGGAACGTTAGTCCATAAAGTGACCATTATACACTAAAATCTAATGACCAACTTGTGGCACACATGGTGCACACTTTAAATGAATAAGGTGGCTACTTGTACAAAGGGTAAAGTGAATTTTCATCCTATGAGAGACTCCACTTCTTATCCCACACCTATCCAAAATATTTATAGATGTAGTTCTTGTCTATCCTCAGCTTCATACTTGCACTAATACTCAATACTAGAGTAGTGATGTGAGATCACACAACACAACACAAAATTATACCCTGGTTGTAATGTCCCCAAATTTATAATAAAGTGGATTAATTAATTAATTTAAATTATTATGGAAATAAAGTTGACTTCTTCTAGAAGTTTCCTGGAAGGCTTTAAAAGAAGGGGAAGGCAAAGCATTTGGGGCATCTAATATCATATATCTTTTGTTGCAAAAATTATTCTGAGTATTGTGAAGGTTGAATCTGTGATTCAGCTGAAATCTCTGAGGACGAAACCCTTCAGTAGATTGGAGAAGAGTTGGATGAAAACCCAGCCCTTTGTTAGAGGTAGATTCGAGATGGAATCTAGATTGTGCATATTGGTTAGATCTGGAGCTTCAGGGGCTATTCACTGAGTATCTCAGGGGTTCATGCATATGCAGAGGTTCCAGGTATTTATTCCTTAGTTTTGATTTAAGAATTATATATTTATACTATCAGATCAGGTTCGGTACGGAATCTGTACAGATCGACACTCGGCCATACCAGTAGGGTCAGAAAAAGGAAGGGCACAGTTCACATTTGGGGGCCGCAGGGTATTACAGAGACCGACATCGGCACATAGACCGACATCGGCTGATCAGCAACCGATGCCGGCAGTCAGGCAATCACAGGTGGTTACAGGCAGTCAGAGGTCGCCCCCAGACGACCGACGGCAGTAAGGTGTTGACCGATGTCAGCATCATCAGTGACTGACGTCGGTGACTGTGTTTTTCTGGACACAGCAGGCCGAACACGCAGACCCAGGTTTTTGTTTCCAGTTTGGTAGTTTGTTCTAATAATTAGGTTTTGAGACCAATCTGTAATAATTTTAGAACATCGGGACTATATTATCAATTACATTCAGATTTATATCCTTGTCCATTTGATTGAATGCTGTAAGTAGTTGAAATCAATTTTATTTGCATTCAATTCTAGTTTGGGATCTTTCAGTGGTATCAGAGCCATGCATCTTGCCAGCCTGTAGGGGTAATTTCAGGGTCAATTTGATTATCATTATGGCTCTAAAAGGGGTCAAAGATTTGGAAGAAAGCATGCACAATGCAAAGAAGAAATTAGATAATCCATGTCAGCAAGCAGAGGACATTCTAAAAACTTTGGAGGAGTTGGAAACTTATTTAAGCAAGGTTGATCAGTCAAATTCTTATGAGATGCAAACAATGCTATCTCTAGCGTTTGGTTCGTTGGTGAAGCCCCGTTTATTGAGACATCGTGATGAGGTGGTAAGACTTGCAGCTCTCTCTTGCATTAGTGAAATCATGAGGATCATAGCTGGCTTTGATTTTAATGATGATCAGATTATGAGAGAGGTACTTCATGCCATGGTAAAAAGCTTCAAAAAGTTGGATGACATTAGAGACCCTAATTTCTCTAAGAGGGCAAGATTACTTGAAATATTTGCAAGGTATGGATTTGAAAACCTTATGATGTTAGTAGGTTGTATTGGTGACATTCGCAGGATGTTTAAAATATTTTGGACTATTTTAGATGATTTTCATTCCAGTGATGTATTAGCATCAATGCACTCTATCATGTTCACAATCTTGTTCGAGGAGGAGGATAAAATTTCTAAACTTTTGGCAGAAGATTTATGGTATGTTTGGACAAAAGGGAAAAATGTCTCACCTAGAGCTTGTATGTGGTTAAAGAGTTTAATTAATAGGCCTAAGGATCATAGTGCTTTCCCTATGACATGCAGCAACTTGCATGATGAGTTTGACAGTCATGCTGATCCAGTACAGGGAGATATTAACACATCTTCAGGTAATGATTTATCTGCATTATCTTCATAGGTAGGAGTAGTTGAGGATGTTGTGGATGAGCTTTGTCTTAAGGTGAGTTTAACTCAGAGGTTAGACAGTGAGAATGAGTTTGATGCTTGCATTCAGAGTGTGGAAGTGTACTCAGATGTTAGTACACTGAGTGTTGGTGATGAGTATGTTTCTATAGCTGCTTATGAGGAGCATGTGGTTGAGGCTCACACACATATTCAGGATTTGGGAGTACCTGATTCTGAGGAGTTTGGGATACCAGTGGAGTTGAGTCTCTAGATTGATTCTTCTCACACATTTGACAGTGTGGTACAGTTGGTTGTGCCACCGTTACAGAGGGAGCAGTTATGGGATGGATTAACACCATCTTTTGTAGATGGAATTTGTAGTTACCAATTATACAGCCTACAGTATCGATGCATCCAGGGCAGTTGTGATTTTAGAGATGGGTTGGGTTGTGTTCACCAATTTGATTATGGGTTCTCTTTATTTTACTTCTGATGATATTGCAGGTACTTACATTGATTTACAGCAGTGCAGAGCATAACTACATTTGGGAACCAGGAGGATCGAGGGGTTCATTGTTCTGAGATTGCTTGGGGACAAGCAATCTCTAGGAAGGGAGGACTGTAATGTCCCCAAATTTATAATAAAGTGGGTTAATTAATTAATTTAAATTATTATGGAAATAAAGTTGACTTCTTCTAGAAGTTTCCTGGAAGGCTTTAAAAGAAGGGGAAGGCAAAGCATTTAAGGCATCTAATATCATATATCTTTTGTTGCAAAAATTATTCTGAGTATTGTGAAGGTTGAATCTGTGATTCAGCTGAAATCTCTGAGGATGAAACCCTTCAGTAGATTGGAGAAGAGTTGGATGAAAACCCAGCCCTTTGTTAGAGGTGGATTCGAGACAGAATCTAGATTGTGCATATTGGTCAGATCTGGAGCTTCAGGGGCTATTCACTGAGTATCTCAAGGGTTCATGCATATGCAGAGGTTCCAGGTATTTATTCCTTAGTTTTGATTTAAGAATTATATATTTATACTATCAAATTAGGTTCGGTACGGAATCCATATAGATCGACACCCGGCCGTACCAGCAGGGTCAAAAAAGGGAAGGGCATAGTTCACATTTGGGGGCCGCAGGGTATTACAGAGACCGGCACCGGCACATAGACCGACATCGGCCGATCAGCGACTGATGACGATAGTCAGGCAGTCACAGGTGGTTACAGGTAGTCAAAGGTCGCCCTTAGATGACCGACGGTGGTAAGGTGTCGACCGACGTCGGCATCATCAGTGACCGACGTCGGCGACTATGCTTTTCTGGACACAGCAGGTCGAGCACGCAGACCCAGGTTTTTATTTCCAGTTTGGTAGTGTGTTCTAATAATTGGGTTTTGAGACCAATCTGTAATAATTTTAGAACATCAGGACTATATTATCAATTACATTCAGATTTATATCCTTGTCCATTTGATTGAATGCTGTAAGTAGTTGAAATCAATTTTATTTGCATTCAATTCTAGTTTGGGATCTTTCACTGGCAAATTTCAATCAATAGAATTTGGTTTAAAGAGGGATAAAGACATCACATGGGTATCTTATGACCACATTACCACATGTATAATATGAGACAAAGTTATTCCAAGACATGTACACAAAATATTCATTCAATAATTTTAAAAAGATATATCAAAGTAAGGTTCACATGATTGATTTTAGAAGTGGGAGATCTCTTACAAAAGAGGATTTACCATTATTCACACTTTCCAAATTCAAAAAAATATGATCAGGTATATAAATGTTCATAAAATAATGCTAATATGATGCAGAGGATAACATGACAATCTCTCACTTCTCTTTGTTTCACTATTCACTCTTATGACCAAGGTTATGGATTCACTTATACATTAGTGGTTCTTAGATTCAATGTTTGGTTTAATGGTTATATAAAAATTCTCCATTATCCTTATATCCCTTTATAACTCCTCAATCAAAGCATAAACTTCTCAAATCATCAAATCACTCCTTATACAACTCTGCGTATGTTGGCAGACAAGCTAGTAGCTTTTTTTTGGGATAATTCTTCTTGTACGGTCCTTTACGGAGGAATATGGAGAAAAATAACTTGATCCTAGTAACCTCTATCAAGATTCAATTCTTCATGCATTTTCAAGACCAAAATCTATTTTTATACCACTTTTTATTATCTCTTTATAGGTCATTATTAGGCCTAATTAGGCCTATTCTACCCCAAGCTACACATAGGTCTCTATAAATGTATAAAACCATACCCAGCCACCTCAAAACTACCAAAATATCTTCAATTGAATTTAGTTCTAGAAAATGACAAATTTTTATGGAATTTCATTGGTGGAAATGTTTTCTACACACATTTCCCTACCAAAACCCTAATTTAGGTTTAACAAGGGTTTACAGGACCCGAGAGCACACAATTTACATTTACACATTCCTATGAGAGTTTAGAATCTCTGTAAGAGTTTTTTGGGGTCTATGGAAGTTCATCATTTCCAAGCATTGGTTTTCCCATTACACTTCTCTATTCAACATTTTAAGAAATTTTTTGGTCTCTCTGCATACATAGACACAATCTATAGGGTTTGTGAGCTCTGTCTTGAATATGTAGATCTAAAAAAGAGGTTTCAAAACTCAACATAGGGTTAAATAGGGTCCATAAAACTCAACTCACCTCTTTGAATCAAGAATCTCTCATTATGATACCTCTACCATACTTTGTTTGTTTACTATCTAAAAATTCATTACTCTATAGGTCTATATAGTTTTCTAAGCATAGTAGCTTGAAAATAAACATATGAAGCACTCAAACACGTTAAAAAATAATGGAACAAAATCACCAATTCATGTGAAAATTCAAAAACATATCCCCGTTATGTCATTCTTCATGGATAAAACTTGTCACAGTTAATATATATAGAAATACGTAGGCAAAAACAAGGTTCAGTCATTCCTTTCAAAATTGAGAGATTTCATTCCTCCTTTCTTGGAACTAAAACCCTTCCTCCTTTGAATACATTATGATAAATAACTCCAAAAATAAAACTTACAAGTCTTATACCAAACATAACCAACCTAACTACCTTCCAACGGTCACTAACAAGTAAGAAAACACCTTACATAAAGATCAAGGTTGATTTTACATACAAGGGTGACCTATGGCCCATGGTAAATGTCCATGGTGTCCTTATTAATGTTTCCTAACCATTTAAACTTTCAAGACTTCTTGAAAATCCTCCTACAACACCCATTCTAGTTTAAATTATTCAAATTTTCAAATTTGACAAAATGGTGGGAAAACACCACTTTAAAAATCAAGACTATCTTAGTACTTTTAAACACTTGAAAAGCATTCCAAGGTGCATGTTTAGACTCCTAACACCTTTATAATCATCCTATACATTCTTATTGAATTCGATTCACTTGATCAAAGCATAATTTTTTGACAACATCAAAATGAGTCATCCAATAAAGATGTTCCTGCATCATACTACTGGAGTCTAAAAGAAACTTTACATGAACATTTATCAACTTGTTCTGACCTCCTCAACATCTCTTGATCACTTTCACTTCCAATCAAAAAATGATATGGATCCCAAGGTCTATGAGTTACACATAGATCTCCTTGTATTCTGACCAATGTCACCTTGATTTATCCTTTTAGGTTGTTTTCTTGCACACTGATCTCCCACTTGATCATCTTCAACACCTAGTTATACTCCTACAATGAACCTACACATGGAACACACAATTCAATGAAAATAATCTCTTACTTATCTTCTTGGAAACTAGACTATTTCTCTTGCATGCTCATTCTTTATATGCTTAGCCCTACTACTTTTGGGAGTACTGCTAGTTATTTTCTCTTCTCTCCTATAAGTTTCTCAACCTTTGCAATCTCATTGTTCTCCTCTTGGTGTTGTGCTCTCTTCACCTGATCATTGTCTTCTCTTTCCATCCCCAACTCTCTCAACATGCCCACTTTCTTAAAAAGTTATTTTAGAAACTCCTTGTCTTGTGTGATGGATAAATGATAAGAGAAGTTTGTAAACAACTCCTTCAAGTGTTCATCTGAGAACAAATCATCTTGCTAGTCTTAGTGTAACAGCTCTATGTTACTTGTAACCAATTCATAAAAATGCTACTCAACTACTACCTCCTCTTCCTTCATTATCTTGGGAACTTGTACCACTTTGTATCCTTCTTGGCACTTGATTCTATACTTTTGTCCTCACTATTGTAACTAACTTCCTTGGGTAGGTACTCCTTATCTTCAAACATCATGACACTCCCTGGTGTCCCTTTCCATGCATTGTCTTTCAATGATTTTAATGTGTGCTTGCAGCATCCTTCTCAATGGTCTAGGTTTTATCTCTCCCATAATGCAAAGCTCTCTTATTATGTTGCAATGGTCTCCTAAGAATGATTTGGAAAACATTAATGGGAATGACATCACACAAGATTCTATCCTTATATCCATCTATCTACAAGTCTACATAACTTTGTTCATTCATTAGGAATTGGTGATTATTTTGGATCCAAGAGACCTTGTATAGGTTTAGATGATTTATTATTTCTAAACCTAGTTTAGACACCATCAATTAAGACACAAAATTATCCATACTACCATTGTCAACTATAACTTTTCAGCACTTACCTTTACTCTTGCACATTATCCTATATAATATTTTCCTTTATGGTGGTTCTCTCTCCTCTTGGTTGGTATTTATAAGGACTCTCTACATCAACATAATCTCCCCTATTTTAGGCTCTTCTGCATAGTTAGGTAATGCATCTACACTCCCATCTTCTTGTTGCACCACATAGTTGAAACTCTCACTCTGAGAGCTACCACTTTGAACATCTTCTCGACACTAGTATGACCTATGCCCTACAAATTTGTTGCACTTGAAGCACTTACCTAAATACCAACCATTGCCTCTTCCTCTTCCCTATGATATACCACCTCTATTACTAGAACCACCTCTATTTGATGAACTTTAACCCTTTAAACTTTTGCCCACTTCTTTGCTTTGACCTTTCCATTGACTTTTATTACTTGGTTTCCCTCTTCCTTCTTGTTGGCTTCTACCTCTGTAGCTTGTACCACCTCTACCTCTATTAAAATATCTTTGCCTTCTTGAAAACTTCTCTTTTTCCCTCAAATAAACTTGATAGGCCTCCTCAAATGTCCTAGGTGTCAATATGCTTATCTCATCCTGAATAACAAACTTCAAACCATTCATGAACCTAGAAACCTTCTCAACATCCTCTTCTATGTGTCCTACTCGAATGGTCAAATTTTATAATTATTATATGCACTATTTCACTATCATATATTTTTTCCTCAAGTTTTTTAGCCTCCTAAACAAGTGGGTTTGATAGTCCTTAGGCATGAATTTGTCTTTCATCTTGGCCACTATTCTATCCCATGACCTTATCTTATATTTTTCCTCTTCTTTTTATCTCTTCTTGAATGACATCTTACCGCAAGGATACAAGACCCTTAATCCTTGTTACTATAAACTTCACCTTTTTTATCTCATTCACCTATTCATAATTGAAGTACTTGTCCATGGCTATGATCCAATCAACCAATTCCTCCACATTAAGACTACCCTCATACATGGGCACTTCTATTTTGGGATTTGAAGTAACTCCAAGAATAAATATTATTAATATTTATTCATCTCCTTCCTATTCTACTTCTTCATGAGGAATCTCATCCTTTCCCTCACTAACATCACCTCTGTTTATCTCTCTTCTTTGATCCAACTTCATGGCTTGTAACCTTACCTATAGGTTTCTCACTTCCACTACCAAAGCATCCACTACTTGCAACCTCATTTGGGATATTTTTTCTCCTCATGATCTACCTTCCATTATGTATTTTTGCCTTCCCAAGAGATCTTAAGCTCTGATACCAAATTATGCATAAGATAACATGATAATCTCTCACTTCTCTTTGTTTTACTATTCACTCTTAGGACCAAGGTTATGGATTCACTTGTACATTAGTGGTTCCTGGATTTAATGTTTGGTTTAATGGTTATAGAAACCTTATCCATTCTCCGTTTATCCCTTTATAACTTCTCACTTAAAGCAAAAAATTCTCAAAGCATCAACTCACTCCTTACATAATTCTGCATACCTTGGTAGACATGCTAGTAGCCTTTTTTTGGGCTAATTATTCTTGTATGGTCCTTTACAAAGGCATATGGATATAAAAAAAAATATCCTAGTATCCTAATCAATATTTAGATCCTCATGCATTTTCAAGACCAAACTCTATTTGTAGACCACTCTTTTATCTCCTTATAGGTCACTGTTAGGCCTAATTAGGCATATTTTACCCACAAACTACACACAGGTCTCTATAAATGTACAAAACCTTACCCAATAGTCTCAAAACCACCAAAATATCTTCACTTGAATTTAGTTCTATAAAATTGTAGAGTTTTATGTAATTTCATTAGTGGAATTTTTTTCTACACACATTTTCCTTCCAAAACCCTAATTTAGGGTTAACAAGGGTTTGTAGCACCTAAGAGCACATAATTTAAATTTACATGTTTCCAATAGAATTTAAAATATTTATAAGATTTGTTTGGTGTTTGTGTAACTTGGAATCATCTTGTACAAGAATTGGTTTTCCCCTTCAACTTCTCTATTCAACCTTTTCAAAAAGTTCTTGGTCTCTCTACATACACAGAGACAGTCTGAGGGTCTATGGGCTCTATCTTGAAGATGTAGATCTAAAAAATAGGTTTCCAAACTTTGCATAGGGTTAAAAAGGTCCATAAAAACTCAAATCACCTCTTGTAATCAATAATCACTCATTATGATACCTCTACCATACTCTTTACCATACTCTATTTGCTTACTATTTGAAAATGCATTACTCTACAAGTCTATATAGTTTTCTAAGCATAGTAACATGAAAAGAAACATATGAAACACTCAAAAACGTTCAAAAATTGTGTAAAAAAATCACCAATTCATTTTAAACTTCAAAATCATATCCCTAATATGCCATTCTTCATGGACATAACTTGTCACAATATATATATGCAGGCAAAAATCAAGGTTCAATCATTCATTTCAAACTTGGGAGATATAATTCCTTATTTATTGGAACTAGAACCATTCTTCCTTAAAATACATTATGATAACTTACTCCAAAAATAAAACTTACAAGTCTTATACCAAATAGAACCAACCTAACTACTTTCCAACAGTCACTAACAAGTAAGAAAACACCTTTATATATCTATATCTATATCTTATATATATATATATATATGCAGGCAAAAAGCAAGGTTCAGTCATTCATTTCAAACTTGGGAGATATAGTTCCTTATTTATTGGAACTAGAACCATTCTTCCTTAAAATACATTATGATAACTTACTCCAAAAATAAAACTTACAAGTCTTATGCCAAATAGAACCAACCTAACTACTTTCCAATAGTCACTAACAAGTAAGAAAACACCTTGCATAAAGATCAAGGTTTATTTTTGGTATAAGGGTGACCTATGGCCCATGGTGTCCTTATTAATGTTTCCTAACCATTGAAACTTTTAATACTTATTTAAAATCCTCATACAACACCCATTTTATGCTAAATTATTCAAAATTTCAAATTCGACAAAATGGTAGGAAAACACCAATTTGAAAATATAGACTATCCTAGTGCTTCTAAACACTTGGAAAGCATTCCAAGCTAAATTTTTAGACTTATAACACCTTTCTAGTCATCCCATAAACTCTTATTGACTTCTATTCACTTCATCAAATAAAAATTGTTTGACAACATCAAAATGAGTGATTCAATAAGGATGCTCTTGCATCAAACTACTAGGGTGTGAAAAAAACTTTACATGAAAATTTGTCAACTAGTTTTGACATCCTCCTCAACATCTCTCTCTCACATTCACTTCCATTTGAACAATGATAAACCCTCCTAGATCCCAAGGTCTATGAGTAAGACATAGACATCCTTATGCTTTGACCAGCATAACCTTTCTTTCTCCTTTGAGGTTGTCTTCTTACACACTGATCTCCCATTTGATCATCTTTAGAACCTAGTTATACTCCTGCAACCAACCTACAAATGGAATACACAAGTCAACGAAAATAATCTCCTACTTGTCCTCTTAGAAACTAGACTCTTTGTCTTACATGCTCATTCTCTCTATGCTTAGGCCTGCTACTTTTAGGAGTACTACTGGTTATTTTATCTTCTCTCCTATAAGTCTCTCAACCTCTAAAATCTCTTTATTCTCCTCTTGTTGTTGTGCAATCTTCACCTGATCATTGTCTTCTCTTTCCATCAGTAACTCTCTCAACATGCCCACTTTCTGAACAAAAACTTTTATAAACTCCTTGTCTTGTGTGAGGGACAAATTATAGGATAAATTTATAAATAAATCCTTCAAGTATTCATCTGAGAATAACTCATCCTATTGGTCTGAGTGTAATAACTCTATGTTACTTTCAACCAATTCCTCAAAATGGGACTCAACTACTACCTCCTTTTCCTTCATTGTCTTTGTACCACTTTGTATCCTTCTTGGCACTTGCTTCCAACTGTCATAATTTTGTCCTCACTATTTTAAATAACTTCCTTGGGTAGGTAATCCTCTCCAAACATCATGAAACTACCTAGTGTCTCTTTCCATGCATTATGTTTCAACGGTTTTAATGTGTGCTTGCAACCATCCTTCTCAATGGTATAGGTGTTAACTCTCCCATCATTCAAAGATCTATCATACTGCCATGGTCTCCCAAGAATGATGTCATAAACATAAATGGTAATGACATCACACAAGATTATATCCTTATATCCACTTATCTACAAGTCTACATAAATTTGTTTATTCATTAGGATTTGGTGAGTATTTTGAATCCACGAGACCTTGTATAAGACTGGATTATTGCTTCTTGATAAGCCTAGATTAGACACTGTCAATGAAGACACTAAATTATTTGTACTACCATTGTCAATTATAAATTTGTAGCACTTACCTTTACTCTTGAACAACATTTTCCTTTATGGTGGTTCTCTCTCCACTTGGCTGGTCTTCAAAAGGACTCTCTTCATAAAAAATCTCTCCCCTTTTTCAAGTTGTTCTACATAATTAAGAAATGCATCTACACTCTTATATTCTTGTTGCACCACCTGGTTTCTATTGTCACTCTAAGAGCTACCACTTTGAACATCTTATAGACACTCATATGACCCATGACCTACAAAATTGTTGCACTTGAATCACTTATATGCAAACTAACCATTGCATCTTCCTCTATCATATGATCTACCACCTCTATTTCCAAAACCACCTCTATTTGATAAACTTTAACCCTTTAAACTACTACCCACTTCTTTGATTTGACCTTGCCATTGACTTCTATTACTTGTTTGTCCTCTTCCTTCTTGTTGGCTTTTACCTCTGTAGCTTCTTAAACCTCTACCTATGTTCAATTGACTTTACCTTCTTGAAAACTTCTATTTTTCCCTCAAGGTAGCTTGATAGGCCTCCTTAATTATCCTAGGTGCCAAAATACTTATCTCATCTTGAATAACAAACTTTAAACCATTCATGTACCTGGCAATCTTCTCAGTATCCTCTTCTATATATCCTATTTGAATGGTCAACTTTTAAAATTCTTATATGTACTCTTTCACTATCATATATTTTTGCCTCAAGTTTTTCATACTCCTAAACAAGTGGGTATGATAGTCCTTAGGCATGAATTTGCCTTTCATCTTGACCACCATTTTATCCCATGACCTTATCTTTTCATTTTCTTCTTCGCTCTTCTTAAATGCCAACCCACCACATAGATGAAAGACCATTTAGACTTGTTAATAGAAAATTCACCTTATTTTTCTCATTCACCTCTTCATATTTAAATTACTTATCCATGGTTGTGATCCAATCAACCAATTCCTCTACATTAAGACTGCCCTCATACATGGGTACCTCCATCTTAGGATTTGAAGTAACTACAAGAATTTATCTTATGAATATTTCTTCAAATATTCCTTCATCTCCTTCTTATTATAATTTTTCATGAGGAATCTCATCCTATCTCTCACTAACATCACCTCTATTCATCTCTCTTCTTTGAGCCAACTCCATGGCTTGTAACCTTGTTTGCAGGTTTCTCACTTCCACTACCAAAGAATCCACTGCTTACAACCTATTTTGGGCTATTGTTACTCCTCATCCTCTACCTTTTATTATGTATTCCTACCTTCCCAATATCTCTTAAGCTTTGATACCAAATGATGCATATGATAACATGACAATCTCTCACTTCTCTTTGTTTCACTATTCACTCTTAAGACCAAGGTTATGTATTCACTTGTACATTAGTGGTCCTTGAATTCAATGTTTGGTTTAATGGTTCTAGACACCTTATATATTCTCCTTATATCCCTTTATAACTCTTCACTCAAATAAAAAAATTCTTAAAGCATTAACTCACTCCTTACACAACTTTGAATACCTTAGCAGACATGTTAGTAGCCTTTTTTTGGGCTAATTCTTCTTATACGGTCTTTTACAAAGGCATATGGAGAAATAAAAACTTGATCCTAGTACCCTCTATCAATATTCAACTCCTCATGCATTTTACAAACCAAACTCTATTTGTAGACAAATATTTTATCTTCTTATAGGTCACTATTAGGCCTAATTAGGCATATTCTACCCCAAGCTACACAAATTATCTATAAACATATAAAACCATACCCAATCTCCTCAAAACCACCAAAATATCTTCAATTGCATTGAGTTCTAGTAAATGACGAAGTTTTATGGAATTTCATTAGTGGACATTTTTTCTATACACGTTTTCCTTCCAAAACCCTAATTTAGGGTTAACAGGGGTCTACAAGACCTAAGAGCACACAATTTAACTTTACACACTTATAATAGGGTTTAAAATATCTATAATATTTGTTTGGGGTCTTTATAACCTAGGAACATCTTTTCCAAGCATCAATTTTCCCCTTACACTTCTCTATTCAACCTTTTTAGAAAGTTCTTGGTCTCTCTACATACATAGACACAGTCTGTAGGGTCTGTGGGCTTGTATTGAAGAGTAGATCTCAAAAAGAGGTTTTAAAACTCTACATAGGTTTAAATAGGGTCCATAAGAAATCAAATCACCTCTTGGAATCAATAATCACTCACTATGATACCTCTACCATACTCTTTACCATACTCTGTTTGCTTAATGTCTGAAAATGCATTATTTTATAGGTCTATATAGTTTTCTAAGCATAGTAACATGAAAATAAACATATGAATGACTCAAACATGTTAAAAAATTATGAAACAAGTCACCAATTCATGTGAAACTTCAAAAGCATAGCCTTGTTATGTCATTCTTCATAGATTAAACTTGTCACAGTCAATATATATATATATATATATATATATATATATATATATATATATGTATGTATATATATATATGTATATATATATATATATATGTATATATGTATGTATGTAGACAAAAACAAGGTTTAGTCAATCCTTTTAAACTTGAGAGATCTAATTCCTCCTTTATTAGAATCATAACTCTTCCTCCTTAAAATACATTATGAGAACTAAATACAAAAACAAAACTTACAAGTCTTATACCAAACATAACCAACCTAACTACCTTCTAATGGTCACTAACAAGTAAGAAAACACCTTGCATAAAGATCACGGTTGATTTTACATACAACGATGACCTATGGCGCATGGTAAAGGTCCATGGTGTCTTTATTAATGTTTCCTATCCATTGAAAGTTTCAATATTTCTTGAAAATCTTCCTACAAACCCATTTTATGCTAAATTATTCAAAATTTCAAATTTGACGAAATGGTAAGAAAACACCAATTTGAAAATCTATAATATCTTAGCACTTATAAACAATTGGAAAGCATTCCAAGGTGCATGTTTAGACTCATAACACCTTTATAATCATCTTAGACATGCTTATTGACTCCTATTCTCTTAATCGAAGCAAAATTATTTGATAATATCAAAATGAGTCATCCAATAAGGATGCTCCTACATCATGATATCAAAATAAAATGTGAAAACCCAAAAGGTCAACTACATCCACATAGTATGGTAAAAATACATTTTCTCATGATTTAACATAATCAACAAAATGTAATAGTTTACACACAAATAACAATTTTACATACAAGGAGAACCACATGAAATAAATCATGCATACATGACTCAGGTGTTATAATAATTATATCAAAGTACTTTCACAGCACAACACTTAACACACATGACGGTGAAACATAAGGGTTTATGACTCCCATCGGGTCACCCGATGTCTACATGCCATCCAAATGACACCAAATATCCATCATATAGTACACATAATCAATCTCAAGGATCTCAAAATTATGATTACCTTCCTTCCAAGAAGGTTATATTCCAATAAGGACTATGAAATCTATATCCATGAGTTTCAAAATATTACCAGCAATGTTCACACATAATGGATAGATGTCTCATGTTAATCAATAACAATAAGAGATCCCCAAAAATATCTAACTTGCCCAAGCAAGTTAGTCACACTCACCTAGTAGACCCTCTAGGATCAAGGTGCACCCTTGGATCTCCCAAGATATTATACCTTAGCGTCATTGGATAGCTCATCCACACAAGCTATCAATGGACACTAAGGCATTATCTCATGATTCCAACAAAGCTTATGTCCCTATTCTTCTAGTTGACTTAATCCAACAAGTCAAAGGTTAATTAGTGATGCTTTCTTGATGCAAAAATGCTTTTGGGAAAGGGTGAACTTGGCCAAGGCATGAGGTGAATGCTAAAATATTACCATGGGAATTACAATTTCCCATAATCAATAAGTTCAATTAAACTCACAATAAACATCCTCATGGATGAAGGGCATATCTTTATCAAAATAGACATCCCATTAGTGTCAAAACATAGCTAAATTTTTAAATAGGCATCCTTATGGATGCATAACTCAACCATAATCAACTCAAACATCTCCATAGACATAAACATATCCATGGTTAACATCACATATTCAATTAAATTGTCTTATCCATGATCAAATAACCATCACAAATGTAAAAATATCCATAATTAGTGTTATCCTTGAATTTAGTAGACTCAATTCATGGGATAACCCTTACAAAATTTTTATATTTCATATCCCATGAACTCTAAGAATGCAAAGCGAGTCTAGTCACTACCTTCTTGCGTTTGTTTTTCTTCAAAAAGTTAGTCTTTTGAGGGGATTTTTTTTCCCATGAAGTTTAGATAATTTTCTCTAGAGTATACCAAGTTCAAAATTGTGTAAACCAGATAATTTTTTCTTGACTACACCCCAAGGTGAAATAGTGGATAAATTATTTTCCATTGCACATGTAGGGTTGGATAATTTATCCACCCCTGCAAGGGACCCACCACCCAATGGTAATTAATGTCATTAATTACTGTTGGGTTATATATTAACCTTGTTGTAATTTTTATTTTTACCATTGCTTTTCTCTTTTCCTTCTTTGTCATTTTTGAGTTGAAATACACCTCCTTGTTCTCCATTTTCATTCTATCTTGCCTAAGCTCATCCTCAGATCTCTTCTTAGTAGATCTCAGGTGAGTTTTTACCATCCTTTTTTTCTTATTTTAGCTCCTTTGCTTGTTTTATATTTTACAAATTCGTGTATTGTAATCATGAAACCCTAGGTCATCAAACTTTGCTTTGTTTACTTTTGGTTTTTCTTCATGTTGTTTTGTTTATAAAAAACATGCCCTCATCCCTTCTCCTCATGTTTTTCCACCTTATACCTTTGAGGTTGTCTAACCATCATTTTGTGTTTTCAAAGTAACGTCGCCTCATATCCTTAAAACCCATTATTCCTCAAGTTTTGAAATGCTATGCCTATGTCAAAGAACCCCATTTTCATACCTATGATAGGTTTCAAAATTATTTATGAATCTACAATCCTCTCAACCATGCCCTACCCCAAGGGTACACCTTAGAGATTTTTCTTTGAGATGCACTCCAACTCATTTAGCCTTGGTACACCTTGCAGAATTTTCTCCAAGGTGTACCCAAACCATGCTTTCCCCCATTTATCCCATGCACCTTATATAAAATTCTTTGAAGTGCACATATCCAACTCTTTTGGTGCACTTTTGATAATTTTCTCAGACATGGACCAAACTAACCAAAACCAGTGCATGTCAGATAAAATTCTCCAATCTACACCAACATTATAATCCCTAAGTAGGGTGCAGGCCAGAAAATTTTGTTTGACCTATACCCAAACCTATCTAAGCATGGTGTAAGTTAGAGAAAATTCACCAACCTTCATTGAATGAAGATGTACCCAAGTCCCATGTAGTTTAGATAATTTTCTCTAAATTATACCCAAAGCCTTCAAACCCTATGCAGTTCAAAAAAAATTCTTCAAACTACATAGCTTTGTTCAGATCTTATGTAGAATCATATATTTGTCTTACTCCTACATTTTCTCCAAGGTAGATAAAAAAGCTAACTCTAGAGAATTTAAATTCCCACTTGCAGTCACTTGATCAATGTCAAAAGATTCTCCTACCAAGAAAGTGATGAAGTACAAGTTTTAAGGTGTGTTTCTAGCATAAATGGTTGAATCAAATGTAGAAAAAATCAAAGATATAGAGATTGGACATGATGATAGGGCTGAATTCTTGTAGAGGATAAGTAAGGACCCTATTTCACTACATTGTAGGCTATCCTAAATATCAAGATTCATTTGGCAACTACATTCCCCATATCAACATAAGATCTAAAGTTCATCTTGATAGTTATTGCACACTTTTACATGCAAACCAGACCAGTCAAAGATGCAGATGGAAAAGTGATCATTCAACTTGATGAGGAATATCTTGATGAAATATTTCATCTTTTTGATATTGAAGAATATTCAGATATAACTATTAACTCAACTCAAGAGTATTATGATAATAATTTTTACAAGTACAAAAGACACATCAATTCTCATTGGATCAAAAATCCTCAACATTCCATTATGAGATGGACCAAATACTTTTATCATAGTGATTTATTAGAGGAAGGTATTTAATGACCCTACTAAGCAGAGTTAAGGGGCTGCCCACATCAAAAATCTTCCAAGAATGGATTTATCACTTCATCTTCTTCATCAAGAAGGGCAAACAAAGGATCTTCTGGGGGAAACAAATTATTGATGCCATATGTCACCATCTCTCTAAGGTGACCTCTTCTCTAAAATTCTTCATGACTTCCTACTTGGTATACACTATAGCTAGCATGAAATCTTTCCTAAGATTAACTAGTGCTGGTGAGAGAAAGAAGGTTCCTATGCATGGAATACTACCCATAATTGACTTTCAAAGAAATCATAAAATATTACATGAGAGTCAAGGATGATTTTTTTTACAAGTTCATTTTTACCTTTAACCAAGACCTTGAGAAAAAGAGAATTTTAGATGTAGCGTGGGAAATAGTCAATAATGTTGGTTACATTTTTTTACAATTCCTAACCTTTACCTACATCATGGTAGGAGGGTTTGATTACCAAGCTTCTATGATGCCCAGGTACATGAGTGATAAGTTGATTTTGATGGAGATGTACTAACAGATGATGAGTGTGCATAAGAAGTAATTAGATGCCTACAAATGAGGTTTTAAGTTTCCAATTATCATTGGTCGCTATACAGGTTCAACCACTCTAAAATCCAAGATAATGGAAACTAAAATATAATGGATCACTCTTAAGATATTCAAGAGTAGGAAAGACTTTGATTATAAAATGCTGAAGGAAATTTTGAAAGGGAACTATACTCATATACACAGGATTGAAGACATTTGGGTAGAGTGTAGATTGATGAATATGTGAGAAAACTTGATTACAATCACCTTTCTATAGATCAAATTGTTAATTTAAAATTGGCTAATATTCTTGAAGAATTGATAGATGATGGGAATATTTTGGACCAACATATGAGAGTAAGAAATTTTCTTCAACTCCTCTTCCTCCAATTCAATGGTCATTAAAGGAATCTACTTCCATCAGAGATATATTCCAACTTATTCTCATAAAGACTAATGCCTAGTTGGAAGTAAAGGGTATCAAGTAAAAGCCATTCAAAATGAGGTCTGAGGAAGAATATGATGAAGATACTACTTAAAAGTAGGAGGAAATAAGGATGAAGAACAAGGAAGATGCCTCTACCTCTACACAAAAACTAAGGTTTGTGTCAAAATTAAAGGCAAAGGAAAAGGTAAAGATGTTGATGTAGAGAAAAATGTTCAAATAGAGAAAGAGGAAAATCCAATCATAAGTGAAGCACTAGCACAACTAATGATTTTTCAAGTGGAGACTTCACAAGCAACAACTTCATAGGTAGCATCTTCCACTCTTCCCCCTATCACTCCAATTGCACCAATTGTTTCTATAGTACCTCTTTGGACTATTCTTTCATCTCTTCCTCACTAGTGCCACACTTTTCCAAGTTCCTTCTCAAAGCACATTGGATCAGGTTTTTGACTCCCTTTCCAATTTACCTAGTCCTTAAAAATCATTGGAATCACCCACCAACCTATATTTTACCCAACAAGACATAGATAGATTATTGTCAACATCATCATCCAAATTGGCAACATAGATCTCATCCACCCCCATATCAAATGTGCTAATTAGAACTAACGTGCCTTCTATACAAACACAAACTCCATCTATCATAACCACTATTCCATTAGTATCCATCCCATCTTCCATTCCATTCACCTCACCAACTATTGATCTTCCCCCAACATCCCAGTCTTTAGTATCATCTATGCAAGAAGATTCATTAACCCTTCCCCCTTAGTTGATGTCTCTAACACCTAAGAGGAAAAAACAAGCTATTTCACCATATGACTTTGACTTCAGCCAACTTGTTCTAGCAAAGCCCAAAAAGGTGAAAAAGGACAAGACCATATCAAGAGTAATTTTTTATTATGGTCATAAGTATGATAAAGTTATAGTGCCTCTAGAAGATAGAAACATTGAGGATATCCAAGCATTTAAATATGAAGTAGGATAGATAGATATTGGGAGGTAAACTCACAAAATTGCAAAGGAAGATTTGCAGGCAGTAATGGCATCCTTATTAGAGAGATATGATAAGGACAAGAAAATTAAGGATCAACTCAAATCATAAGTAGAACAATTGACTTCAGTTCTACTTAAGATCACACAATCATCTAGGCCATCAAAACTTATTGGGAGTGAGGCCACTAAGAATGCAATTCAATAGGCAAAAAATGTTGGTTCTCAATGTCATGTTGTTAGTGCTTAGATTGAAAGATTGTTAATGCAAGGTGTTTAATGGTTACATTCTATCATCAAGTTTTTTAAAAACTTGAGTGAAGTAAAAATGTAAATACAAGAAACACTTGAGACACTCACTCAAGAATTTTAGTTAATAGAAAAATATATTCATACATGGAATCAACTATGCTAGTTCAAGCTGGAACTCTTGGTTGAGAAAAAAATCATTTCAAGCAAGAAAGTGTTTATAGAATATAGAGAGATAATGAAGAATAAGAAATAAGTTCTTGATAATTTAATTAAGGATCTTGAAGAAGCCTAGGATATGTGTACTAATAAGGGTTAGACCTTATAGATAATATTGGAGAATTTGCTTGCCAGATTAAAGATGATTCTCAAGAAATTATTCCTATTGAAATGGTAATTCAAGAGTTCACTTCCTTGGTTTAAATAGAAATTGAGACTGGAGAATTCATGATGGATTCCACCGATAAGCTATTTTAATTCCAAGTGACAATGGATAAATTTTAGAGAATCTTGGATAAAAGCAAAAGTGTGCCAGTCAATGTAAGACTCCATCACAAGGGTCCTTGCCATCTCTAAAATTACATTGGGACCAAACAACAATGAGTTCCAGGTTACCTTGAAGAGCTATGAAGCAAATCTAGAGAAGAACAAAAAATAGGAAATTCTTTTGTCTATGGACACTTAGTTTATTTTCATAGTTGTCTATATGTAGCTTTTTGTTTGGTGTAATTTGCTCATAGGAAAAGTACATAGTCTTAAGTCAAATTGGACTCTATCAAATAATAAGTCAAAGTAGTTATGTATTCCCTATTTTTATTCATAGATCCTCTCTATAAATAAGAGGATGATTTTTTGTAAATTCATGATCACTAGGGCTATAAAAGTGAAACATTATTGAATTGATAAGCATTTTTTGAAACTTTGTGTTCATATTGTAAATCCTGAATTCCATAAATATAAGAAAACCAAGTGATATTTCAATCTTTGTGTTGGAATAAACTTATGGTGTATTGGGAATGTTCTTACATATTTTTCATTACATTTTATTATGATTTTGATTGGATTGTGGTGCAAAATTTCTATAAAATGAAAGGTGCTAGGAAGCTGAGTTTGGAGTCTTTGAGCTACATTTTGGTTATTGGGTTTGTGTTCATTATTTAAAGTGATTTACTGTGGAGAATTTGGGTGTCAAGTTATTTTTATTTGGTGATTTAATCTTTTTTGGAAATAAGGTGAAGACTTTAGGCTGCACTTTGTTCCATCCGTTCATGTTACTTTGCTAGTATTATTCTAGTTATTGTTTCAGCTAAGTAATCTAAATATCAGTTATTATTGCTCTATCAAGTAATTTTATATTTTCACAATACATTTTAAGGAATGGATTTTTTTTTTAAGTGAACAAAAATTCTAAAAAAGAGAATTGGATGCTATGGTAACTCCCATTTTGATAAAATTAGTATAAATATTTACTTGTTGTTTTAGTTAGCAATATGAAGGGAGCCTCCCCTTTCCTTGAGGAGAGATTTTATCTCATCACACTATGGTTGAAAGTACCATTTTGTTACCTTTCTATCGATAACAAAATAGTCACCCAACAATCAAAACAACATCATAAATACAAAATAGGAAATAAACATCCCCACATACTTATTTAATTTCAACCTTTTGGAATTAAGAACCCACATGCTTCTCTATCTAACTCAAAAGAGACTAGAAACATAAATAAGATCAAGCTCTTAATTTAGCTCAAGATACTCCTTAATAAGTGGAGATACCAAGCATAACTGATTTATCCAAGTAAATCAAGCACCCTCACCCTATACAACCCTCTAGGTTTAAGTTTAACTCTCAATCTTTTTGAGGTCATAATTTTCTAATAATCTACTAATGACTTGCCCATACAAGTTAATCAATAGATACTGAACATCATTTCCTAAATTCTAAGGACAAAGTGGTTATCACTAGTCCCTCACCGGCTTGCCCATACAAGTCAATAGTTGATAGGTGACGCTTGCCCTAATGTAACTTGATGAGGGAAGGGTTGACTAAACCAAGGTTATAGGAAATCATAGCAAGTTCATTGTTTAAATCTATCAATTTGTACACACCCACACTCACACATACACATTCTATAATACAAGAACTTCTAGCACTTTAGGCTTGCATAAACAAAGCATTATTTAATTCATCTAAGAGGATAAGTGCCTTTGTAAAGGTCAAAAAATAGTTTACTTAAGAAAATAAGACATATATTAGTCTATAATAGGCATATAATTCCATCCATGGTTTAGTATGCATACTATCATACAAGGTTCCAATTTAAATCTAGGCAAGACAACATAGCCATACAGGTGGCATTCAACCATCACAAGGCACACACATAAATGATAGGAAAATAAGCCTCTATAAGGATATGCACATCTACACTATGCTTATTTATATCCACCTAAATTACATTATGCAAACACAATCCCTTGTATGCACAACCACACAAAAACTCAACTAGCCTTTCAAGAACATGCTAAGAATAAATTCAATGCATCAAAACTCATCCCAAAAACTTAAGCATAGGATATAATACCAAATGAAACAATCCAATTTTTTTTTGGGAATTTCCTTTCAAAGTACACAATGGAACATCAAAAGGCCTCACTACATAATACTAATGTAGTGCAATGCATCTCAATAAAAACTACAATGAGTACTAGTAACCAACAACTAGCATCCCAATTGTCCAAAATGGGTAATGTTATAAGTGACCAAAATATAATTAAGTAAATTCAAGAATATCTAGTTAATCAATTGATATATATGAAAATAAATATGATAGAAGTGTAAACTTAAGCGCGAAGGTCCAAATGACCAAACAAATGAATCCATCTCAAAAACTTTCTTAGGCAAGTCTCATCACATCGTGAGATCAACAAGTGGAGATCTCTAATCCACTAATAAAACCAAAAAAATAAAAGCTAATGAGTTACCATAGACTTATGGGATCCACCCAAGCAAAGGATAAATCCTTATGCTACCCCCAATTAGATCACTATACTATGATCCACATTCCTTAGAGAACATTTCACCTTCCTTCCTTACTTGACAAAGGTCACGCACATGATATAACTCCATAATGAAGGATTATTCTCATTAAATTAGATGAGTTACTATACAATTAACTCTAGGTGGATGACATCACACATGTGAGCCTTCTACTGAATAAACATATAGGTGGCACTAGAAAACCAATTGCTTCTCAAGACACATAATACCATCCCATAAGCTAGCCATAAGGGTCTCACACCTAAATGTTGCTTACTTATCCTTTGCTTATCATACCATGTTATTGTATAAACATAGGTGTTCATGCCATTCAATTAGCATGTGCATGACCATGCAAGAGTTCATTACCTGAATAGTTTTAGCCATTAGCATGAGTGACCAAAAGGGAAAATTCATAGCTTGATAACTTGTAATCAAGGTAGTTTATTTAATTCATATATCTAAGTGTAAACATTAAGGTTTCCATAACTTATTAAATTCTAATCCTCATTTTAGGATTATTTACCAATCACAAGGATTATTCACATTGTAATAATCATAACACAAGGTATATCAAGAAGTTCATTGACAAGGTAACATTATAAATTTTAAGCATGCATTCCACTATAACCAATGATTGTCTATTCCCATGAAGGTGTTTATGATAACATAACCAAATTCTTATTAATCAAAAGTTGCATTATAACCAACCAAAATAATAAACTTCCTGAAACATGTCATATATCCAAATCACTACAACACCATTATTGGTATACTCTATAATATATTCCCACATATGAAGATCATTATTCAATATTTATTTCATTACTTAAACATTAGAAATAAACTCACTTAAAATTATACCACAAATCACTCAGAATGTCCAATATTGTAATGAAACCACACTATTTGAAATACCAAGAAACTAATTGCATAAACTAAATGCAATAATTTATTTTTAGCCAAGGTTATAAGAATGCTAAGGCCATAAATTTAATTAAAAATGTCTCACAACAAGGTTAGATAACATCATGCTCATGTCATAAATGAGGTAAGTCTATATTCTAGATTGGCATTTCATGTTGTAAGAATGTCCCTTGGTAATATTCATCACAAAATTTATGTAAATATATAAACAACTATATCAATGAAATTTACAACTTCTAAATGTTTGCAGCATACCACAAGACAACACCATCATACTTTCATATAAATTCAAGGCTAAAGGTAATATAGATACTACTATTCTAATAATAATCTTTTACAACAACAACAAGTATATCACTATTTCACATCAACAAGTATATCACTATGATAATCCATGTGCATACAACAACATACAAATATCAAGTATAACATGCTACATTTAGAGTTACAATCTATTGCTTAAACATAGGAAATAGAATCCAATACATATACATACTAAGGAAAATAATTACAATTGGATAAATACACAAGAACCAAACCACTATCATCAAAAATGACTCCATTATGAACATCATATACAATAATGTCCTTTTCCAACATAATAATATTACAATGTTACATAAGGTAATAAGATGGAACCACAACTTAAAATGGATAATCAACTACAATCCAACATGCCAACATCATATGTCAACATACACAAATAAGAGACAAGCTACGATATAAAATCCAAGTGCATCAACAAAGAAGGATGAACATAGTAAGGAAAACACCCCTCAAAATGATCCATATAAGCCTAACCATTGGTGGACCTAACCACCCTAACTATGAGCGTGGTGGAAGGTTTCAACAACCATATACTTGGGTGAGGTAAGAAGCATACAAAAATATTTTGATCCACTAGTAAAGACATAAACATAGTCAACAAAAGATGAGAGAAAAAATGTAGTCAACATAAGACCATAACACTCAACCGAACTAGTTGGGCTTAGTAACACCCAAGGCATACATTGGATCTTTGTAGAAGATGATTTACATTATAAATCAAGATCTATTATATCCATTTATCAAGACTAGAAATTATAGGCAAAGTCCATTACTCAACCCAAGAGGCTTAATCAAGCGTAAATGATTAAACATAATGGGATCAACTCACAACAACCAAATTAACCCAATCGAGTCAAAAGAGGGAAAACATAACATTTATTAACAAAAAATAACTTGGTTTGGATTAAAAATGATAACCATGAACAACTAACATTCAACCCCTATGAATATTTAAACAATTCTAAAATGAAAATAATAAGGTAGCCTCATTCAATGATAACAAAAATAAATAATTATAGTCCAAGACTGATAAATTTAGCCTAATCAGTTTGAGGAAAACCCCACTCCAATCAATAGGAGTAAAACAAAGGTATAATATCAGCAAGGATAAATTAGTTTCGTTATAAACCCAAACTCAAAATCAAAAAAAGAGATATGCATATCAGAAGGTACGGTGACAAGTGACAACCAAAGATTTCCAAAACATGAAAAGAGCCATAAATCAGGAAGACATCAAGCTTTTGAAAAATTATATCTCCTTTTCACATGATATTTAGCAAATAAGCTGAATGGAATAACATATAAGCGAGTATGAACATAATCATATAGATAGAGGTGTCATGCTCTAGATAAATCTATCCACTTTACATAAGAATTTTGGTGGTGAAACATTATCAATAGGGATTCAATAAAAAATAGGCCCACCATTAGAAAAAAATTCCATAGTAGAGACCAAATAAGCATTATGATTAAAAATATTGGTCAAGATAGTTTGGAGTCAATGTAGGTGTTTGGGTTAATATTGTTGTTAGAACAAATGTTTAATTGCCAAAAAAATCCCATGGTTTTTATAACTTTCCTCTAAGTAAAATGCAACCTTAATTTTAAGAGAAGGCATCTGGCAAGAGTAAATGGTTCAAATCAATTTGGCCATTAAATTCTGTTACATTTTAGTGAGGTAGAATTAAAGAATAACACCAAAATCCCACTATGAAATCAATGGGATAACTTACTTAAAACAAATAAGTAGCCATGGATAACATTGTGGCATCTAGAAAGGGTATGGCTTTCCTATTTATAACAGCCTACTACTTATCCCTGATGGCCATCATTCCCCTTCTCTTCCTACATCACTTACGTATCCCTCCAAGGTTCCTCCTATCCAAGTCATTCCTCCAAAAAGGGGTTGAGTATCTCCCCTAGGGGCATGAGTCAACCCTGGTCTTTTGCCCTCAATGTGGCCTCATAGAATTGCCACCCATTCTTTGTAGAGTAATAAGGGACCCAAACTAACAAATTTCAATATGGAAATATGAGGCCAAAATAATAAATTCAAACCAACATTTGATCTTGTATTAAAAATAAAAAATTGTCTCCATAGATTTACTATTTCTTTCCCAAATGATGTATATGGAGCATTCTGACATTATTGGTGGTTTAAGGGTAAATATAAATTTTCCTTTATTTTTAACTAGTTATCCCACATAGGTATTCATAGAATTCCCTCCTCATTTCCAATGCTATCCCCTAACTAAATCTAATTCCATGCCATCCACGGCCTTCCCTGGTTCAACTCCTATCTCCTCTTGACTGGTCAACATAGAGTAAAAAAGAGATCCAAACAAATAAAACACAATATAGAAAACTGACTAGCAAACTAGAATACAAAAATAGCAAGAAAAAACAAGTTCAAGACCTTGCATTGAAGAGAAAGCATGGTCTCCCCTTCCTACCCCCAACACCCAACCATATCCTCCTCCCAACAAGCAAGGCAAAGAGTCAAAGCCCATTCCTTCTTCCACATGCCAAGACAGAAAAATAATATAAAAAATTAAAAAGGATGAAATATCAAAATGTCCACACCCCATACCCAGCTCTTAAGTCGATCCAAGAAAAGATAAAAAACAATAAGATCATTAATAAATAAATATAAATTAATAAAATCCTTAATTTGATTATGAATGGTAATAAAAATAAAATCTTTAAATTGGTATTAAAAAATAAATAATAAATTCATTAAAAATATAATAACAATAAAATCCTTTTAAGAAATAATAAAAATCATAAAATAATATTGATATTAAAGTCCTTCAAATGATAATAAGTAATAATAATAATCAATAAATTTATAAAATTGGTTATTAATAATAATGTACAATAAAATCCTTAAGATGATCAAAATCCATAAATCAGTCAATAGAAGTTATCAAAAAAAATTAAGTCGATCAAGGCTCATGATAAATCAATTTACAAAGACGGGGGTGTCCAAATATGGTATTCTAAACCAAGAGACTCAATATGGTCTAGATGTACCCAACATGGTCTATCTAAACCAAAACATACCCAACTAGAATGCAAGCCACTCTATACGGCTTTAAAAAAAAATCAACTATGCTGAGGAGGGTAACCAAACATGATAAATGACCTCAAGCACATAAAGATTAGCAAGGGAAAATCATGAAGCCAAAACTTATTACTCCAAGCAAGGAACAAAATAAAACCACACATGTATCCATAGAAAGCAAGACCAATAAAAGGAAAAAAATGATAACGCAAAAAAAATATCAACTATGGTGGCTCAGTACCATATCATACATGTAATACCTATTGGAGTGACTTTTGACTTCTCAATTACCCCTTGAGTATACTCGAGATGTCTAAACCCACTATCGAGCCTCGCTCATGGCCTGGTACTTGCATCCACCAAATAATACATCAGTAGTACCTAAACAATGTCAATATAATAATGATAATTCAAAATGAATCATTAGACATGAAATAATAAATCCAGTATAAAAATATATAACTATAAAGGGACCAGAGTCAATACTAATGACCATTACCCCAATCATGCCCTATGAACATAACCAACAACTACAAGGTAATCAATGTCAATCTGCATCAATGAGACATGTTAAAACATTAATCATACAATAACGTAACTCAGCTAAAGCAATATAAACAAATAACATGATAAAATGAATCTAGTGTAAGCAGTACACATATCAGGATACACTAAATCTAATGTGACCATCAATCATGACACAACATATCACAATGGCTATCCAAGATACCTCATATCACAACCATCTAAAATAAAACCAACATTAACAATCTTTAGTCCAAGTGCTATTAAAACATGCTAAAGTAAGTTGTAATCTAGTATCTATAAGGGGCCACAAGGTTAGTTCATGACACTAAGACTATGACCATGAATTGGAAGCTCATTAGGATTACTAACACCTACCAAGTACACTTAGTCTGACTCTTTTCCTCTTCTCTGTACCAAGTGAAAACTATTTGACCTTGTTGACCTGCCCAAAAGAGTGATGAGAGAGATATATTATTTTTTGCCATTTTTAGGCTTGTTGAAGCTTTTTGAACTTGGGAAATACATGTGGGGATCTCAAAATACCTTACAAAATCCTTCACACTTAATAGATGTGTTATGTAGTTTGTACAACTAGCTAAACTACACTTTTATAGTTAATCTTCTTCTTTGTATGTTGAACTTGTATTTTTTAACTTTCAAAATTCCATCTGACATATACCTAACATGATACACATTAGCCTACCTCTTGACACATTTGTATCATGATAAAAAATTGTATAATTCATTTTGATGAACAAAAGGTGACATAAAATGACTTTAAGACAAATGGAAAATATGAATAAGGTTAGATCATGTTATATGACCTCATTAATGACCATGTGACTAATTCAAACCTAGGAGACCTTATTACAAGTTTGATAATGTAATGTGTTTTGACCAAATTTGACCTAGGGTTAAATTTAATCAACAAAACCCTTTGAGATGTTATTTATTGTAAGACTTAGATTGGAATGTGCATGCCTTGATCCTCATTGGTAATAGAATTTATGCTTCAAAAATAAAGATGCACTTGACTTCATCATCACACAACTCAAGGTGTTATAATAACTTGGAATCCTTAAATGAATTTTAATAGATCATTCTCATGAAAAAATGTTGTAACATATAAATCAACCACTACATATGGAATGAGATTCAATCTAGTGAAAAAATGGTGAAATACCTAGTGAAAACCTAGTGCAAAAATGATATGTATTGAGTTTGGGGCATACAAAGTAGACAATGACATGAATTTCCAATCCTTCTAAAAAAATTGCTGTAAAATTAAGTAATAAAGTGATCATGTGTCATGCACATGCCCTAAATTTTATATTTGAGTATATTGATTTCGATAATTGATTAAAAAATGTGTGACATTATGGAACATATGCCACATATGATCTCCCCAATCTAAGATAAATTTATATTATTCATGTGTAAAAATCTATTTTTTTTGGTAACCATTGAAAATTGTATTGTAGACTAAGAATGATTTTGAGAAAGCTATAAAATATTATTTCTAATTTTTTGGATGAAAACATCCTATTTTGGATAAACATAGTTTGCACTATTGTCCAAATTGTGTGGTGTTTTGAAAGTGAACTTCATGGGCAATAAATGAATATGCATTATGATGAATCCACAAACTAGCAAAGCAAAAAGAATAATAGGTACAATACTTAGAATTTAGTGAAACCATAATCTTAATTTATTCACCTTGAATGAATAAAATCATTACATAAAAGGACTTAAATAAACTTCAACTTAAAATTGGCGTTGACATGCAAATTTTTTTTCAAAAACCAATAAACTACCTAGAGTTTAATTGACCCTACTATAAATAACAACTTGTTTTTCTTATTAAATTTTACATGCAAGTTCAGATGGGCCCATACTTTAAAAAATATCATATAATTAATAAATTCATTATGTTGGATGATTTTTAGCCTAGGTTCACGTCTAATTACAAAGTGTTTCGATTTGTACTATTTTTAACATGACTAAAAATAATGGAATACAATTTTAGACCCAAATATGATATTGTATAGCTATCCAAAAATATTAAAATTATACGTAACTAATGAAGGAGGTTCTCTCTACATTATTATTTCCTTTATCTTCATTTTGGTGTAAATGAGAGCTCAATTTGGGTAATGAGTCAAAAGTTATGGCCTCCAAAAGATACATCCTTGCATCATTCTCCTCTGATTGAAAACAACTCAACTCATGCAAGTTTCTATGATTATATTTATTCCATTTATTCTTGTCAATATTTTCATCTCCCATTCTGAAATCCAAGTGTTGTCTTCCTATTGTAGTCATTCTCACTATACCAAATACCTGTTATAACTTCCTTGTTTTGTGTTCATTGTCTTCTTATCTATAACCTACACTATCTTTTATTTCTTCTTCCTTGGTATATGTTACTTTCAATACCCTTATTAATATTATTCCCACTCACCATATTTTACATGAAATTAATATAAATATGAAACATTAAATACTATAGAGATATCAAAATTCTATGGTAAACTCACCTCATAAGCATTGTCATTGATTTTATTTACAATTTTACATGGATCAATTTTAATGTACCTCAACTTGATGTACATTCCTTTAGAAAATATTTTTCTCAAATACACCATCACCAAATCTCTTTATTATAATACATTTGAATTTATAATTACATATACTACTACTTTATAATTTTCATTACTTCCCTGTAGCTTTCTTTTGTCTTCTTCTTACAATTATTGCATGTGCTTTGCAAATGATTCTACATCATCACTAACTCATTATGCAATTATTAACTACACCATATATAAAATATCCATAATATTTCTACCATAAACAATTTTAAATTGTGATTTCCATGTTAATATATTCATTGAACTATTATAGGCAAACTCAATTTATGGTAAAGCCAAGTCCCATGGCTTGGGATTAACTATGCATCTCAATAAATTTTCCAAGCTTGTATTTACTACTTCTGTTTGTTCATTTTCTTTGTTTATAGGCACTACTAAATTATAGTTTAGTTCCCAATTTCTTCCATAGAGTCCTACAAAAATGACTTAAAATTTTTATGTCCCTAGTTGATGTAATGGTTAATGGAATACCATATAATTTAACATCCTTGAAAAATAGTTCTACAATTCTAGTGGCATCATTAATTTCATTACATGAAATAAAGTGAACCATCTTATAGAACCTATCTACAACAAAAAAATTTGAATCATTACCTCTCTATGTGTTTGGCAAACCTAACACAAAGTCCATACTCAAATTTATCCATGGTCCTCTTAGAATTGGTAATGTCATGTATAACCCTATATTTTGTGCATGACCTTTAGCCACTTGGCATATCCTACATCTTGAAACATACATTTCCATATCTATCTTCATTTTTGGAAAAAGCATACTTTTCCTTCACTAAGGCTATTGTCTTAGTCTTACCAAAATGTCCACCCAAACCACCACTGTGTAATTCTCTTATAATATTTTCTCTCAAAGAACCGAATGGAATACATAATTATTTTCCCTTGAAGAGATAACCATCGTATATAAAATACTCATCATAAATAGTACTTATATCACATATTAATGGATTCTTGTATTTCTCAACTATCTTTCTAGAATATGGATTATTGTCATATAATTCCTTAACAACTTCAAATCCAACTACTTCACTCACCATAATAGTTAATGGTACCACTCTTTTACTCAAAGCATCAACTACACTATTCTAATTTCCTAATTTATGTTTCAAATCAAAATTATATTCCTGAAAGAAAGACACCCACTTTGCATGCCTACTATTTAAATTATTTTAATTATTCACATACTTTAGAGCCTCATGATCTGTAAATAGGATAAAATCATTAGACACCATGTAATGCCTCCAATGTCATAATGTTTATACAATGACATAAAATTTAACATCATATGTAGAATACTCTTTTCTTACCCCGTTAAAGTTGTCATTGAAATATGTTATTGGCCTTTCTTCTTGAATCAACACAACACTAAATCCCACATGTGAAGCATCACAATCTACCTTAAAAACTTTTTTAAAAATATGGTAATGCTAAATAGTTTTTAGTGATATTCTTATTCAATAATTCATAACTTTTTGTTCCATCGCTTGTCCACAATTTTTTTTCCTCTTATGTAATATGTTATTGGTGCAACAATACTACTAAAATTCTTAATGAACATTAAGTAAAAAGTTGCTAAACCATGGAAACTTATTACCTATATGATTCTCTTTGGAATAGGCCACTCAATAATTGTCTTTACCTTTTCCTCATCCATGATTACACCATCTATTGAAACTACAAACCCCAAAAATACCTAACTATTCTGCATAAACTTGCACTTCTTTAGATTTACATAAAGATCTTCCTTTCTCAACAATTCTAATACCATTCTCAAATACATTAAATGATTCTCTTTAATCTTACATAATATCAAAATATCATAAAAATAAACCACCATAAACTTACCAATGTAATCTCATGGCACTATGATCATCAACCCCATAAATGTTTTGGCTACATTAGATAATCTGAATGGCATCATGATCCACTCATATAAGCCATCCCTAGTCTTGAAGGTTTTTTTCATTCATCTCCTTCATGAATTTGAATTTGATAGTACCCAATCCTTAGATCAATATTAGTAAAGTATTTTTCTCCTACACTTACATCCATCATATCATTTGAAAAAGGTATAGAAAATATGTATTTGGTAGTTATCTTATTGATTACACTACTATCTAAACATATCCTCCATGCCCCATATTTTTTTAGAGTTAGCAATGCTGGTGTTACATATGGAATCATTATCTCCCTTACTACACCCTTTCTCACCAACTCTATAACCTATTTATTCAATTTTACATGCTATATTGGACTCATCTTATAAGCTGCTTGATTGGGTAGAATTGATCTTAGAATCAAATCAATATGATGTTGAATGTCTCTCTTTGATGGTAAACATTTGGTAACTCATTAAGTATAACTTGCATATTATTTCAACACATATGTTACTTTTGATAGTATTTACACCACCTATGTGTCTTTTTTCTTTGCTATTAATGTGTAACAACAACTTACTATCTTCATGTATTTGATAAATTCTTTCATGGACAACATACTTTCTGCCTACCCTTCTTCATTAACAGGTAGTGAAGCTACCTTTGTATCACCTTTACAAAAATATATGTATTCTTTGTTTCATCATGAAATGCCTTTCTGTCATATTGCCATAGCCTTCCCAACAACACATGACATGCATCCATTAGAATAACATCACACCATATTTCATCTCTGTGTATTTTTTCTAAGGAAAAATTGATTAAACACCTTTTATCTACTATAAATTAATTTCCTTTATTAAACCATGAAATATGATAAGGATATTTTCTCTACCATTTATTTAGAAACCATATTTTCACAACTACCACCATCAATAATTACTTTCCATATCTTACCTCCTAAAGTGCACTTTGTTCAAAAAATATCTGTATTCAACCATGAATCACCACCTTATTTTTTTGTATATGTTCTTTCCTTAGAACAAGAATTATTCTCCTTATCATGAAATTTTATCCTATGTTAGTTACTGCAACTTCTATATTTTGTTACTCTGTTTTAACCTCCACTAAATTTATTCTTGGGCAATCCTCTTACCCCTTTCTTATTCATGATAGTGTAGATGCTCAAATTATCCATGTCCTTCTTCTCCACATATGTAACAAATATAAGGTCTACATGGACCATTCCATCCTATACCACCACCATAGCCTCTAACTCTCTGAAATCTTCTTTCTCTTTATCTTTACATACCATAAGGGGATCCTCCTTTAGTGGAATTAAACCCACCTCTCCCCCTTACTAAAGGTTATTAACCTCTTTTCGGCCTAGTTGATCTTATAAAAGCCCAACTATTTAGTTTTTTTCTGCCTTCAAATCTAATTGATAAGCCTATTCTATGTAAAGTATTCTATTCATGACTAATTCATCATAAATAGAAAACTTCAAACCTTTTACATACCTTGCAACCATCTATTTTTCTAGTTCATCATATTCCACTTGCATAGAAAGCTTGTAAAACTCATTAGTATATTCTTTTATACTATGATTCTTTTGCCTTAAATTATGGAACCTCATGTATGGGGTTTTAGCATAATATACATGAAGAAATTTATCCCTCATATTTTTTTCCATCTTTCTCCAAGTGTTTATATTTTCTTTACCCCTTATTTGTCTCTCTTTTTGCAGGTGATCCCACAAAACAATTATATGACCCTTTCATTTTATGCGTGTAAAATTTGATTTCTTGTCTTCTCTAATAATTTTCCATTCTAAAAATTTTTACATGCTATTTAATCAATATATTGACTCCTCTAGTTTTAAACTACCTCCATACTCTGAAACCTCAACCTTTATTCCTTCTTTTCTTCCCTCTAAAGCTTGAACCATCCTCTATTCCAATGATTATGGTTGTTCTTGTTCTTCCTTATTTTTAAAAAATTATTCTTCATGATCTATTTCTTCCTTTGTTTCCTCTCCTACTTGCCTTTGTCTTTGATTTATGACAATGGTAATAATTGCACTTAATTATTCCATTTGCCCTTATAGCTGTTACATAGTCTCATTAATATATGCAATTCCTCCTCATCCTCTCATAATTTTCACACCTATTATTCAATCAAAAAATACTCTCCAAAAATATATTTTCAAACCAAATACAAACTAACAAACATATTACCTCCAGGAGTCAAAATTACTCTAATACCAAATGATAAATCCACAAACTAGTAAAGCAAAAAAATATCACTAGGCACAATACTCAGAATTTCATGAAACCACAATCTTCATTGATTCAAATTGAATGAATAAAAAAATTAAATAAAATTATTTAAATTAGCCTCAACCTGAAATTGGAATTGACATGCAAAATTTTAAAATCTAAAAAATAATAAACTACGTAGAGTTAACTGCCCCTACTATAAATAACAACTTGATTTTACTATTAAATTTTGCATGCAAGTTTAGATGGGTCTAAAATTTCAAACATATCCAGTAATTAATAAATTAATTATGTTGGATAAGTTTAAACCTAATTTCATGTCTAGTTACAAAGTTATCCTATTTTTGTTATTTTTAACATGACTAAAATATTGGAATGCAATTTCAGACCCTTAAATGATCTCATATGTCTATAAAACATCTTAGAATTATCACTAACTAATGAAGATGGATATGGATTCATTATTATTTCTTTTATCTTAATTTTATCACAAACATGATCTCAATCAAGTTAATGAGTCAAAAGTTATGACCTCTAGAAGATAGGTCCCTACATTACATTGTAATCAACTAAGTAATTATTGTTATTTTTTATTTGTGCAATGTATTTTTACATCTTAGTCTCTAAGACAGGACACTATTTATTACCCATATTTTAAGTTATTATTTGAATCATGCATAATAAATTAGCTCAAAATAAAAAATTATGCAGATGATGTGATAAAAATATTAAAATCTAGAGTAATGATGATAGCATTGGATATCATGGCATCATATTGAGAATATTAACAAATAGTAATGTATGATGCATATAAAACCAAGCATACATAGTGTCATATAGTGATTAATTGAAATTGATATATAATTACTCGATGAAAATGCATGATATTGATCATGGCATCAAAAAATTGGAGAGATGTATGATATCTATCATGGAATAAAAAACTGAACAAACAAGACTCATAACCATTATACATACATAAATAACACACACAAAATCATACAAAAAAGTGAGAAGGTCAAGGGGATGCATGTAAGGGACATGTTCATATGTCACTCACACACATAAAAACACACAATAAGGCTTAGAGATGCAAATAAGAACATGTTCAAATGCCCATAATCCATATAAATGAATACATACAAAAACATGAAGCAATGAATTAAACATTATAAGCATGGATGAATAAGTAAAATTGATGTACATAAGAAATTTGCAACATTAGTATATTCAACAACTTAGGTATCCAATAAGATAACAATGTGAAATTAAGTGAGAAAATATGGAAAATTTTTCACAATGCAATATACTATAATAGGTCTAAAATAGATAGTCATAGAGTGATAAAACCTAAGTAAAATATGTCCTTGGTGAACTTTTTGTGATGTATATAATATTTATAAGGCTTTGTCTATTTTATATCTAAGAAATTAGAGCTTGTGTTCATTGTGACAAGTCTGTTGGAATGGGACAAGAGTGTTGTGTGTGACTATATAGATTAGTGTGATTTTGTTGGTGTATGATTTTTGGGTTTGAGGTAGTATAACACCTGAAAATACCTCTAAAAATGACAACCTATATGTTTTATAACTCACTCAAGTACATTTTGGAAACATTTTTTTTTATTAAACTAGATATAGATAAGTACTTCATATATTCAAGCAAAAAACATCTAATGTAAATGATCTAAGCTTATCATGCATAGATCATAGTTTTTGGATCTTTTTGAAATATTATATTGTTTTCATATTTTTGAACATATTAAATTAAAAATTAAAATACTAACAAATGATTCCCACAAGAGCCTCACAATCATTACATCTTTAATATAAAATAGGAAGGATAACCTCTCACAAATGGAAGTTATCATGCCAATGCAAAGTATCTGGTCAGAACTTAAAATCTTAAATTTGATTTGACTCTATATAATTTCCACCATAATTATGATAATATGTATTATGTTGTGTACATTGTTTTAATAAAAGTGAGATCTTAAACTCTTCAAAACCCATATTAGAGTATAAGAAATATGTGTTATTTTTGTGGAACACTCTTAATGCCTCGTAATATAAATGTAGAAGGTGTTGTAGTAGATAGTGAATCTATAAAATATATGGTAAATTGATTATTAAGTGGATTTTAAAGGATAGTTCTCCTTGTAAATATGATCACTATTTTGAATGCTTTGAAAAGGTTAAACCTTTGAAGGTTACTCAACTGATATCTACTGTGTAGGAATAATAAACCTTAATTGTAGGGGTATTCATATGGAATACCATGAATTGTGATAACCTCATTAGTGAAAATGTATTTCAAACATATGTGTACTATAGAAGGTAATGAAAAAACATCCTCAATCCAAGTACATCCCAATAATGTATCTAAGTCTCCTACATTGGGTACTATTATAAACTTGGTGGCCATATTTATTGGACCACCTTGTAGTGGTAATGTGATCTCACCAATAGAAATATTAACATGGACATTAAATATATTTATTAATATTTTTGTATAAGGTATATCATTGTTAGTGTATCCAAAATTTGAAGGAAGTGTGATAAAGCAAATAATCACACTTGAATGATTATAAACCGTAACACTCTATATAGGTTGGTGATCAATGTAGGTTCGAATGAACAAAGAGTGAAAATCAAAATCATCATCTACTATCTCATGTTTTAAAATTATAATAAGTGTTATAGATGGAATTGACACATGATATATACCAACGATGCAATTTAAAATATGTTTTGCCTCTATAAGATGATGATAAGAAGGTAAAAGATGGTGTGAATTATATGTGTAATGTACTTATATTTTTTATACTATTTTTGACATATATGCTTAGGGAAAGCATCACTAAATATATTCATTTTTTTACTCTCACATGGTTGTGACTTTATACTATCAATATATTTACCCACATAAATGATGCTATCATCTATCAAATGTTGTATCTTATGCCTCAAACTGATGCATTTGTTGTAAGTATGCTTTGGTGCTCTATGAAAATGTAAAAAAACATTTTGATCAAATACTTTTGGAATATGTCTACTCATATCAACCTCTTTAATGGGATGGAGTGATATGAGTTGAAATTATAATAGATTTTGTAAAACTTTTAGGGAGCTTGTGGAAAGTTGGTAAATTATCATTGGAGGAGTAGACAACACAATACATGGAGTAGGATTTGAAACTACATTCATTGTTTTCTTTTGATGAATCTTATTTTCAGTTGGCTTTACCCTATATGGTGGATTACTTACATTATTTGTATTATAATTATAAACTAGGTTGGTTACATATTTTGGCTTATTCATTGCCCAAAAATTAACCTTTCTTTCCTTAATTGGGTGATATAAATCAGGGAATGATATAAAATTATTAAACATTATAGATTCATGTAGAGGTGGAAGTAACTCTATTTGAATATGTATTATGATTCCTTATCTACCATAAGATTTGCCATTTTGTATAGAATGCTCATATACGATGATACATTATATATGATAGAGTCATTGGATTATTGTTTAACCTAAGTAATCTAAGAAAATGAAATATTTTCACTTATTCTCATTCATAAATGTGTAAGGGACAAATCTACCAAAGGATTGAATGTATTAATTGACTAATATGGTAAATTTAAAACCATCTTAGAGCACACTATTTTAAATTTCTTGGAAACAACTTGGTTAACAACTTATCATTGGATGCATAGTCAAAAAATACTATGTGAAATGCTCTCAAATGTTGCTCAAGGTCACCATTTACATCATATAATGTAAGATTAAGTGACATGAAACTAAGTGGTAAAAGATAGGATGAAATATACTTAGCCAATAAAGTATGCAATAAAGAGTATGAGTCAAGTCCTTTATTAGGTTTTGAATCACCTTGTTATAAATGGAACACTTTAGTCTATATAGATAAAATATTCTACACAAGGGATTTTACATTAGGAATAAAATGCATGCTAACCAATGGTGGTGTAAAGAGTGACTGATTGGAGATTGAAAATTTGATCTATTGAATCCCTTGGGTTACCCTCATAGTAGATGTTGGTATAAAATTTTTATTGAGTGATTTAGAGAAAGATAAAGAACCTATAATAGTATATATATTAAAGGATTGCATTTTAGATGTTTTCTTTATTTTATCTCTAACAATATCTATGAACACCTCTTGCGTATTTGGATTTTTTGAAAGATACATGGTTAATTTTGTTTTATCTAAGACATCATATATATTAATTATTTTTTGCATTATTTTGTTATCAAATAAAATATGAGAATGTTAAAATTCAAGATCAAAAAGTCTAACACTTTTTTTATAGATATAAACAAATTTATTAGATTACAAGAGATGTGAAATAGAAACTTGAAATATTGTTGTGACCAAAGAATTTATGATATCTAAAAACCCTAATATAACAATTGGAAACAATAAAAATAAGGAAAGTGTTTAAATATTTTTAGAAATTAGAGTTGGAATAATAACCTAATAAAATAAGTATAATTAAATTAATTTAGATTCTACTAATATTCTGATGAGATATATTGAATCTAAGCATATGCCAAATATGGAATGTACCACATTAAATATTATGATAATAACACTATGAAGGAGAAATTTTAATTAGATTATATAATTATGTGCATGCAGATATGAGTAGTATAGGTGAAAAAGTGGGTTGTCTAAAGATCTAGATCCTATTGTTAGGTTATGAATATTTTCTTTCTATTAGCAAGGACACTTGTGTTTCCCTTTAGACACTAACGTCGATGCTAGTGTACCAATAATACCACTAGTGTGTTGTATATAATGTTGAAGCTTTTATGAAATTTTTGTCTTCACTTGTTATGGTTGAATGTCGCACTTCTAATTATCTATTTGGATCTCATGCACATGTCTTTGATATCAGTGTGTAGCTAAAAAACCTAGGTCCTCTAATTAGTGCATGTGATCTTCAAAAATAAAGGTCAGTGGGATCAAGTGAAGTTGAGTTGACCTCAAATACCCATCTATCATTCAATGCTATCTAAATAACCATATACTTTGAAGAGGGCCTCATAGAAATGTAGTTCTCCCCATTATGTGGGCTTGTGTATGAATAATGGTGTAATATGATATATTTGAGTGCATATAGTGATCTAGTTTTTAACTTAGAAATTACTACTCATGGAATATTATTTTGATGCATCAAACTTGAAATAATATTCCTCCTATGACTAATTTGGAAATAGGAATGAATAGGGTAGAATATATTAGTTGTGCAATTGGTATTCAATATCGTAGTGTAAGATTTGACAAGTGATTTCTAGATGAATGATGAGTGGGATTTAACCTATATTTATTCCAAACATTTTAAATTTTTTATCAAATAAGGGTTAAAGGGAAAATTAGGTTGACTTAGACATATTGAAATATATTCAAGTTTGAGTATTTTAAAGTATGGACACTTACATTGGAGTAGGGACACTAGTGTCCACTTACTGACACAAGTGTCCAAGAAGATGGAAAATTATTGAATCTATATAACTAAAAGTGAAGAATATATATCAGGTTTTAAGATTATTATGGGATATATGTGATCTAGATAATCATAATATTAGGTTTGGGCTATAAGATAACCATTTAGGCATAGTGAGATGGAGAACACAAGTCTTTTAAATGCAAGACAGGTAAAAAACTAAAGGGTAGAGCCATAACTTATATTTAAAAATTACAAAAAAACTAGTTTAACAGGTGTAATTAGTGAATATAATCTGAAAATGAATAATTAAAATTTATTGAAAGAAAATAGAGTAAGGAAAGAGTACACTTGTGTGTCAATACAACCATGCTACCCCTTCATAATTTTCTTTGGTAATGATGTTTCCTAATTGAAGCATTGGAGACATGTTAACCACTAAACCTTGGAGATATGAAGAGGTAATTGGAGGGTGATCATTCCCCCAATATGGTATGAGGGTGAGTTATGTCAAGTCTATTGAGAGCACTAAATCTCAATCGTACAACTCAAATTTAAACATGAGCTAGGCGATCACACTTCAGTCAAATGGTGTAAACATATTAACCCACCAAAAATAGTAATTATAAGTCCATTAAGAGTGATTATAATCAATCATATTAATCAAAGGAGACAATTGTTTCAATAAATAAAATCTCAAATGGTGCATCTTGGTAAGGTTAAGGCATGAATAGTGTATTTGTAATTTGGTGCATTTGTATGTCATATACACCTCAAATGTGTCTCAAGTTGAAGCATTTTTAAAAATTTAGAATTTAATCTATAAAATATGTATAATATGTGCCACAAATATGAAAATTTTTATGTCAAATCTATGCCAAATGTATAAGATTATATCCCAAGTGTATAACTAAATAATGTAAACCATATCAAAGTTTTCCAATTTTGTAATTTGTATGTATGTGGAATCATGTATCTATGACATGTCCCCACTAATATTCCAACTCTTTTAATGCAAGGGGAATGAAAAGTGATAGTCACATTATCTCAAAAGGATAAGATAACTTTGTTGTATCTATGTTAATCATGTATCTAAAAACACATAGTGGTATCATTTTGAAGTAGATGTATCAATGAAGCTCAAAGTATCCAAACATAACAAGCTCTAAGATACATGATATGGATAATGAAATTTTTTATAATTAACAAGCTAAAAAATTAATCAATCACACACACAATAGTACTCAATGTCATGCAAATAGGGGTCTAAGGAGATCACAAACAAGGGGAATGTTCAAATGCTGAAAAGTCAAGGGAAGGACATATTCAAATGTCCATGCACCAAATAAAAAAGAAACACTTAGGGCACTATGGCCTACAATCCAAGAACATGTTCAAATTTTCTGAAATGAAGATAATGAAGTAAACTAGTAGTACACTCAAGTAAGGCATATGAAGAAATGAAGTGAAATATAAAAAAATAGCATAAACATGCAATACTAGTCCCTGCATACATTTGGAAGAAAAATGTTATGTAGAATAACATATAAAGTACACTATGTAAGATATTAGTATTAATATAGGCATATGCAAATTTTAGTATATGGGATCAATGTGATAATGGAAAATTATTATAAAACAATAGAACCTATGTCAATCATGATCAAATATAAGCAAGATTCCCCCAGTGTAGTGTGTCATGCTGGGACAGAAAAGGCACAACATATACAAGCTCATGTATCATGCATCTAATGTATACATTTATTGCACTCAAGTACCCATGAAACATATGTGTGTATATAAATTTTATTATATATACTAATATAAATTAAAAAACATATGCAAAGGCTAGTAAACTTGTGAAATTCTAAATATTTTTGGTTTTTTTCTTTATTTGAATGATTTGTATTTCTTAAATATTTTATTTTTTTGAACTTTTAGTGTGATTTAAAATGCATAATATATTCAATGATATCAATATGAGGACAAAAATCTATGAGTAGTGGTAAATGAATAATATTTCCTAAACAAAATATGCCATATGTGTGCATTAGCAAAATCATAAAATGTATCCTTTGTAACCAAATTTAAAGCTTTAGATTTATCAATCATCTATTTATTTTTGTACTCTATTATTTTAAATCCAACTTTAAACATATTTTTTTGCTTACCTGAGTTTGATTTTCCAATTTATATTTTTGTAACATTGCCTTTGGCAAGATGTTGCTTTTTTAATTATTCATTTTTCATCTTTTACCTTTTGTAATTTTTCTTTCTCATCTTGATATTTTTGTATCGTCATTTGACCTAACTTTAAAATTGAATATTTTCTTACTATTTAACCCTAGTTTTAAAAAGGGTTTGATAGGGCTAAGTATATAGAATTAATTCAAGCACAAGGTTTATAAACTAATATATAGCAAGGTAATTAATACAAAATTTAGATAAATAATATTATAAATTTATAAAATTGAATTGATAAAAATAGTAAAGTACATCTATTGAAATATATTTTAATAAATAAGAAACAATGGTACTTAGTTGGTTTACTATGTGCTAAAAAATCTAGACTAGAAACAAGTCTAAAGTATGTAAGATCAATTTTTAGATTTAGAATACTACACTTCTTTGGCCACAAACACTACCGTTAGATGTGGACACCATCATCAATGCTAGTGTCTGACTGTGATCCAGGAGTCTAGTAAAGAATAATGACTAGATATGGATGTGACCAAATTCATTATTCTATTTTTTATCACCTTTTTGTTGATGTATTGATACCTAGGGTACAAGCTATTGCTTTTCACTGATTGATAAAACCCTATCTCTTCACCCTTATTCACCCTTAGAATGAGTTCACTAAAAATAGGTTAGTGGGATCATGACATCGAGCTAACCCAAAGACCCCTACATCAATGGGAAATGAATACATATCCAATACTCTTAAAAGGGCCTTAGACTTATATAGATCTCACCTATGTGTGGGAAAGGTGTGTACAAGGGTGAAATGTACTATATCAAGATGCATGAAATGATCTAGTTTGTAATTTGACAAATATCACTCATGGATTATTATTTGAATGATTTACACTTTTAATGTGATTGATACTATGCTTGATATGAAAATAGGGATGAATAGGGTAGAATATAGTGCTTTTGTACTTGATTGATTTAGCTTTAGTAGGTGTTTTCTTTATATTTAATAGAAGAATAATGATAAGGATTATATTCATATTTATACTGCACATTTTGAAAATATCTCATAGTAAGGTTCAATAAGACAAATAAATTGAACCATAGATTTTGAATCATTTCCAATTTAGATGAATTTTGGCAACTAGACATTAGATAAAGATCTAAACACTATCATCAATGGTAGTGTCCCTCTATGGCTAGTAGTGTCTAGAGGGATAGAAAATAAGTATGGGTTGGAAAATAATAGTGAAGGATGTTTATTAGGTTTTAATATTTATATGCAGCATAGGAGACCCATGTCATCGAAATGATATGGATCGGACTAAGAGATAATAATTTAGGCATAGTGAGATGACGAATGCTAACCTTTCGACAATAAAGAGGTCTATAGCTAAAAGGTAAAGTCTTGATTGATATTTTTAAAATGTACAAGATTGAGATGCTATAAATATTTAGTTTTAGTATCTACACTTAATCTAATTTTTGTATTTTCAAGTATTTTTATTTTGAATTATCCATTGGCACCCATACTTGTTATTTCTTCACTTGTGCTTTAGGATATTCACTCATAAGATGTGTGGATTTATTGATTGATGTATTAATGATAAGATCACCACCATCCATTATATTTTTTCATTTTTTTATTTAAAGCCAAGCAACAATCTATATGATAACCATGCATTCTATGATATGCACGATAGTGTTTTGATATTCTATGAGTTTGTATATGAGGTAATAGGATCACTTTGTTTAGAAGCATTTCTCTTAGAATTTCACTTGAACTCTTATTAGCCTTTGGTTCAATTGTTGAAGTATTAGTTATAGATGTTTGTGGCTTCTTTTTAGGCATATCATTGCTATATAAAAATGCAAACACATGATTAACACTATCATATTATAGATTACTTGTATGTGTGCTATTTTATTCCCATGATGTCATCTTTGAAACAAAATAGTAATTTTGATTTTTTAACTCTTCTATTGACCTTATCATAGTAATGATTCGATCATTGAGGGTTTAATAAGAACACACCCTAGATACTTCAGATTGAATATGCATATACACACCATCTAAAGGAGATGTGGGAGGTGGAGGGGTTTGAGGAAGGGTTTGTTGGTTACCTTCATTTCATACTATAGGATGGGATACCCTACCCATTAAAGTGGTGATATCATGGACATCGTTAAATGGAAAGTAGCTATCACTATCCTTAGGGTTAGGAGGTGGAAAATGTTCTTTGTTATCCATTTTAAAAAGATCATAATATAAAAAAGATATAAAAATTCCATCAAACACTCACTTTTTGAGTATGTGGATTTACTATCATAATCATAAAATCCATTAGAAGTGGTGTTATTAGTATCTATATTATCATCAATATTTATATGTATAAATTTATTTGTCCATTTATTAGAATAATTATAATGGGTTTGTACAAAATAAGGATTATTGTTGCATTTATTGTTAGCCATGAGATCCTCATAAGTAATGTATTTATCATTAGGGAGATTAAATATTAAATCCAAATGATGAGGAGGGTTAGATGATGTCTTCTTAAATGCAAAATCTAATATGTGAAAAATGAATATATATAAATTTCAATATATTTTATAGGTAATTACCAAATATGATAAAGATTTTTAAGGAAACATAGTAAATACTAAAAACCCATAAAAATTAAGGGAAAATGGGTATCCCTTATGCCTTGTATGTTAAGATTTACTAAATCTAGTAAATTTAAAAATATGAAATATCTGAATAAAATTTTGGAAAAAAAAATTCAGATTATATCAGCTTGAGTATAAAAAGCTTTTGAGGAATTTGAAAATCTAGTTGTTATGAAGAAGAAATGATCCAATCAATAAAAATGGATTTTTAAGTGTATGAACATGAAACCCTAGAAATAAGAAGAGGGTGAAACCCTAGGGTATAAATGGAAATAAATTATAATTTTTTCTTCTAATAAAAATGGAAAATCAAAGGTAAAATATAAAACCCTCTGGAAAAAATCATAGATTTGAAAAGAAAGGTTAAAACCCTAAGGGAAACCTTGGGCTTGACAATGTTCGAACAAAATGTAGGGTCACTACATGTTTAACCCTTTTTAGAAATAAGGGTTGGTAGAATAGCCTAATAAACTAAAGAATAGACTATTCAAAAATTAAATGAATTAATATTATAATTATATCCTTATGAGATATATTGAATATGATCACATGCCAAATATGGAAAGTACCACATTCAATATTTTGATAATGGAAATATAAAGGATAAATTTTACTTATCTTAGACAATCATACATAGATAGATCTAATTAGTGTAGGTGAAAAATTGGAATGTCTAAAGATCTAGACCCTATCATTAGATTCTAAATATTTTCTTTTTATCAGCCTAGACACTTTCATCACCCGATGGACACTAACATCAATGCTAATGTCATAATTCTACCATTATTGTCCTATACAAAATATTTACTCTTTTATAAAACTTCCACATGTGACTATTAGGTTTGAATGTCATATTTATAATTTTATATCTTGATTTCAAAGTAAATTGATATTAGTGTGTAGCTCAAAACCATAGGTCATTTGATTATGGCATACGATCTTTAAAAATAAGGGTTACTGGGCTCAAGTGAAGTCAAGATGACCTCAAAGACCCCTATGTTAGTGATCAATATGTACATAGCCACATATTTTTAAAAAGGCCTCAGAATGATGTAGTTATTTCCTTATGTGGGCCTATATGTGAATAATTATGTAACATGCTGTATACATGTGCATGTAGTGATCTATCTTGTAATTTTGTAAATACTAATCATGGGATATTATTTATATGCCTTAGACCTCTAATAAGACTTCTCCTATGACTCATCTATAAATATAAAATATTAGGGAAAAATAACTTAGTTGTGCAATTAATTTTTAGTAGTTTAGTGTAAGATTTGAGAGGTTCTTAATAAATGAATAATGAGTGAGCCTTAACTTGTATTTATACCATAGTTTTTGAAATATTTATCGCATAAGGGTTAAATTAAATAAATAGGATAACCTATACATATTTAAATATTTGGAAATTTGAGTGTTTGTATGATACAAACACTTATGTTGGAGTAGGGACACTGGTATCGATGTTATTGTCCAACTATTAACACAAGTGTCTAGGAAGATATAAACGTGTTGAAGTTATATAACTGATAGTGAAGGATATATTAGGTTTTAATCATACTATGGGTTCCATGTGATCTAGATAATAAAAATATCAAGGTTAGAATATATGATAATAATTTAGGCATAGTGAGATGGTAAATTGAAACCTTGCAGCTACAAGTTATGCCAAGAACTAAAGGGTAGAGGTATGAATGATATTTGACAAGTGTATAATACTAGCTTAACATATAAATCCAAAATGAGTATCTACATTAATAAATCCTAATAATATGAATGGTTAAGATTTTTCAATATTCAATAATAAATCGGTTCACCAATATGTTTTATCAAAATTGGAGATTAAAAGATATTAATATAATTAAGACAAACTTATGAGTAAATCAAAATGTATAAGATATATAATAAATACATAGGATTGATTTATAACTTACTATTTTTATAAATATACTAAAAGGGGAAAGTAATAAGAAATGGATGACTTAGTTGGAACTTTTGTTTATAGGATTATAATAGTGACTATGAAAGTGACTATAGGGCTATGTGATGGTGTTATAAATTAGGAACATAGATTTGTGTTATTATTAGATAAGGCTACATTGTTTGGACTAGGCCAACCTACATTGTTATCTATAGGGTGTGCTAGTGTCCTTTAGGGTTTTTCTATTTATGTGAATTATGTTAGATAGGCCTTCACCTATAGATACTATGTGTATATGAAGATACTTTTGGTTCACTATGGGAGCCATTGTGTGCCTTATTCTTCATTTAATACCCTAGATCAATGACAAGAGGGGAATAAATGCAATCAAATAGGGGAATAGGGTTATGGGTTGGGGTTTTACTTGACATTAACACCCTATGTGATGAACACCACCTACATACCAATACTCAGAAGATAGATAAAATTCCATGTAGTTATCCCATGTTAAAATGGTGTGTGTGAAATACTTATGGAATGTTATATGTTGGTGCAATATTGGTGTAATTATATGCTTTAACAATGAATTGTGATCTTATATTTATATTTAGACCTATCTTAGGGATAATTTGGCTATATGGACTTAGAATTTGGAAGTAGGTGTTTTCCTCTCAATGTGTAGTTAGATAATTCTATAATTCATAATAGTGGTAGCCTCTTACCATCTACTGAACAAATGGATAGAAAATGTGCTTATATAGTGGCATTTTGGAGATTTCCTCAAATGGGACTTCTAAAATGTATGGAATGACTTATTAAAATGAATTATAATTTGGGAAATTAGTCATTAATTAGTGGGAGGATGAAACAAGAAGATTTAGACATGTTTAGGCAGTGGGATTATCCTGAAAGAGTGATTTCATCTAAAGAATAGAGACAACCAAACTAAAAGTTTGAATTATTCCAATAGTGAGTAGAGGATGCTTGGAATGAGGAATAATAGCATTCAATAGTAAATTTATCTAAGGATATAGGGTCATCTACATATAAGTAGAAGAATAATAATTTATAATCATGGAATTGAGAATAGATTAAGTGCACATAAGGAGTGGTCACAATTGTATTATTTTTGTATCAAATGTTAATTTTAGTGACTACACTCTTCAAACTCTATTAAAAGTCTATTAGTATTAGGATTCCCCAGTATTCCATTATTACAAGTCCTCAAATCAAATACATTTATATTAATTTTATACGTAGAATCCATGTTCTTCTTTAACCTTGTGTATTCATTCAAAGAACCAAAAATGGTACTAGAGTCTCGTACTAAAAATAAAATCTTCTAAAAAGTGCACATTCCACTTTTACTTTATTTCCACCCATAATGAATAGATAATGAACCAATAAACTAACCCAAAAGAAGTGATTGTAATAAAACCAAAGCTAAAATAAATATAAATGTCACACATATGTGATATCACATAATATATTCACTTGCGAAAACCATTTTAGGAAAAAACTCAACACAATAATGTCTTCTTAATGCATTAACTCTACCATTTATTATATAATAATTTACTTCCAAGTTATACTTTAACCAAATGTATGTGTGAGTATTTGTAGGCACATAAATAGGAAACTATAAAAGGGTATTAGAATACCATGGGTACTAAAACCATGGGGCTATATAAAACATGTGATAAAACTACCCAAAAACATACCCATAAGATCTTTAAAAAATTCAAGGCACCACTTTGAAATCAAAAATAGGCACTACACCTTGACCATAATTAATAGGCTCTACACCCAACCCCATAATCTACATGTATAATCTATACAATTATAAATCATGGAAAGTGTAAATTATGAAAATTATACAAAATTTATAAAATTCTCCCACTTATGAATACTATCCATAAGGGACCATAAGGTCATGATTTTAGTAGCTAAGGGTATCCATACCCATTGATATTTTGCACCAAAAAAACTTCTCAATAATAACATCATTAATTAATTAATCAATAAAAATATCATTTGTATCAAAATTTTCCAATAATACCTTCATGGCTTAAACCAATTCTCTAAGGAAGTGATACCGCATATCAATATGCTTTGACAGAGAATTATAAGCTAGGTTATTTTTTCATACATATTATATATTTTTTTGTTTGGTTTCTTCATAATGTAAAATATGTTATAATTATTCTAGATAATCATATTTTTTCACAATTGACTCCAAAATAATTCTACCATATTAGGCTTTAGTGGTCATAGTCCATCCTTAAATATTTCTATGAAAAAACAATAATTGAACATATCCTTTGTAACCATATTGCTTCCTTATTAGCATGAGTGGTTTGTATGTACTTTGTATATGTAGTAAATATTACATTAATTGCCTAACTATCACTCATCCAACTCATTGCTACCACAAACAAGTTAAACACATAATCGCTTGTTGATCTTTGGTAGTTTTGATCTCTATCCCAATCAAAATCCAAAAAGCTTGTTTGTAGTTTTATTTTTTCCAATAATTCCTTGGTACCAAATTTAAAAATATAAAGTGCCACACATATATTTAAAAATTATTTTCATAGTATCTGACATTCTTTCTAAGGATTGGACACAACTACAATCATAATTCCCATTTCTTAAGCAATGTCAGCACTTGTGAAAACCATTGAATACATCTGCATTCCAACAAAACTTACATAATAAACATGAGTCATGCCACACATTTCCTCTTTTATCTTGGGACATTGTTCAATAGATAATTTTTTATCAATAAGAAAGGGAGTAATTATATCTTTTCATTCCTCCATTCTAAACCTATTTATATCATCTCAACATCTTTTCTTTGATTTGACAATAATATCATGTGTGGTTGATCCATTTTAATTTCCATGCAAAAAAAACTTTGCAATAATGACATATTTCATATGAAACTAGAACGATAGTTTAAATTTAACCTTCTTGATGATTTCCTTCTTGTTAGTAATAAAAAACATGTCATATACATACACAATTATGATATCAAAGCTATCGCCTTCTTGTTTAAAATACATATAGGAGTTAAATTTCCTTCTTATAATCCCAAGTGTTAACACATAACTATTGAAATTTTATATCCACATCCTTGGTGATTATTTTAGGTCATAAAGATACTTAATCAACCTACACACCAAGTACTCATTTTATAGCACATTATTTCTTTTAGGATGAATCATATAAATTTCTTCCTTAGGCTTCCCATGTAAAAACATTGTCTTTACATCCATTTATTTTATTTCAAGAATGAAAGAAACAATAATAACCAAATTAAATATGGTTTAATTTAGCTTGATTAAAAAAATCTCACAAAAATAAATTCTCTCTACCTAAGAGAATTCATTTATGACCAAGTTGGATTTGTACTTCTCTATTTTTGCTTATGAATTATACTTATTATTGAACACCCATTTGTAGCCAACATATTTTATATCAAGAGGAAATTTTACCAACTCCCATGTCTTATTTTTATCCAAGGACTCCATTTATTCCTCCATGGAAATTTTAAATATTTATTTTCATTTGCGATAAACACATCCTTCATAGTCTTGGGGTCTTCATTAATAATTTAAAAATTAATAAGATAAATGCATAATGGAAATCAAGTGGAATATACCTTTTTGGTATTATTCTAATTTGATCTAATATTCTCAAGACTATATTTTTATATTCTTACTCTTTTGGTTCATCAACCTTTGCTTTGTTTAAATATTCCTCCCACAACTCTCTTTTTAGTTCATATGCTTTAATTACTTCATATTCAGACATAGATTGACCCCTTCTAATTCAACATGCACCTTTTCAAGTTCTTCCTTTGAACCCCTTTAAATTATCTAAAGATTACAATATGACTACAAATAATATTATTTGTTTTTGGGTTCTAAAGTTTAATCCTTTTACACTGATACTATATCTAATAAAGATACACTTAATTAATTTATAATCTATCTTAATTCCTTTTTTTGGGAATATGCATATAAGCATCATAATAAAAGACCCTATGATATTTGTGAGAGGGTTTGTTACGATTCCATGTTTTGTATGGATTTTTTTATCAATTAGGTTTAAATTAGGTGACCTATTGATTAGTTAAAAAGTAGTTGTGAGATTACTTCTAAAAATTTACTTTCTAAGCTTGCACCACTAACCCCTTACATTATCAATTAAATTCATATTCATTATTTTTTCAACTCCATTCTACTATGGTATATATAGATTAATTATTTTCCATTAATTCCATAGTCCTTACATATTATCTTGAATATATTTGATCAGTATTCTCCAACATTATCACTTCTCAAGACATAAATCTTCTTTTTTATCTAGTTTTCAACAAGAGCCTTAAACTACTTGAACTTAATGAAAACATTAGATTTATTCTTGATATAATAAAGATTTTTTTATTAAGTAGTCATATATAAAATGAATTTCATAATTATTGGACTTTCAAAGATCCAAACAAATATGGACATATTAACTGTATAATCCCATATGCTCTAATAATAGTATTATGAAAATTTACTCAAGTTTGCTTCCCTTATAAACAATGTTCACAAAAATCAAAATATAAAGGATAATAAAAAATTATTTGATCCATACCTTTTGTTTTTTAGTGTTAAAAGGATTTTATATATAATATGACCCATCCTTTGATGCCAAAACCTTGTCTTTTTTATAGGCAACATAAGAGTCCATTTCGATTCATTTTTAACCTTAGAACAATAAAGTTTTTATAACCATCACTTACATTACTTGCCTTAAGCTTGAATAAAATTTTAGTGTGGACTCCCATTGATAATATAATGGATCCATAGACCCTTTTATAATTATCATTATTAAATATCACATTCACACTGACATTTTTCATCTTTCTTAAAAAAGTTTTTTTCTAGCCAAACCTAGAATGTGCACAACACCAAGGAGATTTTTAACCCTTCATTATTTGAAAACCAACATGAATCTTCCTCAACCTATGATGTTGAATTTATATTTTTATACTAAGAATAAATCACTTTCATTTATATTTTCATACTCACATAACCACTCCATATTGGGAGTCATATGAAATGAAGCACTTAAGTCAATAAAATATGCACTATCACATGCATGATTTGTTAAAGATTTCAAGCATAGATCTGTCGAGTCTTCATTAAGGGTATTAAATTTTATATAATTAGAATCATTAGATGAATTGACCTTTTAAACATTTTTAGATCTGTAATAATTCTTAAAATTCATGGTTTTAACTAGTTCCAATGTTTCATTTGATTGTTTCTTGAATTTTTAAATTTATGTATAGAATTTTATTGCATATCCGCTAACTCATTTTTATTTATCTCTTGGGAATGGCCTCTCAAAAACAAGATTTTTTTTTTTAAATAATATTCCATATATTTTATCCTCATTTATTTTGACATTAAGGTTGATAGTACATTTTCAAATTTTAATTTTGATGTAGTAATAGTGATTGCCATAACTGATTATCCTAAGAGTTAGGTAAATAACACAGTAAAGTAACACATTTTTATTATTCATCCATTTTATTTTATACACAAATAAATTGAATTACTAGATTATTGAATGTACTCAAATGTTCTCCTATAGATTCATTGTCATTCATTCTCAACGAATACAACTTCTTTTGGAGAAATAGTTTGTACACTAAAGATTTTTTCTGATACAAAGTTCCTAAATTTTGCCATATTTTTTAAGTAGCTTTATATATCGATATGTTTAATTAAAATAAATATGATAGAAAAAATATAATTGAAATATTTGACTTCTTGTATATATCTTGCCAATATTCTACCTTCATACCCACATGTTGTAATCTTGATACAACAATTTACTTATCTATCCACAAGAAGATCTTCCATCTTTAGCTTTCAAACTCAAAATTTTGCCCATTGATTTTGTACATATCTATCTTTATGGTTTCCATAATTTTAATTTACATAAATATTCTCATTTGTAGAGATGCCACTCAATAATATTTTATCATAGGTAAAATAAAACCCAATTTTCACATAAATCTATAACCTAGCTCTAATACCAAATGAAGAAATAACAAGACATTAAACTAACACGAGAAGCAATAATAAAAAATATAAATGTAACACACAAATGATACACAAATTTTCACTTGGAAAAACCCTTTAGAGAAAAATCCCAACACATCAACTTCTCCTTATTGCATTGACTCAACCATTTACTATACAATACCATACTTCCATGTTATGATTTACCCTATTACGTGTATGAGTATTTATAGGCACATCAATAGGAAACTGTCAAAGTATTAATATAATACCTTGGGTACCAAATACATGGAATATATAAAACAACCTAGAAACACACCCATAAGGTCCCCCCATTCTGCATGTATAGTATAAACAAGTGTAAATAATGTAACATGTAAATCATGAAAATTAAAAAAATACATTTATAACATCCCTATATGTTCCATCCACCATTAAAAACAAATTAGTATTTTGTGTCTTGTTGAATTCAACTAGATTTTCAAGTGCTTGTTTAATCTTAAATATATTTCCAGCGTAATTATTGGCATCTCTTGGTTACAAAAATAAATGGCACTATATCTTGTACTTTCAATGTTTTTTTGATATTTTGGACAATTCATGTGATTATCTCTATAGTTATGAATTATTTGTCTTGATTATCATACATCACATAATTCATAATATAGATAATAGACATCAAAATGGATTTTTATTTGATTTTTTCTTTCTTTTGAATATACTTAAAAATTAAGCTTATCATTAGAAAACCATTCCTTTAAACTACACAAAATGTTTTCCTAAGAGGAAATAACAGTAGGATCTTCACCTATAATTTGTTCTACTGAATCAAAGGTAACACCAAATTTTAACTTTTTATACATGGGATCTTCTAAATTATCTCAAGTTTTGTCAATATTTAGAATATATTACACTATACTTAACTCAATTTCATCAATATCCAAAGCATTTAATTTCATCTTAATACCCTTAACTATCCCAAGAAATTTCCACTTTTTAACTTTCTTAGGATTTATAGAATTTAATTTATTACTCATAAACTCAAAAGGATATAGGATAACCTCATCATCTATATTTTCATGTCAAATTTTAGAAAACATAGATTACTCTTGGGACAAAACTATGCCAACGAAATTTTAATCTTCATTGCTTACTATTTCAAACTCTATATTACTATCTTCATCTATATTATTTTACTTTGTAAAGCCTTAGGATTTATTAAAATTTTAATAAAAGTATATAGCCTACCAATAATAGAGTTTGTAAATTATTAAACTTTTATTGATAAAAAAATACAAATCCTTTTCTTGATGACCACTAAATCTTTCTTCAAGAGTAAATTTACTCCTCTAGTCCATTGTCATAAGTGGGTCATTGTCCTTATCCACACACACACACACACACACACACACACACACACACACTCATTAGTGTGTACTTTATAATAAAAATACTAGTTTATATGTAGCAGGCATGAAAAATGTGCTATCCTTGTAGTATCATCATTAAATATAAGAGAATTAGGAAAAAAATAAATAAATAAAAAATCATGCAACTATATTTTTAGAATTTACACACCTACAAGAAGATTTTGACAATAATAGATTATGCTAAAACAAGTCATATAAACATATAGATTAAGAACTTAAAATTTGACAAAACACTAAATTTAACATCCTATTTCTAGAAGTAAAAAATAAATATATCATTACAAACACAAATTTTATTCCTTTCCCAGACAAGTCATATATTTTATCATAATTCTCCCTCATAAAATACCCTAACATTCCCCAATAGAAACCCAAACATTATGGAGATCATGAAAAAAATTCTTGTGAGCATAAAATCACTATTATATATATAATATGTATAAATTAACATGCATTGGATAACCTATTTGATCCGCAATGACATGCGTGATTGTGCACTTTCATTTCCAACTCATCATGGGAAATTTCCATTGTTTTTCTTACTTTGATATTGAACTTTCACCACTTGGGGGATAGGTCCAACTTACTTCCACTTAACATCTAAAACATTTTTCATATATATTACCTTCACTTTGACAAGTTTTTTAGCTAGGGACAATTATTATGTATTTAAAAAAAAATTGACATTATTGTTACTATTCATCTTTTTGTAAGTGTTTTAACTAATTATGTTTTAATGGAAAACAAGCTACACACAACTAATTAAAACTAAGGAAAAATGTAGATATAAGATAATGGATAAATAAAAAAACATTAAAATATATAACATGTTTGAAAATAGCAACTATAAGTATGAGAAAGTAATGAAAATTGAATGGCAATAGAAAGAAATAAAATATAGATAGAAAAAAACACTCCTATGAATAATTATGTAATCCTATAACTAGAAAAAATTATTGGAAGTTAAGTGTACTTAAATATATAAATTTTAAACTAAAATAAGATAGAGAAAATAATTGGTAGGTCACCTATTATATATGGGATGAATCCATAAAGTCATTAATTTTATACATATGTCACTTTTGATTATATACCTAAGTGTTGATTATGTAATTTGGTGATTTTATAGTTCTGTAGATTTCAATGTAGGTGCACACTATGATGATAAATATGGTTGTATCTTATCTTATCTAAATTTATGGATAAAATGTTTAATTTGTCTTATCCTTTGAGTTAGATTTTATTTTCCACAAATTATTGAAAGAAGAATGGTAAAATTGATGGGATAGTTAGCTCAGGAAACCTCTCAAAGATTTTTAGCTACATATCCTACATGCATGGAATCAAAACCAATTTATTTATCATGCGAGTATAGTCCCATCCCAAATGAGAGATAAGGCTTAAACTTCTCTTGTAATAAACCAAGTGGAACTACATGAACATTCACTTATCCTTTTCTTGGCCCAAGTATGTAACTAATTATCCTTGTAAATCCTTTAAGAGAATAAATATATAATTTGTACAGTGTCTAAGACTTGATTCTTCTTGATAAATTTTTATTAAAATTATTCTAGGATAATATGTACATATATACTTATTAAATTTGAATTAAGAACCTATTGGCATGCTAGATGATGCAAGACCATCAAGGAATGATATGGATAAGATATGAATCATGATCAATTTTTGACTTAATAAGGTGTGTGAGGTATATTTTATTACTTAGGATAATGTTTTAATTCATAGAATGTTTGTAATGATGTATTTTGGCTTTTAGAGCATTTCCTGCTAAAACACTAAATTTTAAAATTTAAAATTTATAACTAGGTTTAGAGTGGTTTCTGGAGTCTTGTGAAAAAGGGAAGTGATGGAAAATGTTGATGTAGGTTATATAGGGTCATAATAAATTTATTATATGTGTGTTTCATGCTATCTAATAATGTAAGCCAAGAGAAGGCAAATAAGAACATATTGTCAATGATTCTCCTATGTGGTGTTAACTTCTTGGGAAGTAGTATCAAGAAATCGGATGTTATGCATGAGGAGGGAATGTCAATAAGAGAGAGTGAGAGTGAGAGAGTGATAATCTAATCTAAGGGATCCATAGAATAGAGGATGAGATTTTAAAGTTAACAATAAAGTGCTTGAATTACCAGAACTCTACCTTCCTTGATGACTTTTATGTTTTTGTTTGTTGCATAAGAAAAGAACCAATGAATAAACAATATTTATGAGAAAATTTTGTGATTAGAATCCTATAAATAATCTAAAATTTTTGTGTCCTTTTTATATACTAGGTTTATTTAAGCATATTTTGGGTAAAGTGAAGCCATCTAGAGCTCAATCTTATTAGAAGAAGTTGTGTTATACAGTCTCAAAATATCAGGTAAGTCTATGTTTTTGATCAAATGTGAAGTGGTTTATTTATGATTTGAATAATAAACAGATCATAAAACTTGTATTTATGTAATAAATTTTACTTGAAAGTATAGATAACCATCAAAACAAGATATAGAATGGAAAGTTATATATACAGTTTTCAAAGGAATTTTATTTAGGACATAATCAAATCAAGAAGAGGACAAAGGTGTTTTTAAGCCTCACTAAAATAATAATTTCATAGTGAGATTGATTAATATGGTTTTCCATTTGGTAAATTAACCTCCTCAGATGCTAAGGATATACTAGAATATAGTGTTGATATAAATCTCCAACTCTTAGTTTGCATAATCCAAGAAATAGGACTATTAAGATGATCAAAAGTTGATGGACCTTTGTTTGAATAATAAATAAGTTATATTTAAATGTGAATGATCTTTAAAAATTCATGGAAAACATGTAAATTATCTCAATTGAAATAAAATTAACTTTGACTCTCACCCTGACAATGCACAATCTTAAACAAGCAGACAAAATTCTATAGTTTTTTAATTAGGAAGCATATGGAGAGAGATTTTACATAACTAGTTATTTAAAAATTTGTTAGAAGGTTATTTTTACATTATTAATTTTTTATGAAAGAGATAAATTGTTTATAAACCCTTTGAAGGCCATTTAGGTGTCTTTCTACCTTTGACAGTCATAAAAACAACTCAGAATTCTTCAAGAAAGCATTTTTGAAGTTTTAAATGGATGATCAAGATAGAAATCATTGGAGAAGATTAAGTTAGGTCAGAATTGGTTCAAGTAATTATAGCTTTTATAAGTGTTTTACACTAAAAATATTCACTTATTTAGCCTTTTGGCCTTATGTAGACTAGTGAAACACTCATCTAGGATTTTTAAATTCAAATATTTTTATTTTGAGTTTCCACCCTTGGAAATTCCTCAAATTTGGCTATCTAGAATATTTTCATTTGATTTTTAATATTATTTAATTTCTAGACATGTACAGTACATTAAAATATGGTTTAGCATACTGAAGACTTGTTAATACCATAAAGAGGTCTAATTACATAATCAAGTGAATGAGAAAAGGGACTTGCCTAATGAATGAGAGAGTGAACTTTCATGAGGATTTGAATGACCCAAAAATGTGTCTTAAAATTATTTTAGTATCTTGAGAAGTCTTATGGATTTTTCTATACTAGGATCTTTGTATGTTTCAAGGGTTACATGAAAACTAGCTTTGTAAGTATGAAGGAGGTATAAATAAGAGGTTAGGAATTGAATAAAGTTTGAAAAATGAGTTGAGATAAGTTAGTCATGATAAAGAGAGACTATTGAATATGTGTTGATTGACTAATGAAATTTTAATGTAGATTTGGGGCTATCAGACTTGAGGAGCTATAGAAACCTGTGGCCTAAACAAAGATAGAAAAGAGAATGTAGGTAAGATAAAAATAAGTAAAAAAGTTTTTTAAGGTCATCATGGTAAGGTAGATATAATACAAATAAGGTGATAGGCATGGTGCTTAATAATTTAACCCAAACCAAAAAGTGATAGTGTAAATAAAAGCCCAATTACAGAGAGGAAAAAAGTCATATAGAATCAAATAATACAAAATTGAGTGATTGGTCTTTTAGAATGACCTTGAAAAAGCTAGAGTTAGATTTGGATTTGCATCAGATTGGTATTAGAGAAAACAAGATTCTAATGAGAAAGAGTACAAGCAGTGTTCAAGAAAGAAAAGGTACATTTGATTTGATAAGTTGTTTTTCCTTATGTTTATGTTATATGAGGCATGCGTAAGGATTGTGAAAGGTTCTTGAAAAGTTGAAGTACAAGTTTAGTCTTGTCTAAGAAAGGGAATAGATAAAGATAGGTCTAAATGAGGCCTAAAGAGTGAAGAAAGAGAAAGGTGGTGATCTAAGTGTGGCACCTAAAAAAAGAATTGGTTATTGGTGACACAAATGAGGAACTTAAGAAGATTGAAAAGAGAAATAGAGTCACATTTCAGCCTTAAGGAGATAAAAAACTAGCTAGAAGAAATGAAGATGAAGTTGAAGCAAAATTTAGAAATTAATAGGGAAATAGTTGAGTTAAGAAGTTAATTGGAGAGACTTGATAATATTGATATCTTAGTGAGATTTTGTTTAGAATAAGAAATACAAGTATGTGGATGGTCAATGAAAAGAAGAGTACATTAGCCTATAAAGTTGTTGATCAATAGAAAAAGAAAATAAAAGAAGAAGTTGCCAAGTGAGCAACAAGAAAAGTAAGTTATGAAAAGGGTTCTCATTGAGTAAAACATGAAAGAAGATAAGAAGAAGAAAGTGTCCATGAATAAGACACTCAAGGAGACATTTTGGTCTCTTATTTTGATATCTCACATTGTGTTTAAGTGTGTGTATGCAGGTATGGAGTATAGTTGGATGAAGGTCAAGGAAAGGACCTTAAAACTTGTGAGAAATGGGCCAAGTGAAACACCCATGAAGAAATATTAAGGTGAAAGAAAACTGATGTAGGTTGTAGAAGCCCAAAAAATGAGATGAAATATGAATTGGAATTCCATGAAACTTTAAGAAGCATTGTAGCATAAGAAAACAAAGGAGAACCCAAGAAAGAGGTGATTATAAGCAAGGGAAAAAAATGACATGACCGTGAAACAAGTCATAGAATAAATACATAGATGTTTGAATCATGCACACAAAGATGAAAATGCAAAGGTGCAGGTTGGCAAGGTAAAGAACAAATTTGAACTTAGACAATCAATCATGGATACATAGTGCCAAAGTAGCTTAAGAAACCAATCAATGAAATTGAGGAAAACCTCAAGCAATAGGTCATTGAAGTTGAGAACTCAAGTGAAATATAAGAGTAAAGAATGAGGAAAAGGATAGAGAATGGGTTAGATCAATCTTACATGATAGATTGAAAATAAAAAAGGTATGAAGAAGGTGCTAAAGGCCAAAAATTAGTTTTTGGTTTAAGTAAAGAAGATGATTTAATGCGTAGACATCATCTCAAGCACATGAATGGTAAAATGTGTGTGTCAAAGAGCATGAAAGAGATAATCAAGGATGGTTTTTTAGGTAAACTCCAAGAGAGAATGAGGAAAAAATAAATTTTTAAGCCCAAGAAGCAAGTTGAAGTCATGGAACCAATAAAAAATATGGAGATGTTATTGCAACCAAGTAACCCAAGGCAACAAGATGAAGAGAACATAAACAAATGGAAAAGTATGCACATTATTTATTATGTGTTATATGAAGATAACTTTGAATCATTAAATGAGGTCATGAAGGAATACCATATAATTAAGGATACAATGCAATGAAGATAAGATAAGGTCCTAAGTTTGATGAAGACAATGGAGAAGTGGATTCTCTCACATTGAGAGAAGAATTTTAGATGTTGGAGGATTTATTTAGTCCCTCAAATTTGTTATATACAAGTGAAAAAAAACATGAGAATCTCATGAGTGAGCTCAAAAAATAGCCAAATGAAGTTGAGGAAGAGCTACATGGTATTGCCATGAGGGAACAAAAGAAGAGTTTTCAAACTAAGACAAAGATATAAACAAGTGAAAATTGAAAGAGAAAACCAAATCCTAAAGTGGACATGAATGTAAGAATAAATAGTGAATAAGATCCTCTAAATAATAATCTAAATGAAGAGGCTAAATAGATTGGAGAGAAGTTAAATATAGCTAAGAAACATTTCAAATCAAGCATACAATCTCAAGAAACTAGTGAAGAGGCAAATTGGACTCATAATATTCCTAAAATCTATATGAATTAATGTATTCATGTAGGTACAACTAAGAAATAATATTTAGAAGATGAAGACATAGATGCAAGCTATGAACTATCTGAGAATGAACTAGATGCACAGAGACTTATAATAGAGAAAGAGATGAGAAAAAGAAGATGAAAGAAGAAAGAAAAGAGAAAAATGATGAAGAACAAGAAGGAAAAAGTTGATAAATATAACCATGGGTAAGGTCATAAAGAATTCAGCAAAGAGATGATTGTGAAGAACAATTGGGAGAAGAGAAATAAGGGTATTGAGTTAGTACTCAATTTTCTCCCTCCTAGGGAGTATGATGCAAGAACATCAAGGAACGATGTGGATGGGATATAAATCATGATGATTTTTTGAACTTATGAGGTGTGTTAAGTCTAGTTGAGTCCTTATGAGAATGTTTAAAGTCACAAAATATTTGTAATGATGTATTTTGGCTTGTAGAGCTTTTCTTGCCAAAACACTAATTTTTAAATTTTTAAATTTATAACTAGGTTTAGAGTGGTTTTTGGAGTCTTGTGCAAAAGTAAAGTGGTGGATGATGTTAATGTAGGTCCCATAGGGTCCTATGAAATGTATTATGTGTGTTATCAATGTGTGTTTCATGTTATTTAATAATGTAATCCAAGAAAAGGCAAACATAGACATATTATCAATGATCTCCTACATGGTGTTAACCTCTTGGGAGGTAGTTATCAAGAAAGGGGATGTTATGCATGTGGAGGGCATGCTAAGAAGAGGCAGTGAGATTGAGAGAGTCAGAATAGAATAAGAAGGATCCATATACTAGAGGAAGAGAGTTTAAAGTTAATAAGAAAGTTTCATGAATTACCAGAACTCTTCCTTTATGATTTCTATGTTTTTATTTGTTTCATGAGAAAAGACCCAATGAATAATTAAAATATGTGAGAGTATTTTGTGATTAAAATATTATAAACAATCTTAAAATTTATGGCTTATTTATATAGACTAGGTTTATTTTAGCATTTTAATGGGTAAACTAAAGCCATCTAGAACTCAATTTAATTAGAAGAAGTTTTGTGTTATATAGTCTTAAAATATCAATAAGTTTGTGTTTTTGATAAAATTTGAATTGATTTATTTATGATTTAAATCATATCTAGATCATAGAATTTGTATTTATGGAGTAAAGCTTACTTTAAATTTTAGATAACCATCAAAAGAGGAGATAAAATGGAAAGTTATATACATAGTCTCAAAAGGAATTTTATTTAGAACATAGTCAAAGCAAGAAGAGGATAGAGGTGTCTTAAAGCCTTATTAAAATAATAATTTCATAGTGAGATTAAGATGGTTTTCCATTTGGGGAAAGTAACCTCCTCATATGCTAAGGAGATACTAGAACATAAGGTCGATACAAATCTCCATCTCTAAGTTTGGACAGTCCATGAAATAGGGCTATCAAGATAGTCAAAACTTCATGGAAATTTGTTTGCATAATAAATAAGTTATATTTAAATGTGAATGATCCTTACAAATGCATGTAAAATAGGGAACTTATCTCAAGTGAAAGAAAATTGAATTTGAATATTGTAGTTTGCTCATTAAGAAGCATATGGAGAGAGATTTTACGAAACTAGCTATTTGAAAAGTGGGGAAAAGGTTATTTTGACATTATTAAATTATTATTAAAGTTATAAATTGATTATAAACCCTTTAATGCCACTAAGGTGTCTTTCTACCTTTTCCAGTCATTAAGAATATCTTAGAATTCTTCAAGAATGCATTTTCTAAGTTTTAAATGGATGATCAAGACAAAGAAATAATTGGAGAAGGTTGAGGAAGTCAGGAAAGACTTGGTTTAGGTAATTATATATTTTTAAAGTGGTTTACACACAATATTCACTTATTTAACCTCTCGGCCTTGAGTAGATGAGTGAAACCCTCATCTAGGGTTTTTATATTCAAATATTTTTATTTTGAGTTTTTACCCTTATAAATTCATCAAATTTGGTTATCTAGAATATTTTAATATTCTCTTCAATATTAATTAATTTTTAGACCTGTACAATACCATACAGTATGGTTTAGTAGACTAAAGACTTGTTAAGACCTTAAAGAGGCCTAATTGCATAGTCAAGTGAATGACAAAAGGGACTTGCCTAATGAATGAGAGAATGAAATTACATGAGGAGTTTAATGAACCAAAAGGGTATCTTAAAATGGTTTTACTATCTTGATAAGTACTATGTATTGTCCTAGACTAGGATCTTTGTATGTTTCAAGGGCTAAAAGAAAACTAGCTTTGTAAGTATGAAGGAGGTATAAGTAAGAGGTTAAGAATTGAATGAAGTTTGAAAAATGAGTTGAGATAAGTTAGCCATTATTAAGAGAGAATATTTAAGATGTTTTGATGGAATAATAGAATGTTAATGTAGATTTGGGGTTATGAGACTTGAGGATCTAGAGAAACCTATGGTCTAAATAAAGACACATAAGAGAATGTAGGCAAGAGAAAAATAAGTAAAATTGTTTTTAAGGTATTTTTGTTAAGATAGAGAGAATATAAATAAGGTGATAGGAATGGTGCTTAATGATTGAATCCAAACCCGAAGGTGATATCATGACTAGAAGCCCAAGTATAAATAGGAAATAAGTCATATAGAAGAAAATAAGACAAAGTTGAGTGAAGGACTATTTTGTATAATTTGGAATTATCAACAGTCCAAATTTTCAAAAACTATCAAAAATAAATTGGAATATATCAAGATTAAATTGGACTTTATCAAGATTAAGTTTGACTTATTTCAAATAAATCACATCTATCTAATGTATTTGTGATAAGTCCAAATTATTTAAAATGATCATAAATAATTAGTAGTTGAAAACTATCATAAATAAATTAGACTTCATCAAAAATTACATGGACTTATTACAAATAAATCACATATATATTATATATTTGTAATAAGTCCAAATTATGCAGCCATTCAAACTAGTTCACATACCATGCATTTACATATAACAAGACTTGGTGGTTTATTTCTTAAGGAAAAATAATTCATACATCAATTAGGTTCTCAAGAGATATGTGATTTAAAACACTTGGGCTGATTAGGATTCCACATATCATTGGTTGATTGTATCGTGAACTATCTATTTAATCTGATTTGGGTGACATCCTCACAACCATCAAAGTTTATATCATATTTGTGTACCTACCACATGTCAATCATAGTGTTTTATTATTATATTATTAATATAATATCTCACATAGTCGAGTCACTGAGATTGTGATGCGTGTTGCAATCTCAGGTGCTCACATTGTTTGGGACTTTTGTTTGGACTAGTCATCATTTCACACAAGTGAGTCACTAAGATTGTGCCACATGGCACAATATTAGGTACTTGTACAAAATGTATTTTGAAAAACTAAAAATATGAATAACATTTATCGATACACAAATGCTAAAGAACAAATCTTGATGTGAAAGTGGGACATTCCTAGGAGTAAACCCCAAAGACCTTTTCACATACATGGGAATGCCTAAGTGTATTTTTCTAAAAATAAAATTTGAAGTGTAAATTATCACATGTGCAAATTATGAAGACCATTTGCCAAAGATTATTTTGAAGGATGGAAAAATGTGAAGTGGGCATTCCAATAATCAAATGTTATTAAATAGATGCATAGTTATTGAAATACTAAATTGTTGTAGTAGAAAATATAAAACTCAAATGTTGAAGTTTATTTTTCAAGACCCAAAATGTGAAGTGCCACTAGAAATAAATATAAATAAATAAAATAAAAAACATTATACATTCTAAAAAAATGGACTAAATCTTGAAAAAAAACATTCATATTTCTCATTCTAAAATTAAAGAAACACCATTTCAATTCTCCCAATCCTTTTATCACTATTTTTTTTAGTGCCTAGTGGGATGACGCATTCAAATAGTCTATTACAATGCCTTTCAAAAAATTAGTGAGAAAAAGTATATGACCTCTCCAAATTTTATTTGGTTTCCAAGTGTAGATGATACTATCTATGAGTATGGATGGTAAACATGTGTCAGTTGGGTTTGGCTTCCATTTTTTGTCCAAGCAACCTGAATAAATTTATGCTTCTTCTATATATTTTTTCCCTACATAAACTAAGATGAACCAAGTTAAATTTAACCTTCATTCTATATCCCCATTTGTTTGTAGTATCTAAATATTTTCTTAAGCTCTAACAACCCATATTGTTTAGTCCAGTCCTGTAGAATCATCAGGTCTGACAAATCACATCTTGAGCTAAATCAAATAAAATTTTATTCTCTTGCTTCTTAGACCAACATATGTATCTTTAGATGCTACTCCAAAATATAGGGTCCTATCATGAACCATTTTTTGAAGATATCTATGCAAGGGTATGTCATGGTGAGTTATAGGCCAAAAATTTCTTGTACACTCAACTTTAGAAGGGAACATGTCTTCTTTCATTATGTCATGGATGTTTTGGAAGTAATATATTAGATCCTTCCACTTACTATTTTTGGTCAAACCAAATTCATTGAATTGTTGTACATACTTATTCAAGTTATTTTTAATTTCTTTTTCACTCTTTTTTATACTTCTAAGTCTTTTACAACAATGGAATCTTTAGAAATTTCTCTATTTTTCAAGTCTTTGAAATATATTTTTGTCAAATTACCTTCTGGAACATTTGGCTTACCATTTTATTTTGTTCCACATAATGTAATCGGGTCGGGGTTTGGGGGGTCAATTTATATCTCTTATAGAGTTTTTGCAATGCATAATAGGCTGACCTTGCTCCATGTGTAGAAGAAAGTATTGACCTTTTGTCAAGCTTACTATTTCATTTCTTCCCTTCAGCCAGTTACTATTAACATACTCTTTGAAATACACTACCTCTTCAATCATATATGGTGTGAAGTTTCTTGTATTTTCACACATACTATAAGTGTCCATCATCTTTGCCACACTCAATACATATTTCCTCTTTATGAATTCAGATAAGTTTCCAAATCTACCATCGATGTCCTCATGGGTATGTCCTATAGGTAGAAATTTGACCTCGACATTGAGGAAAACACCTTTGTATACAAGGAGAGATAAATATTGCAACACATACCTATACAAAAAAGCATTATTTTTTAAATGTAACATTAGTTCCATTTAAGGTTAGACATTTTTTAAACATAATTATGGATGGAAGTAAATGTTCTTATTGTCCCCACAATAGTTGTCTAGTTGAAGGTATATCCTAGAAGGAAGTTTATTAAAGGCACCAATTGATTGTGCTTATTCTCTATATTTATTGCATCTAAGGTAGTAGTTGTTAGACAAAAGTGCAACATATAATGGATATTTTGAAGTTCCAAGTTTATATAGTAAATATCCATAAGTATCTAGGATTGTTATTTTCATATTCCTGAAGCACTTGTTTAATGAGGTGATAATAAATTTAGACCCTCTAAGAACATATGGTAAAAAAATTCCCATATCCACCTACACCATGACCATGTGTTATAATCCCTACCATTGACAAATCTAATATTCTATTGGTAACTACTTTGATTTTTGTTACTATCCTTAGCATAAATATTTTTTGACTTTCCACCTTGTCATGAATGACACTGAGGCATTCTTCAAGGTATTGCTCTAAAAATCATTTATGTGTGTAATACATTTGTCTTGTAGAAAGTATTTGATTTGAGTGCATCATGAATTCTTGATCAATATGTTGTTCTTGATCTCTAGAGAGGGACCCATAGCATTTTTGTTGAGTCAACAAGATGCATGTTTTACACCAATCAAAGTCATCAAAGGTGGAAATAGTCAAATCATGCAAATTATTTCTCCACATGTTATTGAATTTTGGTTAGGATATTGGCTTATATTCCATATCTACTAATTGTGCATTTATGTGGCACCTCATAAATTCTTGTGTGAAAGATGTTGGAAGATGTCAAACATTTTCTCATGAGCTGTCTATATCTACTTGACATGTTAGTCATGGGGAAACATCTAAAAAATCATCCACCAACTAGTCCAACAAATCTTTAGCTGCCATTGTCTTCTTATGTGTATTTTGTCAAAATATCCCTATATGGAATGCATTTTGCTCCCCATTTTTGTGAAAATTTTGAATGTCAAAAAAGTTACTTCTCTTCAATCCATATATTTTAAGCCAAGCTTCCAAATTGATCTCTGTACCCTGAAATTCAATACTAGTTTTATTTTTATTTTTCTTAAAAAAATGATAGAAAGGACATCCAAGGCATGTTGCCTCCTATCTGTTATGGTGGAATCAAGCAAATTTTCTTTGCAAATTTTAGAATCTTAAATGATAATCCTAACTAAAAACATTTTTTTGTGTAACATTTATCTGCATACATTGTTGAAATCTCACTATCTATGCTTTCATCAAATTCTACGTGGTTGAGTGAAGTGTTTGGATGACTTATTTTTCATCCTAAGTATTTGTAGGCATGGGCTAATTTTTTTGGATGCCTTTATACTAGGAATGTCAGTCAAGGAGTGAATTCATTATCCACTACGTCCCAAATGTTTCCAATTTATTTCTCCTTTGGTGTCATGTATGGTAAATTGATTGCTCTACAAATCTTAGTGTCCACTATTTTGTTGGAAGGCCATCTAACGATAGATGTTTTAGTTACCTCTATACTGCAAGTCTCATAATGTTGTATAATATGCCTTATGTAAATTCCTAATTCACTTTATAACATTGGGATAGGAATGCAATAAAAAATCTCCCCTATTTGTGCAAAATCAACAAAACCAAAAGCAATTTTTTCATCATTTGCAAGAGCTTTACCTTTGTGCAACAAAAATACCCTTTTCCAAAGAAAAGTTTTTCTTACACTTTGAAATTTGGTAGGATCATCAATATATTGAACAAATGAATCTAAGAAAGGTTTTTCTTGTTGCAATGGTTGTATATGCAGAACTGAACTCATATTTTTTTGTCTTTGTTCCATTTCATTGTCTATAGAAAACTTGTCTCTGACATGTTGCATCATTCTTGTGCTCTGTCTAGTAAAACTATTAACTACATCCCCTGAATTATCCACAAAAGATGAATTAAATAGAAGTGATAGAATAAAATAAAAAGCTTTAGTCACATTAACACTTACACAATCAATAGGTCTTTCCTCATTATGTCATGTGGAAGTGAGATTTATAGATTCCAGAGATTCAACATCTGGACCTGCCACTTTGTGCATTCTTCCTTCACCAACACCTTACCATTATTTATGAGAGAAACATAGTATCCACATTGGAAAGCCATTGATGTTTAATTTTTCAGACTGGACATTTGCAAAAGACATGAAAAGAGTTAGTTATTAGGTTATTTGTAAAATCAGTCCAATTTATACCTATATGAAGGAGATAAAGCTATGTCTATAGCACAACATAAGCATGGAGATATGTTAAAACCTAAAAATGTTAAAAAGTTAATGTGTACAACATTTTTTTTAATGACATGATTTATGTCAATCTAAAAAAATATATTTTAATATCATATAATGCATACTTCAATTCTTGTTTCATCCTAATTTGAAGGTATCCCTGAGGAGATACATTTCAAACATACATCGGAGTGGAATAGCCATGTAGAGAAAAATAGATAATTAAGTCAATATTCAACAATGTATTTTATTACAATAGAAAATGATATTGAGTAATGGGGGTTTTGAGAAAAATTATGAAAAATGATTAGCTTCTTATATTTTGGGATCCTATATGTGATTTGAACCTATGTTGTGGGCCCAAAAGTTTAAAGGTATCACTTAGGAGATACCTTTCAAACATGCATATGGGTACCCTTCAAGGTTTGGAAGTAGTACTGGGTGATGCCTTGAATCACCTTGTAATACCTTCAAGGATACCCATGACATTAATCTTAAGGCTTCAATTTTGAATAGTCAAGGACATGTGGCATTCACCCGTGAACCCATGACATTTCAACATTCAAAAAATATTTCAAGTTCACCATGTGAGTGACTCTATGTGATTATTCCAAGCATCTCCATCTCCTTTACCTAGAGATTGATAGATTTAAATCAATGTATGAAATATTAGGGATGTGTAAGAAGTGTTGTGGTGATACATGTTTCCCTCCAAAATGCCTCTAGATTTATTTTAAAAAATGGGGCCCACTTCCCTTGGTCAATGACACACCTTTTCTTTAAAGAAGAACTCTTTTCTTTCTTGAGGAGCATCGTGATGACACATGTCTTCAGTGGAAGAGATAGAGACTTCAAATTTGTGGCCACACTCACCTATGCACTTAGTCAGTGTGAGTTCACAATGAACTTAAGCACCATCTTCAAGTTTGCATTTAAATTCTTTATTCTCTCCCAATAGGATACATACAATTATTAGACTGTGGAGACTCACATAGGTTAAATTTAATGGTAAACCCTACCCATAAAGACTTTTTTTTATGACATTTTTTAAATCAATGTCTAATAAAGTGATGATGACAAGAATGGTATGGTAGAAGGACTGCTAACGGTCATGAAAGACCATTAATGACATTACATTTCAAAAGATTGCATCTTATTCGAGGCGGATCAAGTTGGGATTAATGACATGGATTCCAACACATACTATGGGGTAATTTAAAGATTTATGAGACAAAAAAGGTCACCATCAATTCCAAAATATTAAAGATGAGGAAAAGCACTTATGCACAGGTAGTCAATGCATTTAAAAAGGTTGGAAAGAGCAAATTGGATTTTGAAAGCCATAAAAAAAGGGGAGGAACAATGCAAAAATATTAAAAACTTTGGAAAATAAGAGTATTCTACTATCTAATCTCAATATATTCTCATGCAAAAAAAATGAGACCTAGATTTTGGTAGAACAAAGTAATCAAACAACATAAATTATAGGTTTAGTCATGGATAGGAGCAAGTTGTTGATCCTGATCACAGATGTAGAGAAGGTGGAAATGGGGATTGGGATAGGTCTTCAACAAACCAAATTCAATGACCTAGATCCCTTTGACTTTGTGGAAACAACTAAAGTTACTCTTTTCACCCTATCAACATAACCAGGTGCACAAGCAAGAGCTCTTGCACTTCAAAATTTGTTTTGGGGTTCGATGCAAAGAGGTTAATAAAGTTACCTACGTTTAGGAAACTAGATGATTTCATGCATACCTTGTTAAATAAATACAACAAAGGGGATATTCATTTGTCCAGAGATATCACCATGGTGAGAGCCACAGGCCTCCCAAATCATGGAAAAACCTTATTAACGTACAAGTCCACTGCACTACCAATATAACCATATGTTTGTGAGAAGATTCCCACTAGGGAAGGTAGAGGAAACCCAATTGACTACATTGAGGATGTTGTAATGCACATTCTAGTAGTGTATTATAAAGAGGTTTTGGTAAATAATAAAGCAAGCCAAGAAGGCAAAAAAAAGAGTAATTGACATTTTGGATCACATGATACACATGAATGAGAAATTCAATTGGCCTAAGTTTCTCACATTTGAGATTACCACTAATATCAAAAAGGTAATTTTAGGTAGCTCACAAAATTTCCAACATTAGTTTCTAGTTTTTTTGTTATGCTTCATCCAATGGAAGTCCTTGTTAGGCCAAGTTAATTTTACTACGGACTTTTGGCCTACTACTATCCTCACAAACATCACTTGGACTATGATAGGGAAATATTATGAGTAATTGGGGTGGTTTAACACATGGTGGATTGAGGCTCTAAAATTTATTAGGTTTTACCCTCAAATTCCATAGGATGTCATGGAATATTTAGGGTAGCATGCATCGGTAACCAAGTTATACAATGGTATTCAAATCAAGGTACATGAGCTGGCCATGCCAACTAAAACTCTAATGCCCTTTTTCATCACAATGGTTGAAGCACAAACTAAAGTGTGAAGGTAGAGAACCCTAGTTTCACAACAATGCTAACAAGATCAAAAACAACCATAGAAAGGTGCACACCCATATGCCTAACCCCAACAGTCTATAACTCCTCCATAATAATAAAAATGCAAATGGAAGGGACTTGATTAGAAAGCCTCACCACCACTAGCTAGAAAGATATCAAGGAAAATTAAGTTTTTGTTGGACAACCCACATGTGCCAAGGATATCTTGGGAGTATGATCTCATAATGTTGTGGATTGATGAATATTAAGTTCTTCAATGCATGATCAAAGACATCAGTCAAAAGGTCTATGATAAGGAGGATGAGAATGACCAAGTGTGGAATAAGGTAAGTAATGACTATTTGGTTGACATTATGTAACCCCATCCCTCTATTATTATGTATAATATAGGTCACAAAGAAGCTCAGCATGAACTTATGGTAGAGATTTTCCAAAAAGATCTAGAAGATGGTTTATCATCTACATAGTTTGTAGATATACCAGAGGAAAGGAGCCTGGTACAGCCACTAATGTGCAAAAAATGTAGTCATCATTGGGTAAGGCCTTTAACCACCACACTCAAATGTTTAAGATCTTTTAAAGATCCAACCATAACAAGTAGTGCCCATAAGGATAAGATTGTCATAGTTATCAAATCTAAATCTTTAGAGCACTCACAATCTAATATGGAAATAGATGATGAATATGTAATGGAGGGATCCTTAGATTCCACTATCTAAATGAGATCTAATACACTTGCTTCTACTTCCATAGATATGTCTTTGGATGTTTCATAGCTACCATTGTCTAAGTAAATTGAAGGAGCAGATGCATTTCAAAAATATATTGTGTAAAAGGCTTCAGACTTGGAACATATTTTTTTTGGCTATACAAGGAGAAAGTGGAAGCAAAAAATCAAATTGTTGAGGCTAGGTAGCTCATCAATGCCTCTTTTCCTACTCTGGTTGCACAATTCCTTGGTAATCAAGTAATGTCCAAGGACAAACAACTCACTACATTGTTGACTTAGCTAACAAAGTATTGGGTGAGAGTACATAAACTATGCACCCAAGGGCAGGCTATCCACACTGAGATGGAAGGACTTTATGAACTTTTAGAGGAATAAGTATAGGTCTTGGATACTATTGCACATCAAGCTAAGCAAATTATGTAAGGAATTCTTGATTGGAGGTATCACCTTGAAAATCCTTATATTTTACTAAATCAAAGTTTGCAATGGTGGATAAATCTAAAGCTATATTGAATGATTGAATGGCTACTGGGGAAACATTGAATGATGCATTTCAATAGTTTTTATAAGCTAGGGATACCATGATGAAGAAGCTCTAGGTCTGGTAGAATGAGACAATGTGCAAAACATTTGTGGCAATTCAATCCCAAAGGAATATAGATAGGTTGGATGATATTGTGTTAGATACCTAGCTTAAGCTATCAAATTCTAGAGACTTCCTTATCATCATAGAAGAAGTAGATGTGCACAATTTGATGGACATTCAAATCCCACTACACATTTTGCTTACCATGGTACATGAAATACTTGATAATTGTAAAATGTTGTAGTGTGAAATCTTGTAGGTTAAACCAACTATTACGCATATCATAGATTAACCTAAGTTTATTCCATCATAGGAGCTCCAAGCAATTTTGCAAAAGAAAAGCTGGATATAAAGGTGTAATCTAGGTAATGACAACCTAGTTATCCAAGAAAGTGTTAGATGTAGAGTAGGGCCTCATATTTTGTCTTGGGATGAAGCAATAGTTTAAGTCTAAGAAAGTGTTAGATGTATATTAGGTCTTCATAAAATTGTAAGTGTATAATTGATGGACACATGTGCACAGGGTATCATTTTGTCATATATATGATCTTTTGGATGTCTTCGACATTGTTAGCCATGTGATATATATAATAATTCCATGACTCTTTTCTTTTTATATGTCAGAAAGCTTCTAATGTAATTGTTGACCAAATTTTGGCCCTTTAGGCCAAAATTGGGTGCCCCTATTTAAAAAATTAGCCACCTAAGTCTATACCTTTGGCTTAATTAGTATGTAGATTTTCTTTAGAATAAGTGTTCTTTGACAAAGCTCGCAACAAATATATAAGTCTAATTCTTATAAAAAGTTTGGTTTTGGTTTTTTTTCTAAGCCTTTGCATAGTAATCCTTTCAGGTCTTTTGTTTTTTACTAAGTTTTATTTATTTCAAAATTTTCATTCGACCAAGTACCGAATTCTTTTGGACAATTTGTCTGAGATAGATTTATGGAAGATGAAGAATAATTCCTTTGAGAAAATTATTTGAAAAAATTTCCTCAAAAGATATATTTTGAATCCAAAGGGGTCATTTATAAATTTTCTAAAGGGCACCTTCATCTTTCTGAAAAGGTCATTTTCAACTTTTTCAAAGGGCACTTGCAACTTTGTCGAGGGGCACTTGCAATCTTTTTTAAGTGGTTTTTTTAAAATTGACAAAGGGTCATTTGCAAGAATATGAATGGGTCATTTTAGAAAAGTCAATGGTACTTTTTGATTTCCTCGAAGGGTATGTTTCCTTTCAGAAAATGTATTTTTTTCAAATTGTTGAAGGGTCATTTCAGAGTTTAAAAGGTCCAGTTCAAGAAACCCAAAGGAACATTTCAATGAACCAAAGGATCCATTTTCAAAAGTCAAAAAGATGTCAAAGCCCAATTCTTTCAGACATTTTGTTCGATACAAAGGAAATAAAAGGCTTGAAAGAGTGTTTGGGAAAATTATCTATAGGAATTACTAAGAAAAGCTCGAATGAATTCTTTTGGGAAGAGTGCTGAAACAAAAACTTCAAAGGAGAAAAGTGTTCGAGGAATGAATTCTTTCAGAAAGATTGTCTAAGGGAAACAAGAAGAAAAGAAGTCTGAGGGAAAAAAAAGTCTGAAGAAAATACCTGAAAGATGTGGCCTGCATAACATCAAATTTAAATTGTGGAAAATAGTTGTTGATATCAAAAAAATTGGCAGGAACCTAAGAGAAAATATAGAGGTAATAAATGGTAAGATTCCAAGCATCTGGTGTAGAAAAAACAAGTGAAAAAAAGACAGGTTGATTTTTTGAGTTGTTGGTAACTGACCCAAATCAAGGATCTTCCACAAAATTGATAAATATAGGTGTTTAGAGGATATCTAGTAATTAGAAGGAGCATTTTATAACTATATCCATGAGTTCTATTTCCTTTGAACAGTGTTATGTATTGACTCTCCTATTTTTAGTTTCAAATGTTCATGGATGGTCTTTGATGGAGGCAGTTTCTTATACCAATTCTGAAGGTTTTATACCACTTTTCACCATTCTTAAGACTTTTTTTTGGACAAGTAGATCTCTATGACATGACATAGCTTACCCCACACCTCTTCCACATGAAATTGTGACTGATTATCACATGTGGACACATGTCTAAGTGAATCTTGAACTTCCTTGGCTTGACCTCTCTCTCAAAGCTATAAATATGCATTCTCTTGGCTCATTTGAGCAACCTTCATTGGTTATTGGGAAAACTCTAGCTATATTTATACTTGAAGAACTCTTGAATAAATATACAAGTGTTGTTGCCACTCATATGCTGTAATATTGAGTAATGACTTGAATCTTTTCGATCTAGTCTAGTGAAAGATTATCTTTTCTAGCTTGTACTCTTGATATTATACCAATTTGTAGAAAGGAGATTATTGTAGGTCTTTGCTAGCATTATTTTATAAGTGTAGAGATATCATAGAAGTGGTCCATGATTGTATCCCTTTTTTAAATCCTTCATTCCCTTCCTAAGAATCATATACCTTCTCAAATATATCATATGAAACACTGATGTAACAATGAATCATAAGTTATGAGTCTTGTGTGAGAATCACCTTGTTGGTCTTTAGGTAGTAGTTTCAATCAATTGAGAGGAAATTATACATTGGTGCATCACTGTTTGGTTTCTTAGTTGTTTTCCTTAACCCTTTTCATATAGAATTGATAGGTTAGAGAGAGAGATTTAAAGGTGCATCAAGGGGAACTAGCCCCTTATCTATAGATTCATTTCTCAATATTGTCACCCACAATAAGATAAATGTCTCCATGGTACCACTTCGATGAGTATATTTATGAATCTCCTCAAGGGTGTGAATCCAAGTGTTAACAATTTTTGGCATGCTCGGTGGGGACTTCTAAGTCCTAAAATATTGTTCAAGGTTGGTGCTAGTCTTGGCATAGTTGAATATGAAATAAGAATCTACATTTAGTACCTAGTGACTCCATTGAAGAATTCAAGTCTTTGGTTAATGATCAATCCTATTTTCAATGCCAAAGGTGACAACTAGATCTACTACTAAAGAGACACCATTTGAGTTTGTGAAACTACCTCCATATTCCACCAAAAGGTTTAGGTTTGTCAACACTCATCCTTATTAAAGATATTTTGTGTTAAAATCTTCAAAATTTGTGTTCCATTCCATTCCTAATATCCATAGTGATCATTCCAAGATGGCTAGAAGATAACCTTTTGTGCCTTTCACTGGGGCATGTCCCTTGCATCTTGCCCAATATGATCAAATTCTAGGAGTAGCCATCAAAAGTGTCCCATATTTTAGTGGGGCTGGTCTTATTAATACTATTGAGCACATTAGGAATATATAATTTTTTTGTAATATCCACAACATTAGGTTTTTCACCTTTTCTTTCAAAGGAAAAGTTTTGGATTGGTATGGGACTCTACTTGTAAATTCCATTAGCTCATGGGATGAATTAGGATATTTATTGACTAACAAGTTTGGGGAGAAGAGTACCTACCTATCTCTAACTAAGAAATTGACCATAATCAAGAGGGCACCACATAAATTCATGCAATACTTTAATACTAGGTTCCAAAAAACATGGGATAGAATTCCAACTCTTGTGAGGCCAATCTCAAACTATGCATTTTTGTACTACTTAAAAGCATTGAATAGTGACATTGCCATGATGATTCAATCTATGGGTGGAAATACATTACCTAATACCTATGAAATATCCATAAATTATGAGAATTGTCTTGTCCAAGTGGGAAAGATAGATCTTAGACCTCCAATGCCACTATTCCCTGATTTGCATTCTCCTAGTCAAGGTCCATTGCCCACTTTAGCCCCTTTGCCTAATCAATAAAAGCCTCAAATTGCTCCTTCAAATGAAATACATGAAGTTAAAATCTTGCTTAAAAGTGTTAAAAATGATTTATTTCCCCTCAAAATACAACAATCTCAAGGTTATAGGCCATATCAAACATACAATCAGTTTGGGCAAACAAGTAGACCTCCTTTCCAAAACAATGCACAAGGAGAAGGCCAAATCACCCATGTCAAGCCTTATCAAAGATATAATACTAATGCTCCATCATCCTCAAAATCCATTATCCCCACACAAAATAACTTGGTCCAATAATCAACTATCCATCTTTTGAACATGGTCAAGAGCATGTTGCTTATGCAAATAAGATGCACAATCAAGGTATGGTAATGCAAGATAGTCATTCTTTCCAAGTTTCAAATTTTGAAGGATCTATGAAAGGAGGGGTGGAAAATGGACAACCTCATATTGATTCTACCCTCATAAATCATTTTAAGGGTGAGATTTATGTCATTCATTACTTGGGAAATACAAGCAATCAGAATACTAGTGTTGCCTCTAATACTAGGTCCAAAAGGAGGGTTATTGATGAAGCTCAAGGAGCTAAACAAGGACCTATTGTGACTCATAAATTATATCCTATGGAAATTATGTCTAATACACTTCCTAAAGTGAAAAAAAATTAGAGGATTCCAAACTTTAGGCCAGTTACTACAACTCTACCTCCATAAGCTACATCACAAGGTGCCAATGTTCATAAAGAGAACCCCAAGGTGAGTAATCCTTCCATCAATGTGGTAGAATAGATGAAGAAGATTCATATGAACAGATAATTTTTTAATTATCTAACATTAATAGGGTAGAAATATATACTCAAAAAGTAATTTCATGGATTAGGTAAACAAGCTGGCCCATCTAGAAGTGACAATGTGGTTTTGGTCATTGGAACTCAAGCTATAGATGGTCAAGTGAAGAAAGATGAGAAGACTCCACATTTTTACCTATCTCTAATTATTAGTGATTTATTGGTTCATAATTTTATTATAAATAGTGTATCAAGCACATCAGTTATGCCCAAATGTATAGCAAATAAGCTAGGCTTGAAGTATGAGCCAATGACTAAAGGAGTTTTGCAATTGGATGGATCACCAGACAAGACTTTAGGGGTAGTTAAAGGTTTGAATTTTATCATTCATTATTTTCCTAATTTTTCAATTCCTCATGATGTGGTGGTGGTATATTTACCTCCCTATTTTTCTCTTTGTTTGTCAATAGACTTTACATCCAAGATAGGTGGATATTTGGCAGCCAATTGGTCCTATATGGTGTTTAGGACAAAGTATGGCACCAAAGTGAAGATTGAGTCAGAACCTATTCATAGAGATCATTTGGAACCTTACTCACCTAAGGTGTAAAATGTTAATTATGCCATCATTGATGAAGAGGAACTTCATATTGACCAATTATCATCATCTTCCCTTGAGGGAGTTTCTGATTTGTTCCTAGATGAGTGGGGAAATGACAACTATGAGCATGATCCTTATAATTTTATTGAACAATCTGGTCTTGGAGTCTATTATAGGCATGATAAGGACTCTTTCATGCCTAATTTTATGAATTAAAGTGATAATGTGAATGGATTGTGGTATATCTTCTTTGATGGGTCTATAAGCAAGATTGGGGTCGGTGGTGGAGCAATGTTGGTTTCACCTTCAAAGGAAAGGGATTTTTCAACCTTCAGATTTCAGTTCTCTTGCACCTATAATGTATCAAAATATGAATCCCTTATTCATGACCTTGAATGGGATAGGAAAAGAGGTGTCAAATAATTACAATTATTTGGTGATAGCGACCTTGTTATCAATCAAGTTAGAGGGAAAAATTTGACAAAAAATATTTTCTTAAGTCATATAAGCATAGAGTGGGGGATATTTTGGAGGATTTCAAAGACTTCAACATCACTTCTATCTCAATATAAGATAACAAGCATGATGATAGTTTGGTAGTAATTGGATCTTAGTTTGATGTTTTAAAAGGGATAAAAGAGGACAAGAACCAACCTCATCTAAAAGTGATTGTAAGGCCCTCCATACTAGATAATGTCACTAATTGGATGGTGTTTGATAGTGACCATAAAATAACACTTTTTCTATAGTAAGAAGCTGAGTTTTCTTCCAATAATTAGTCTAAGTTACAATAATAATATGGAGGGAAGATTATGTAATTGAATTCTAATAAACTCCCTAAAGGCCTAGTCACTCTTGAGAGCATATTCAATGATGATGACCAACTAAATAAAGAGAAGGTAATCATATCTACTAGACAGGAAAACTATGAGAAGGTTTAGATCTTCAAATATAAATTTCTTTCACTTGGGAAAGTATGCACTAGCGAAGAGAATCATGCTTTCAATGAGTTATGCAAGGAATTTTTTAATGTCTATGCATGGGAGTATAGTGATTTGAAAGGTTTTGATCCAAATATAGCTCAACATACTATAGAGTTAGATGAGAATGCTAAGCCAATCAATCCCAATATTGAGCCTCTCATGAGGAAAGAACTCATGAAACTGATTGAGTCCAAAATCATCTTTCCATTAAGCATTCATCTTGGTTGGCAAACCTAGTTCCTGTTAGGAAAAAGAATGGAGAGATAAGGTTGTGTGTTTATATTAGGGACTTGAATATATTGTCTTTGAAAAATCATTACCCACTCCCTTTCATGGAGAAAATATTGCAAGTTGTGGGTAGTAGTGAAATATTTTCAAATCATTACCCACTCCCTTTCATGGAGAAAATCTTGCAAGTTGTGGCTGGTAGTGAAAGGTTTTCTCTCCTTGATGTGTATTCTAGGTATAATCAAATTGTAGTAAAGGAAAGTGACTAGTATAAGACAAAATTTACTAATAAATAGGGTACATATCATATAGGAAAATTCCTTTTGGGTTGTCTAATACTGGATCTAATTTTCAACATGCAATGGATATGGATTTTCAAGGACTAATCAATGACATTGTGTTGGTGTATCTTGATGACATAACAATTTTTTCCAAGGATGTAAAAGATCACTTGAACCACCTAAGGTAGATTTTTGAGAGGTGTAGAGAGTTTTTAATCTCTCTAAACCCAAAGAAGTGTGTGTTTTTTGTCCATGAAGGCAAATTACTAAGACATATTGTTTCCAAGAAAGGCTTTTCCATTGATCCAAAAAGGGTGAATGCCATCTTGGCATTATATTTCCCTAAACATAAGAAAGGTCTACAAAGATTCTTTGGTAAGATAATTTTATTAGGAGATTCATTCCTTATTTTTCTAACTTGGTCAAGCACTTGACCTCCATGCTAAGGAAATATGAAGTATTCACTTGGACAAGGAGGAAAGAAAGTTTTGAGCAGATCAAGCAAGCCATTTCCCAAGCTCGTACCCTTGTAAGTCCTAACTTCTCCACATATTTCAACCTATATACATTTAGGAATGAAGAGGTAATATTTGCAATGATTACTCAAGATAATGATGAAATTTTTGAACAGCCTATTGCCTTCTTTGGTCAAGGTTTGGAAGGCTATGAGATAAGGTACACATATGTTAAGAAACAAGTGCTTTCAATTATAAAAATTTTAAATAAGTTCAGGCATATGTTCTCTAACAACAAGACTCACATTTTTGTGCCTCATCCTAGTGTGAAAGACTTTTTTTTATCAGATATTTGAATGAAAAGAGGGCAAGATGGATCATAAGGGTGATGTAATATGATGTGGAGATCAAAACTACCAAGTTAGTGAAAGGAAAAATATTGTGTGAGCATCTTGATATAGACTTGAAAGATAAAAAATATGTTATTTTGGTACTTCATGATGATTTTGTGATAGCTACACCTTCATCTATGAGAATTTGGACATAGGACATGATCCATTTCCTTTAATCCTGTGAGTGTCCACAAAGTCTTGATAGGGCCAAGAGAAGGTACATTAGGCTGCAATCTGTCCCTTATGTACTTGTTTATGGAGTAATATTTAGGAAGGAATTTTAGGTGTGCTTTTTAGATATCTTGATTCAAATTAGATTGACAAATTATTGTTTAAATTCCATGATGGACCAACTGGTGGTCATTTCACTCCTAAAACCATAGCTACTAAGATAATGAGGGATGGATACTTTTGGCCTTGTTTTTTCAAAGATACCCATGTTTGGGTAAGAAAATGCCAAACATGTGCTCTATTTGATGGAAAGAAAAAGATAGCTACCTTACCTCTTCATCCAATCCAGGTTGAACAACCATTTATGCAATGGGGTTTGGATTTCATAGGCGTAAGCAATCTACCTTTTAGTGTTGGTCATAAGTGGGTGTTGATAGCCACTAATTATTTTACAAGATGGGTAGAAGTTTTATCTCTTAAAGAGGTAAATGAAAAATTAGTCTTTGAATTTTATGAAGGTATAGTAATAAGGTTTGGAGTTCCTTCAACCATAATATCTGATAATGCTTTAGCTTTCCTAAGAATAAGAACAAGTGAATGGGCTTTAAAACATGGTCTCTATGTTAGTACCTCCTCCAAATACTAACCCCAAAGGAATGGACTAGTTGAGTCCAAAAATAATAAATTAAATAGGATCATTAAGAGGACAATGGAGTAAAATAAAAGGAATTATCACACCAAGTTGAAGATAGTCCTTTGGGCTGATAGGATCACCCCAAAGAGAGCAATTGGAAACTCACCATATACACTTGTTTATGGAAGGGAAGCTAGACTTCCTATCTCACTTGAGTTACCATCTTTAGATCTTACCTATTAGCTATAATTGATGGAGAATGATAGCATAAAATCTAGGTTATGTCAGTTTATGGAGCTTGAGGAGACAAGAAATCAAGCTATGCATGCCATGACAACTCACCAAGAGAAAACAAAGAAGTGTTTTGATAAGAAATCCATACCAAGGAGTTTCAAAGAAGGAGACATTATCCTAAAATGGGATGAAGATAGGGCCAAACCTGGAAGACACATAAATTTTGATGCTTTTTGGAGTGGCCCATACGTGATCACACAATGCAAATAACACAATGCTTTCTAACTATCAAATTTGGATGGAGAGGAGATACATATCCCAGTCAATGGGATCTATCTAGATCATTGTTACTAAGGTTCTCCTTTTATATTATACATAGTTTCCTACTTTCCTTGTGTTCCCTAAGTGATTACACATATATGTGAGTTGTCTTGTGTCTTGATTTGCTTTGTGTCTTATTTGTTTTGTTCTTGTTGTGTGTTGTGTTTTGTAGTGTGGTTTTTCCTTATGGTCTGGTGTGTTTTTCAAGGTTTTGAGTCATGGCCTATGTTTCCTTATTTGAGTGTACTTAGATTAATCCATGCCCAATGGATTAATTTGGCTATTGTTCTGGTCAATATATCAGGCATATCACCCCTATGAGTCACAAATTTGTTGATCAAATTTTGGCCCTTTAGGCCAAAATTTGGCACCCCTATCTGAAAACTGAGCCACCTAAGTCTATACCTTTGGCTTAACTAGTATGTAGATTTTATTTAGAAGAAGAATTCTTTGACACAGCCCACAATAAATGTATAATTCTAATTCTTTTGCTAAGCCTTTGCATAATAATCCTTTTGGGTCTTTTGTTTTTGACTAAGTGTTATTTCTTTCAAACTTTTCATTGGGCCAAGTGTTGATTTCTTTCAGATAATTTGTCTGAGATTTATTTCCTAAAGATAAAGACTAATACCTTTAGGAAAATTATCTAAAACAATTTCCCCAAAAAATATCTTTTCAATCCGAAGGGGTCATTTGCAACTTTTTTGAAGGGCACCTTCATTTTAATAAAAACGTCTTTTTCAACTTTTATGAAGGGCACTTGTAACTTTTCTAACGGGCACTTGTAATCTTTTTAAAGGGGTATTTTCAAAATTTTTGAAGGGTCATTTTCAAGAAGCCGAAGGGTTCATTTTAGAAAAGCCAATGGTACTTTTTGATTTCCCCTAAGGGTATGTTTCCTTTTAAAAAAGGTATTTTTTCAAATTGCCAAAGGGGCATTCTAGAGTTTCGAAGGTCCACTTTAAGAAAACTAAAGGAACATTTAAAATAACCAAATGGTCTATTTTAAAAAGTCAAAAATAGGTCAAATCCCAATTCTTTTGGACATTTTGTCTCATACAAAGGAAACAAAAGGCCCAAAAGAGTGTTTAGGAAAATTTCCCACAGGAATTGCTAAGAAATCCCATAATGAATTCTTTCATGAAGAGTGCCGAGAAAAAAATATCGAAGGATAAAAGTGTCTAAGGAATGAATTATTTTTAAAAGATTTTTTGAGGGAAACAAGAAGTCTGAAGGAAACAAAAGTCTGAAGAAAATATCGGAAGGATGATGACCCATAAAATGTCAACTTTAAACTATGGAAAATAGCCATTGATGTCAAAAATACTTGGTGGGAACCTGAGATCAAATATAGAGGTAACAAATGGAAAGATCCCAAACATTTGGTGTAGACAAAACAAGTGAAAAATAGACAGGTTGATGGTTTGAGTTGTTGCTAGTAGCTAACACAACTCAAAGAGCTTCCATGAAATCGACAAAGATAGGTGTCAAGACGATAGCTAGCGATAAGAAGCAACATTTTTTAACTATCACCATGAGTTCCATTTCCTTTGAATAGTGTTACGTGTTGACTCTCTTGTTTTTAATTTCAAATGTTCAAGATGGTCTTTGATGAAGGCAGTTTCTTGTACCAATTCTAAAGGTTTTATGCCACTTTTCACCATTCTTATGACTTGTTTTGGACAAGTAGAACTCTATGACATGGTAGAGTTCACACCACATCGCTTCCACATACAATTTTAACTAATACTCACATGTGGACACATGTCTAAGTGACTCTTGAACTTCTTTGGCTTGACCTCTCTCTCAAAGCTATACATATGCATTCTCTTGGCTCATTTGAGTAGCCTCTACTAGTTATTGGGAAAACTCTAGATAGATTTATACTTGAAGAACTCTTGAACAAATATACAAGTGTTTTTTCCACTCATATGTTGTAATATTGAGTAATGACTTGAATCTTGTCGGTCTAGTCTAGTGAAAGATTGTCTTTTCTAGCTTGTACTCATGAGGTCTACCAATTTGCAGAAAGGAGATTATTGTAGGTCTTTGCTATTATTCTTTTCTAAGTGTAGAAATATCATAAAAGTGGTCCATGATTGTATCCATATTTTTAATACTTAATTCCCTTCCTAAGAATCATATACCTTCTCGAATCTAGCATATAAAACACTGATGAAATAGTGAATCCTAAGTTATGAGTCTTGTGTGAGAATCACCTTACTAGTCTTCAAGTAGTAGTTTCTTATTTGTTTTCCTTAACCCTTTTCATACACAATCGATAAGTTAGAGAGAGTTTTAAAGGTGCATCAAGGGGAGCAAGCCCCATATCTAGAGATTCATTTCTCAATATTGTCACCCACAACAAGAGAAATGTCTCTATAGTGCCACTTGGATAAAGATATTTAGGCATCTCCTCAAAGGTGTGAATCCAAGTGTCAACATTAAAATAATTTTCATGTGTGATAGAGATTAATAGACTATCTTTGTTATTGTTTTCCTAAGATTCTTATACTTATGCATAGTGCACATTGTTTACTCTATTTTTTTTTAGCTTGTTCTATCTTGTATTATGTTGTTTAAGATCCAAAATTATTTACTCCATGTTATTTTATATTTATATTTTATATGGTGTATAAAATTTAATATTGTGTAAATTCACTCATGTTATTATGATTCTTTTCCACTTCCTGTTGGGCAAGCTTTACCTATAATTTCCATGTTCTGGTAAATTTCTAGGAAAATCTACTAACATTCCTTCAACATGCACACAATTGGAATTTCATTTCAAGGTATCTATAAGGAGATACCTTGAAGGGTTTTTAGTACCTTTGAGTGTACCCTAAATCATGTTTTTAAGGTATAAGGTATCATATAGGAGAGACTTTCAAACATGCATTTGTAGTATTTTCAATGGGTAACCTATTAGATACCTTAAAAATGCACATGATTGGAATTATCTTTCAATATGTCTCTTACGAGATACTTTGGAGGGACTTGTAATACCTTCAATAGTTCCTTTATGCATAAAGGTATCTCTTATGAGATACCTTCAAGGTAGCCATGAAGTACTACAATGGCCTTCAATGTATATTGTTGGGGATACATAGTTAGTTAGTTTCCATTTTGTTTGCATGTTTCCCTTTCTTTGTTATTTGCTTCCCCTTTCATTTTTTTTGTTTCCAAAAAAAGTACCACTAGAACAAGTTGTTACCATTACATTTCAAGTGTCCACACCTTGGCCCTCCTTAACTTTAAACTATCTACTAATAGACAGTTATTTACACCACTCCCTTTGTAATTAACGTCCAGGAATTTCATATTGCATGATCCCCCATAAGGATCACCACAAATATCTTATGAGACACTCATCAAGTGTGTGTGTAACCTTCAAAATTTATGGTCACCCAATTTCAAAATAAAATGTCGTGATGATCACATTTATCAGGTATTTATCTTAGAAACTATTTCATCGAGCTTTTTGTTTCAACCACTTTCCCTGAAATAAATTTGTTTGTCTTTGGGAATTTTGTTTTCAGGATATTATTTTGGTAAAATTATTATTTCTTTCAAAAAAACTTGCATCCAAAGTCTCCTACCATCCTATGTATCAAAGAGACCTAACTACCATTTACAAAGAGAATTGCAAGTAAAACATCAACCAAGCTGAAGCCAAATTGATTGCATAACATACATAACACATATAAGAACACTAAAATCAACACAGGTCATATACATTAAAATGGAATCTTCATCTAAGAAATTTAGAGGGGTGTTTACAACATCCCCTTATTTAATTAAAGATTTTACAAAGTTCATGGATGTAGTATTTGATGCCACCATATTTAAGGACATGTACAAGAATTATTTAGAATTATGGGATGTCATTGATTCAATGGATGTAATTTCATTAGGAGATGATATGACACTTGTAGTAGACAATTCATCAAGGAATTATTGGCTTTCAAATGTCAAAGCTTAAATTTTGTTGATGCTAAACTAGAGGTGATGGCGTGCATCAACCTTCTATGGTATTTATTTTTCTTAGGAAGGATATCAAAGGATGCTTTCCTTCATCACTCTAAAAATAACATAATTATTGCATGCATCTTGGGACCTAACTTCCACAGGTATTTATCTTTGTGCATAAATAATGCTTATTTTGACAAACATACACTAGCACACTTCAGTGCAAAAAGCTCAATCGAGATGGCACTCTCTTCGTGGTTGCTCCCAGACCAAAACGTTACATAGAAGGTGAAGAAATCCAAGGGAGCGATTCTTATTGATAAATTCAAAATGGGAATATACATGGGCATGGCAATCCTTAATTGAATCTATAGTATACCAAGTATCCATTTTATCAATTTAGACTGGGTGCCATTATTACATATTATGCTCACCCATAATGCTATGTACACCCTGGGTGACGTAATTAACTTCTACATTAGAGACTAGATAATCAACAAGGACAATCATCCCATACCTTTAGGTAGTTTTTATATGACCTCCTATTTACTTGATATAATCATGGGAACCTGTGATAAGGACCTTTAAGAATTTTGGACTCCAACCACAAACTATGAGAACAAGATCTATGACCATTATTAGTTTATGCATATATACACCTATACTAAGCATATAGTTAGGATATATGATTATGTCTATCCATAGGTTTAGAAATCCATTCATGGCTCGCCCATGCCCAGGATTGGGACAAATATTGAAAATAACTTGGTAGTAAAAGGAGATTATTTCTTCTACCCAAATTTCATAGTAATCATGATTTGGGGGAACAAAGTTAATCCTTTGTGTCTTCCAAAGTTTGTACCAGACAAGCTAGTTAAACAAGAAATAAACTTTCAGCTATGTTGGAGTATTGAAAAGGACATGTCAAAGCAAAAGAAAGCCTTGTATTTTAGCCACTTTTTAATAATAGGTAGAATAGTTTATACCATGAGAAAGCATTTTGTAGAAGTGGGTAGAAAGTTCAAGATTTATCTTTTTCCCATGCTTCCACATAGAGATTAGGATCCACATGGGAAAATTCCAAAGCACATACAATGATTCAACATCCCTTATAGCCATGTTCCCTATCCATATGATTATTTATTTCTTAATGAAAAGTTTTATTAGGATGTTTTGGAGAGATCTAGGGTCATTAGACTGAAGGAAGATCATCTGTGAATGATTCAAGATGACCCCATAGTCATTGCTAGAGAATAAGACAATAGGAAGGGTTTATACAAGTAATGGAAGCATTTTGACTTTTGGAGAGGACAATTCAAGGAGTGATCCAAAGACCAAGCAGCTTCCTCCTCCCAAGGACTCCCTTTGCAACTAAAGTTGAAATTCATGTGGAGAGAGCTTGGGTTTTTTAGACCAAGAATGATTAGGGGAGCACATGTGGGGGATCCCATCAATTTGGATTATGATGAGGAAGAGTAAACATAAGAACAAATAGTTGTGAGCACCATTCAAGTATCTACTGATATGCCCCATGTATAGATTGCTTCATCTATTGGGATAGAAACATTAGAAGTAGTTACATGAACATCACAAGGCCCCCTTCATAGAACTAAATACCCCACTAGTTTATATGAGGAAGCTAAGGACTCCTACAGGTAGTCCTATACTACAAACATCACAAGGCTTGCCTACTACATTTAAATAAGAAGAGAGGGTGATAATTAAGGACATTGAGGATGATTCTGATGAGGACACAGAGTTGGAAGTAGCTAAGTCTATGAGCCTCCAAATAATACCCATAACACCAAATTCTCTAGAGACTTAGCCTTTTGTAAGTTTTCCTTTATCTTTTGTACCCATTTTTTGGCCATGTTTTAATTTCTTCTATGTTGGGATCACCCAAGGTGTAATTAATTACTTACACCTTCATTACTACCACTAAAATTAATCCACTTCTCACTTCCATTACCACCTTCATCCCACTCATCATGCTAATCCCCTATATCCCTATTGGCACTTCCACGATTAGATCCTTAAAGAAAAAGAAGGTGTTTAGGAAGGTACAAACTGCATTAGCCACCTCATAACTCCATAGCCAATCCACACAGATTTATGTTCTCATCCCTTCCACCACCTCATCCCAAGATACCACCTTGATAAGTTCCATCAAGGGAAATAAGGTCAAGCCAAATTAATTATAGTCCATCCACTCCCTCAATTTAGAGGAGTGGATTCATCTAAAATCATTTAGCCTTCCCTAATTGACATCCTTGTCAAGGCACAGAAGAAATAGCCAACTCAAGAGGAAACTAAGGTAGAGGTTGTGGTTACAAACTCTGATGCATCATAATTAGACATCCCTCCATGGGCAATGGATTTAATAAGCAAGGCATCTCAAATGCCTAGCTTCAAGATCACCGAGCTTCCCTTTATTTCCATTCTATTTGATCCACCATCTGATAGTATATAGAGGATGAGAAAAAAGAAGTTGGGAGGATGATAAAGGTACCACAATCATACTTAAATAAAGGTATGAAGTGTTGTCCCTCACTAAGAGGTAGAACAGACAACCAAAATATTCCCATTACATTAAAAATCTAGAAAACCTTACCCAGGATCGTAAAGATGCCATTGTTGCTATCCATAAGGGCATAAATATGTCTCGATAGGAGCTAGAGGCCCAAGTTGAGAAATTGAAGGAGAAAGAAAAAATAGTTCACATTACTATGGGTATAGAAATAGAAGTCCAAGAGGTAGCCTCTAAATGCTACAATTCATTAGAAGCAATGGAGTTTATGAAGGCAAAAAAGGCCCCCCATGTGAATAACACTAATCATTTGTACAATACTATAGTAGAGGATAGTTCCAAATTAAAAATGCTTGTGGTAGACACAGGTAACAAGTTATATAGTCATCTAGATTTAATGACAACACTGGAGGCATTTAATGCCTTAAATTTGGTAATCATAAGGTAGGAAGAGGCCAACGAATGGTAATAGTCAATTAGGGCCTTGATCCCTAAGTACCAAGGTCATGAGGCACAGTTTCTCCATATCTTGCATGTTTTGAATTTATCCAAGGTAAAACACTACATAGGAAAATTGATCAACATGATCAATTTTGATCAACTTATAAAATAAGTGGTGGATAACTTCAAATTAAGTCTCCGGGACATAACATTGAAGAAGATAGAGGTAAAGTTATGTGTTGTAGGTAAAAATGTCAATGAAGTCAAGATATTTAAGAATAGATTTTAGTTGACCAAGGGAGAACATGCAAGACTCCTCACCCAAGCCAGTAGGATTCATCAACCACCACTACTAGATTTGAATATTATTTGATAGTAGCATGCCACATCACATAAAGTATATCAAGATAATGAGGCTAAGAAGAAACAAGCTAGCGAGGAATCTAAATCCATAACTTATACTCCTACCACCTCAACTACCACACCAACCAAAGTACATGCAGTAGTTCATACGATGCAACCTTGAGGCTAATATTTTGTGTAATTACAATTTTGCAATGATAAATATATTTATAGTTCAAGCCTTTTTATTGTAAAATTGACATTATATTTTGTACACATGCACACGTTGCATAGTTTTGAAAAGTTAATTTATTTAATTGATAACTACAAATTATCTCTTATATGATAACTACAGGTTGACTCTTATACGGTTTTAGACCAAATTTAGTACTATATGTTCTAACTACTTCATGTAACCACTTTACATGAACTGGGAGGATGAAGTGACCCCCTCCCCAAGTCTATATATATAGTTATAACCCAACTTAGATTTTTGTTAGAGATTTTTGAATATAAGAGAATCATCAATTTTGATCATCAGTGAAGTGTTTGAGTATTTCTTTCTAATTTTTGTGCAATTAGTTGTTATTTTCGTGGTTTTGTGTTTCAATAATCTTTAGTGTGTAGTATATATGAATAGAATCTTGATTGTTTTGATAAATATGCTAATATGTAGATGTGAAACAACTATTGAAAGATTGGTAAACATTTTGATTAAGATAGTTGAGTTCAAGTTGATTCATATTTATAGATGTGTACCAGTGCTTTCATTGGTGTAGTTTTTTGTGTGTGTGCATCAGCTATGTCAGATAATTCATAAGCCCGAGCCAATTTTTCAAATAGTCTAGCCCTATTATAATATTTTGGTCTTTGGTTTTTTTGTTTGAATATTTTTTTGATAGATTTTGGTCTTCAGAATTATTATTCAAGACTTTAGGTCTTCAAAATTTTTTGTTTGAAGTTTTCAGATCAAACATTTTGTGGGAATAAATGTTTCAAATGACTTGTGTGAGTAAGAGTGGATTTACCATTAAAATTATCTCCTAGTAGATACATTTTAAACATGGACAAGAGTGGATTTATCCTTCATTGAAGGAGTACAATTTTCCCTTACACGAAAGGCACTACTAGATGCCTTAGATGAAGCAGTCTAGGATATGAAGGGGTGCATCAAACAATAAATAAGAAACCAAACTTAATTTAATGTTTCACTCCTATAAGCATATAAAATAAACACATATACAAATTTAGAGCAAATAAATTTAATTAAACCAAAGAACTTCAACTAATTTTGCATAGGCACAAATTTAAATATGGTGGGAGCCTTTATTTAGATTTTATATGGAACCAAATATAAATATGCCATAGACTTCATTCAAAAAAATTGATAATTCTTAGTCATGTTTATTAACATGACAAAACCTTAGTATAATGATCCATGCTTAGTCCATTTTATGTCTAAGACCCCCTTCATCCTTTCTATTATTCATGTGGTCTAATCTTAATCTAAATACAAAGTCCTTTTATTATATTTCCAACTGTTGGATTTTACATTTTAGACTTTATCTTTTTCAGGATTTTTTTTTGGATTTTGATCAGGGATTCCTTTGGTACTTATGCAATTCAAAAAAAACAAAATATACATTTTGTCCACAACATCTTTCCCACAATAAATTGCTTGATAAATTTTCCCCACAACAACTTTGCCAAAAGTACTCTTCGAGCTTTTTTAAAGTATCCTTTGGGATTTTTGAAAGTACCCAAAATACCCTTCAGCATTTTATCTTAGGAATTTTACCATTTCAAAAGGACCCTTCATAATTTTTTCATTAGACATTTTGTCCTACACAAAAAGCCAAAAATAAGTCCTTGCAAAAATCTTGCCAATGTAATTTTGCCAAAACAATTATTTGAGCCCTTTCCCCATTGATAAGTGCCCTTTGGACCTTTTTAAAGTGTCCTTTAAACTTTGAAAGTGCCTTTCAGACTTTGAAAGTGCCCTTCAAACCTTTTGAAATTACCCTTTGACCTTTTTGCATAGAATCTTCAGGCTTTTTATCATCACCACTTTGGCCTACGAAATAATTCACTTGAGACAATTTACACAAGATGTTGATTTCATTGGAATGTTTTTGTGTCATGGTCATTTTATCATGTTGAAAATACTAAAATTCATGGCATCCAACTACATTATCTCCCAATGGACCAAGGCCTTTGTGCCCCTATATTCCCATTTAGTGTTGGATCCTCATTACCAAGTGTCTATCTTTGTGCAGGCTGGTGTTTAGATCATGTGTGACTTAAATATGTTTCATCCCTAATAATCACTTCATGTATGTCACTTGGTGTAAGCTTTTATATGTTCATGATCCCTAACTTAAATAATAATTATTATTTACAAGAACTAATCTTGCGCACTACCAAGTGACATTTTCCAATTTGGAGATCATCCATGCCTATTTTGGTTGTACATTTTTCTAGACTCTCATTTGGATTAATGGATGTGTTTTTAGATTATCATTATTTTACCCATTCCAATGTTGCTATGAATTATTTCTTGTGTTTCTATATTGCAGGTTCAATGTAATTTTATCTAGAAATGAACATGCTTGGGTTATTTCAAAGGTATCTCTTAGGAAATTACTTGAAGGGCCTTGGAATACCTTCTATGTTAATTGTATAGGTCCTTGAAAAGGATTTGATATAATCATGACACCTTTTTATTTAGAAAGAACCCTAATACACATGATTGTAATTTTCTTTCAAGGTATCTCCTAGGAGATACCTTGAACATGCACATGATTGGAATTATCTTTCAAGGTATCTCCTATGAGATATCTCAAAGGGCCTTGGAATACCTTCTATGCTGCTTGAAAATATCCTTGAAAATTATTTTATATAACTATGGTAAATTTTTATTTGGCAAGAATTGTGATGCACACTATTGGAATTTTCTTTTGAGATATCTCTTAGGAGATACCTTGAACATGCATATGATTTGTAATTTTATTTTAAGGTATTTCCCTCAAAGGAAATTGTAATACCTTCCATGTTTATTTCAAATGTCCTTAAAAATTATTTCATATAACCATGTAACTTTTTTTATTTAGAAATAACCCTGATGCACATGATTGGAATTTTCTTTCGAGGTATCTCCTAGGAGATACCTTGAACATGCACACAATTGGAATTTTATTTCAAGGTATCTCCTAGAGTAAACAACAAATGGCATTATAATAACTTCAATTTTGATTTCAAAGGTATTTTTAAAGTATTTTATATAACCATGACAACTTTTTATTTGGCAAGAACCCTGATGCACACTATTTGAATTTTCTTTCGAGATATCTCCTAGGAAATACCTTGAACACACACACAATTGAAATTTTATTTCAAGGTATCTCCTAGGAGATACCTTTGAGGGCCTTATAATACCTTCTGTGTTGATTTCAAATTTCCTTGCAAGGGATTTTATATAACAATGACACCTTTTTATTTGGTAAGAACCTTGATGCACATGATTGGAATTTTCTTTCGAGGTATCTCTTGAGAGATACCTTGAACATGCACATGATTGGAATTGTATTTCAAGATATCTCACAAGAGATACCTCAAAGGGCCTTAGAATACCTTCCATTTTTCTTGAAAAGTTCCTTGCAAATGATTTGATATAACTATGGTAACTTTTTATTTTGCAAGAACTGTGATGCACACTATTGGAATTTTCTTTCGAGATATCTCTTAGGAGATACCTTGAACATGCACATGATTTAGAATTTTATTTCAAGGTATTTCCCTCAAATGTCCTTGGAATACCTTCCATGTTTATTTTAAAGGCCCTTAAAAAGTATTTGATATAACCATGGCACTTTTTTATTTGGAAACAACCCTGATGTACATGATTGGAATTTTCTTTCAAGGTATCTCCTAGGAGATACCTTGAACATGTACACAATTAAAATTTTATTTCAAGGTATTTCTTAGGGTAAACAAAAAATGTCCTTGGAATACCTTCCATGTTTATTTCAAAGGTTTTTGTAAAGGATTTGATATAATCATGACAACCTTTTACTTGGCAAGAACCCTAATGCACACTAATTGAATTTTATTTTGAGATATCTCCTAGAAGATACCTTGAACATACATACAATTAAAATTTTATTTCAATTTATCTCCTAGGAGATACCTTGAAGGTCCTTTGAATACCTTCTATGTGTATTTCAAAGGTCCTTGCAAGGTATTTGATATAACCATGACACTTTTTTATTTGACAAGAACCTTGGTGCACATGATTGGAATTTTATTTCAAGGTATCTCCTAGGAGATACCTTGAACATGCACATGATTAGAATTTTATTTCAAGGTATCTAGGAGATACCTCCAAGGTCCTTGGAATACCATCCATATTGATTTCAAAGGTCCTTGTAAAGGATTTGATATAACCATGGCAACTTTTTATTTGGTAATAACCCTGATGAACACTATTGGAATTTTATTTTGAGATATATCCTAGGAGATACCTTGAACATCCACATGATTAGAATTTTCTTTCATGGTATCTCCTAGGAGATACATCAAAGGGCCTTGGAATACCTTCCATGTTTATTGTAAAGGTCCTTTCAATGGATTTGATATAATCATGGCACCTTTTTATTTGGTAAGAATCTTGATGCCAACTTTGATTACCTATGAGAATGATTCATGACACTCTCACAACTAACCAAAATTAGAGGATCCTAGCCAAGAGCACGCCATGAATAGAAAGATGCCACATGAAAAGTTTCTTTATCAAACATGATGTCCTTTTATTTTAAATACAAAAATTTCTTGGCATCTTTTAACAAAACCTTGAGATCATTGATAAATTTCTCATCCTTTTTGGCATCTTTCTTCAAAATACATATCTAATATTCCAGTGCCTTGATCACATCCTTCCACTATTTATTCTCTTTCTTCGACTATTTAACAATCTTTGTACCTACTTAGAATCTCCTTCAAGTTGTTAAGTTTCCTCCAAAGAACCCACTCTGATACCAATTATTAGAGGTACAATCACTAAGATGGCGGGGTGAATAAATGAGCCCAAATAATCTAACTTCAATTTCCAAACTCTTTCAAACTCTTAATTAAATATCACAATCATTCATGAAGCATAAACATCATTCATAGCAATGAACAAGAGAGATAATGCAATATCAAACACATAAAGTTATTTATACGTGCAAAACACTTTTGGGGAATAAAACCCACTAGAACATGTAATTAGACTACTATTACATAATAACAAAAACTGATTTAGACCATATGCAACTAATTAAGGAAATACCGTCCCTTATTTAGTGAGAATACAATCCCACAAGGTGCTACTACACCTGTCTAGATGAACAATCACAACAACTAGACTTTTATCAAGTTTCACCTTGTAAGGAGGCAACAACAATCTTAGATGTTGAGAAACCACAAAAACACCTAAAAAAACTCCACCTTTGAACTGATGTCTTCAACACCTGATGATGGAATTATGACTATCACTCTTCACCTTCAACAATAACTTTATCACCTGACACACCTTGTTAGCCAAAGCACATTACATACTTGAATCAACACAAAAAGATCAATTAGGACACATTACATATCCCAACTAACCCCACTCCTAAACTCTACACACTCAATTCATCCAAAGCCACCTTTTGGATCACTTTTCAATCCTAAAAAGTAACCCTATCACCACATCAACAACATGACCAAATGGTCATACACATATTCCACATACTGATATACCTTTTAGATCAACCACCAAGATATCTCAAACATCAACAATCCTTCACTCACATACAAAAAATCCAAACTATCCTTTTTGATGAACCTATAACTCTTCACTCATCCTCAACTTACAAGAGAACTATTTTTATATTAAATGATCACAATCACCTTTGTTGACCTCTGCATATGTTCAATCAACTCCAAAAAAGAACTTGTACACATGAACACTATGAATGAATACAAATTCAAATTCATAAGATTTTTTCATACTAAATATGGATTTTTCCCACCTCCAAATTCCATATAGATCATCCTCATGGATTTTAGATCACCTTCCAATATCTAATTCATCATGATACATCTAAATAACATCAAAATGAGCTCAAATATCCTTCTCGAGTCACTTGTAAAATATAGTTGAGCACATAATCAATTTTGGAGCTCAATATATTTTACTATATAAACATTTAGATCATCTAACTAGGTTTCATAAGAAGTACCATGGAGTCTTCTATAACTTTATTTTTTACTCCATTAAGAAATTCATCCTAGATCAAAACTTATGGATGAAATACATAGCACTCCTTTTTCTCTTTATAAATTTGAATATTAAAATTCAAACTAGGGACTAATGTAATCACAACCATATGACCAACTCCCTCAGACTCATCCATACATGGCACTGGTGACATCAACAAACTACCTACTAAGATTTCCTACCACTAGACCAAAATGTCTAGCTAAAAATAATGATCAACTAGATGAAGTCCACTCAATTCCATACTAATTATAAGCACCCTTGACACTCCATAGGGTCTCTGAAACATTTCCATACCAATAATATCATCCATAAAATTCCTCCCTTAGTCAAACACTAAAGAACCATGCATGAATATTGGGGCTCATTGAAGTAGACTTTGTCATTGTCATTCTAGCACACATGACACCTCATCAATATCCTTGGTCACCTTGGAGACATCATTAAAAAATATCCAATAGTTTCCCTCTCATTTGTAACTAGAAATAATTTTTACCAAAATTAATACAAGGAGTCAAATAATTTGAGACTTTGTCTGTAGTATTCTCTTGTGTGTGTTATATGATTTTTGATTTTCATGCTTTTAGATGGATAATAGTTTATTTTATACAAGATAATTTGATAATAACACATTATGTTGTGGAATTTAGAGGATACCTCAAGAATACAAACTTAGTTGAATATTTAATTCCATGAAATATTCACCTACAGTTGCTTAAGGGACTTAGAAAATATGTTGATAGTCAAGACATTAAAGCAATAAGGTCTTGCATATTTTCAAAGTTCATGGGATCTTGTTATGTTTAAATAATAATTTTAGTTTCTTCCTTACTCTTTTCATCCCAAAATCTAATCGGTTTAGTAATTGATCCTAAATTCACATATTAGAGGAGCTAGCCTCACAACTAGAGGTTTGGTCTATATACAAGCATTCCACAGTCTTATATCATTCCAATGTCTAGATATGAATTAGATGTGAGTAGTCTGATTTTGAATGGGTGCTATTTAGGTTTCTAATATAAATCAAATGAGATCTATTGGTCTTTTTTCCTGCAAGGGAACTTTCTTTTTTGCCCTACCTTACTCCCTCCTTTTGAACTTTTTTTAATATGAATCACTTTAGATTAGTGCTCATTGTGCATATCTATTTGTTTATTTAAGAGTTTGGGATGATATTTACAAATACAAAGTAAATTAAATCATAAAAAAATTAGGTGGATTGTGTCACCACCATATTCCTGTTGTCCCTATAGTAGGGTCTACTTGCAGACTAGAATGTGGTAAGTTGTAACCACATAATTTCTCCAGCAAAATTAAGTGAAGCCCTAAGGTGTCACTATCATATTACTGTTGTCCCTATAATTTGAGAAATGTTATTCTATTGTTCACATTACATCCTAAACATAGACACACATCAATAGTATGGAAGGACTTGAGGATGAATCTAAATATTTTCAACCTACTATTTTCTATCATGCACTTTTAGGTATTAGTACTCCAAATATTAAGGTGGTAGGTTTCCTCAAGAAATAGAAGTCGATTATATTTATTTACTCTTAGAGTACACACAAATAAATCAATAGTAAGTTCGCTACTCAATTGGACTATTTCATTTACCCAGCTCTAAAATTTCAAATCCTAATTATAGGTGGGGGTATAGTCAATTGTTTTAGTAAATGCCATAGCATAAAGCTATGGGATACTACCTATTATATTATCTTATGTTTTCTATTATCATGGATGGGACTAACATTTTTTTTGAATTGTAATAGCTCACCAATTTATGTATAATTGAGATGAATTTTGAGTAACTATTCATGCTCATTTATTTATAAGGAAGGACATTAAATTGCATGGTTTATTGGCTAAATCTATGCAATTGGTTATTTTTCACCAGATGATGAAGATGATCAAAAAATATGCAAAGTAATTATTTTCTGACTATTTTCCATAGAATTTAATTATAATTGGTGGAGTCTACCCATATTGAATTATAATTGGTGGAGTTTACCCATTTTTGTCTTATACACCCACTTGACTCCTTTGACCTCTTTTCCTTTTGAAACTGGCTTTATAGTAGGGCTCACTGCTGCCTAGGCCAACCCATGGCCTCCATGAGCTCGACACACATTTTTAAAAATTGAACTATTTTTTAATTAAAAATTGATTGAATTATATATAGGTAGAGAATTTGGAATTATATTTATTGTATTGTTTTATAAAATTTTAGTGTTACAATTTTAAAACCCTATTTTCCTAAACAATAGTCATGTGCACACTCTTTTAGCAAAAGGCCCGCTAACATCACAGTTGGGTGCACTCCAGTAGGGCAAAAAATATTACAATAATCCAAGTAGACTATCCAAATCTTAGTGATTTCATAACATATTAATATGCTAAACAATGAATAAAAGGGCCAAGTAAACATAAAAAAATCACACATTTTAGATAGAGTAAAAATATATATTGAACACTATTAAGATTAAATACCTGAAAATAAGGATTTTGCACATTTTAGATAGAGTAAAAAAATATTGAACATTATTAAGATTAAATACCTAAAAATAAGGATCTACATAAATGACAGTAACAAATATGGTCAATTCTTTTGACACTTTGTAACTTGCTTTATTCCAATCTATCAACGCTCTATAGTGTATGTTAAGAAAACTAAGAATATGTAGGAATAAGAATATATCTGGTCAGATATGTTTGGTGGTTTTTATTCCTCTTAAAAATGTGTGAAAATTATATGGACCTTATTTGAAAAAGTAAATTTAAATTTTTAAATTCATTGGGGACTCCCACCTATTTCTGAACACAAATGCACCTTGGGAGTAGTCAATTTGAATTCAAGGTGAGTGATTTATTTAATATATTAAAATGATATTTATAAAATATTATATTAAAATATATAATGTTTATTTAAAATACATATTATATAATTTAATATATGTCAATATTATATATTATATAATATATTTTAATTTTATATAATATATATGTTAATATAGTTTATAAATCAAATTATTATTATATATTTTAGTATAATATAGTTAATATAAAATATATAATTTATATATAATATTACTCAGTTTAATATACACACACACACACACACACATCATGACATATATATATATATATATATATATATATATATATATATATATATATATATATATATATATATATTGGTGAGAGGGGTTATATAAATTAAAAGAGTGTAGAATTATAATTGATAGTTAAACCTAGTAATTCTAAACCCTTGATAATGTCAAAATAATAATTAAGTTCGTCTTTAAAGATAATTATGGATGTAGACTGATCGGGATCTGAATCACCATGCAATGATTTAATCTATACATCAAAACTACAACTCCCTTGGTTTTGATTAGGGTGCATCTATATTCACTGGATAAGGAGCTTAACTATGGTAGATCACGTTTTGTCTTGATGATTACAATAGAGAAATTGCTTTTGTTACAATGACAATAAGAAAATTAAAAGTGATCAAGAGGAATTTTGGGTTTAGAAATTGGATAAAAAATTGAAGTGGACATATATGTTCCAAAGACACCATCTATTCCATTGCATAGAGCATAGAGCACCATAATTGGTTTACATCAAATCCAATTAGAAACACCACCATAATTAATTTGCATAAAATCCTTCTCTTCATTTAATTTAAGTTCCAATGCATAGAGCACCATAGGATCTATATTAGTGTGGTCAAGTAGAAATGTTAGTTGGACTATCTCTATGTCCGCTCTCATAAGCATTAGTATGGGAAAATTGGCTCGTATGTTACATGAGGGTGTCAGTAAGTGTGTTAAGTGCATGTAAACTATCAATCTCTACAATATATTTCACTGTAAAGGGGATTGTCTCAGGCTAAAGTCATTATTTGGTAGATATTCTCATAGGTTGATTAGGCACATGATATGCACCCAATCTATCATGTCGAAAGCCCTTTGTATTGGCCCTAAAAACTCTTAATAATAAAACTAATAAAGAATCTCATTCAAGATATTAGACTTGCATTAAATTTTCCTCATAAAATATGAAAGAACCTATATTTTCATAACCATCCACCATTAGTCCCAAAAAATCTTTCTAATCAATGAATGGTGGCAATAGTGGATTGGGAAATGTTTGAATTACATTAGAAGTGGCACATTGGTTTTTGGATTATTGATTAATGAGATTTTTTTCTTTTTTTATTTTTTATCTCTTAAACTCATCGCTAAAAATTTGACATCATAATACTGTAGGAATTACATCTATCTATATATTAAGATTCCCATATGTCAATTTCACATGTTACCATTTAATCAAATTCACCTACATAAGGTAGGGGTCCAATGCTGGGGGATTGTTGATTATTTTTGAGGGCATGCTACTGAGAAATTATAGGATTATTTTACCTAATTTTTAGTCCTACATTCTTTAAAAATTTGTGTAATATATGTTGCTAAAAATAATATGAGTGTTTTACTTTAAAAAAAGTTATTTGAAAATAAATAAATATGATTGGATAAAAAACTATAGTTGGAAAAAATGAATTCATACTATATGTAATAAAGAGATTCTAACATTATATTATAAAAACTATAGCTCATTTCAAGGCTAAACAACCTCTATGGGAAGCTTTATAGATGTGGGTCCGAATGCAGTCTATAAAACAACTTCTAATATTTTAGAAGTTGGCTCTTCATTCAATTTTGGAGGTGAAAAGGGATAGAAGAAAGGAAAACAAATAACATGGAAAGTAAATCTAATATAAGGTGATGCACTGAGAGATTTGAACATTAACCTATAATTTCATAAAATAGATTAGATCCTGAAGCATCACATACCATAAAAGAGCATAAAACATGAACTATAGTCTATTATGCAAGCAAAGACCAAAACTATAGAAGTAGAAGAAAAAAATAGTAGATAGAGGTAATTTTCCACTCAAAATAACACAAAACATTACATCCTCATAGATGGAGAATATAATATATAAGGTTGCAAGGGCACATACAAAGTCTCCAATCACATCTGTGAGGTACACCTACTAAGGTTGCAGGATGAAAATGTTTGCTAAATGTCACTACTCCTAGTCTATTACAATGGTTGGTTATCATTTATTTGTATTATTGATTTTGTAAATAGGTGCATCAAATATATGCATCTTAGTAACTATGCATTACAAAAAAACCATGAACAAGGCTACAATATACACCAGTCAAAAATGCCAACCAGTCTTATCCATAGAAATTGATGAACACATCTTCAACTCACTTTATGGCACCTGCAATTAGAAACACCAAGAAACACATGTCATAGTTAGACTTCAAAATTGAAGTTAGTAAGCAATTATCATTTTGGTCTTATAAAATGTAGAAATAAACTAAAGGATTTGAGTGGAGAAATAAACTCATTGAGATAGATATTTATTGGTGATTTATCTTAATTTGAATCTGTTTAACAAAAGAATTATGTATCACTAATTTAAATTGCAACTCAAAAGACCTTATGGTTAATAAAAATTTGATGGTCATTTTTAAAAGTAGAACATACTCGATTCCTTTATATAGTTTGTATGTAATCTAAAAGTTCACAAACTTTTTATAACCAAGTTCGAAGGGCTACTGAAAATTATTAATTCACATTACTTGAAATTAAGTAATTATACATCTACTTTAAAGCCAACTATCTTGTGCCAAGTGTCATTTACAACATCAAATTTAATACTTGTGATATGATTTCAACTTCATGGTATGTGATTGTAACTTTTAATTTAATTCCTTCCAAACATAATAATATTTTATAGATTTTCTCTTTAAAGTAATCTACCTCCTCTGTTACACACATGGTGAAGCACCACAGTTTTTTAATTATATACCTGTGATCGCATTTACCCATTTTATGATGTTACATGGCATTATACAATACGTTAAAGTCATAAAAATTCATTTTAATTTTGTTAAAAAATTAATATTATTTTTATATCATTAACAATATATATATATATCTATATATATATATATATATATATATATATATATATCTAATCTTGATAAATGAAGTTTTTGTGATTCTTGTATTGAAATATTTTTTTCAAGAGTAAAGTTGCTTGGCTTACAATTTTTTGTTTAAATTTAATTGATTTTACATAGATGTGATTTGGCCCTATAAATGACAATTTTAAAATCACTTCACTACATATCCAATTGACAATGACACATGGATCATTTACTTCCATTAATAAAAATGCACCTTTTGTGATGGAGAAGGGATACATGATTTGACCTTGCTAATATGTGATTATTTTAATTAAATGTCCATTGCCTACCAAACATTATTAATATTTGATAGATTTGCTCTTCAAAGTAATCTACTGTGCACATGGTGAAGTGTCGTAGAGTTTTAAATCTGTAATAGTGATCGCATTTTTGACTCTATAATGTTAAAGCCCATTTACATGTTACGTGACATTATACACTACATTAAAAACATAAAAATTCATATAATTTTATTAAAAATATAATATTATTTCTGTACTATTAACAATATATAGAATATTGTATTGAAATATATTATACTGAAATACATAATACGTGATATTGATTTATAACCTATATTAACATATATTATATGATATAATAATATTGATTAATATTAAAATATATTTTACAAAATATATAATTTATATATAATATTAATATATAATTAATTAGTTTAATATATAAAAATATTATGATATATATTATAATATGTCAATTATATTTATTTAATAACTAATATAATTCTTGTGTGTTGGGCTTAAGAGGGGTTATGTGAAGTGAAAGAGTGTAAATCGACAATTAAACTTACTAGTTATTCCAAACCCATGACATTGATGTCAAAATAAGTTCATCTTAAAAATAATTATGGGCATAAACTTATTAGGATCTGAATCACCATGTAATGTTTTAGTCTACGATGACTTGCATTTTTCATGTAAAAAGATATCCTCTTAGCACAATCACTACGTCAAAATTGTAACTCCCTTGGTTTCAATCAGGGGGCATTCGTATTCATTAGATAAGGAGTGCCACAATTTTGAGTGATCAAGTTTTGTCTTGGTGATTGTAATGGATAAATTTATTTTGTTACAATGGCACTAAAAAAATTAGAAGAGACCAAGAAGAATTTTGGGTTTAGAAATACAATAAAAATTTGAAGTGGACATATATGTTCAAAATACACCATCTATTCCAATGTGTATGCCTACAATTATACCACCACCACTTGTTTCTCCTAATAAATAATAATGTTACATCTTTGAAAAAATGTGGATGAAACTCCACTTATTATGCATTGAAGATCCTAATAATTATTTCTAAATCATTACCATCAATTCCAAAGTTCCATGATGATAATTTTACTTCTATTTCCATAATTGAATTTCTATAATTTTCATTGTACTATGGTCTTGTAGTGAATTATTGAACATTTTTTAATTCTGGTGATCCCTTGGATGTGATCTAAAACCCATGGTAGGAGACCCATCAAGTGTAATTTATTGCGACGAGTCTATTGCTATTTTATTAGAATGAAATTCTCTAAATTATACAAATCTACATTTAGATACAATCTAAAAATAGATTCAAATATATATATATACATATATATATATACATATATATATATACATACATATATATATATATACATATATATATATACATACATATATATATATACATATATATATATATACATATATATATATATATATATATATATACATATATACATATACATATACATATATTGTAGTGTTTTGAGGTAGACTACTTAATATGCCCTCACATAACCATAATTTAGATAAGCACACAAAATTATTTCTCAAGAGGTCTTTGAGTTACTAGGTATGATTTTGTTTCACTTGTTTTAATTATCATTTTGGGGTTGAATTCATCTCCAAATATTAGTTTATAAGTTCAAGAAAGGTGACTCACACTCACAAGTATTTGAATTAGTGAATTAAATTATCTCAAAGGTATTCCTAGGGGGAGCTAAAAATTAAGGATCCAAATCCTTATTAGACAATTTGCTTATGTTACATATTCAAAAAATGTGGATGAAACTCCACTTATTATGCAAGAGCTTATTATTTATAAATCATTAGCACAATATCTACATCAAAATGATAACTCTCTTGGTTTCAATCAGGTGGCATTTGTATTCATTGGGAAAGGAGCACCAAGTTGTGGATGATCAGGTTTTGTCTTGGTGATTTCAATGGAGAAATTGCTTTTGTTACAATGGCACTAAAAAAATTAGAAGCAACCAAGAATAATTTTGGGTTCATAAATATGATAAAAATTTGAAGTGGACATATATGTTCTAAAGACACCATCTATTCCAATGTGTATGCCTACTATTATACCACCACCACTTATTTCTCCTAATAATTAATAATGTTACATCTTCAAAAAAATGTGGATGAAACTCCACTTATTATGCATTGAAAAGCCTAATAATTATTTCTAAATCATTACCATTGGTTCCAAAGTTATATGATGATAATTTTACTTCTATTTCCATATTTGAATTTCTATAATTTTCATTGTATTATAGTCTTGTAGCAGATTATTTAACATTTTCTAATTTTGATGATCCCTTGGATGTGATCCAAAACCCATGGTATGAGACCCATCAAGTGTAATTTATTGTGATGAGTCTGTTGCTATTTTATTGGAATGAAAATCTCTAAATTATACAAATCTACATTTAGATACAATCTATAAATGGATTCAAAGTCTAGATATATAAATACTATATAACATTGTTCTAAGCTAGATTGCTTAATATGCCCTTACATAACCATAATTTAGATAAACACGCAAAATCCTTTCCCAAGAGGTCTTTGAGTTACTAGGTATGATTTTATATCACTTATTTTAATTACAATTTTGGGGTCAAATTCATCTCCAAATATTAGTTTGTAAGTTCAAGAAAGGTGACTTGCCCTCATAGGTATTTGAATTGGTAAATTAAATTATCTCAAAGGTATTCCTAGGGGGGAGGGCTAAAAATTAAGGAGTCAAATCTCTATTAGATCATTTGCTTATGTTACATCTTCTAAAAATGTGGATGAAACTCCACTTATTATGCAAGATCTTATTATTTCTAAATCATTAGCATAATCTTTACGTCAAAATTGTAACCCCCTTGGTTTTGATCAGGGGGCATCTATATTCATTAGATAAGGAGATCCATATTTGTGGGTGATCAGGTTTTGTCTTGGTGATTGTAATGGGGAAATGGCTTTTATTACAATGACGCTAAAAAAAATAGAAGAGATTAAGAAGAATTTTGGGTTTAGAAATACGATAAAAATTTGATGTGGACATATATGTTTAAAAGACACCATCTATTCCAATGTGTATTTATACTATTATACCACCACCACTTATTTCTCTTAATAATTAATAATGTTACATCTTCAAAAAAATGTGGATGAAACTTCACTTATTATGCATTGAAGAGCCTAATAATTATTTATAAATCATTACCATTGATTCCAAAGTTCCATAATGATAATTTTACTTCTATTTACACATTTGAATTTCTATAATTTTGATTGTATTATGGTCTTGTAGCAGATTATTAAACATTTTATAATTCTGATGATCCCTTGGATGTGATCCAAAACCCATGGTATGAGACCCATCAAGTGTAAATTATTATGATGAGTCTGTTGCTATTTTATTGGAATAAAATTCTCTAAATTATACAAATCTATATTTAAATACAATCTATAAATGGATTCAAAGTCTAGATATATAAATACTATATAGTAGTGTTCTAAGGTAGACTGCTTAATATGCCCTCACTAACCATAATTTAGATAAGCACACAAAATCCTTTCCCAAGAGGTCTTTGAGTTACTAGGTATGATTTTGTGTCACTTATTTTAATTATCATTTTGGATTTGAATTCATTTCCAAATATTAATTTGTAAGTTCAAGAAAGGCAACTCACCCTCATAGGTATTTGAATTGGTGAATTAAATTATCTCAAATGTATTCTTGGGGGGGGGAGGGCTAAAAATTAAGGAGTTAAATCTCTATTAGACAATTCGCTTATGTTACATCTTCTAAAAATGTGGATGAAACTCCACTTATTATGCAAGATCTTATTGTTTCTAAATTATTAACATAATCTCTATGTCAAAATTGTAACCCCCTTGATTTCGATCAGGGAGCCTTTGTATTCATTGGATAAGGAGTGCCATAGTTGTGGGTGATCTGGTTTTGTCTTGGTGATTGCAATGGATAAATTGCTTTTATTACAATGATGCAAAAAAAATTAGAAGTGACCAAGAAGAATTTTGGGTTTAAAAATATGATAAAAATTTGAAGTGGACATATATATTTGAAAGACACCATCTATTCTAATGTGTATTTCTACTAGTATACCACCACCACTTGTTTGTCCTAATAATTAATAATGTTACATCTTCAAAAAAATGTGCATGAAACTTCACTTATTATGCATTGAAGAGCTTAATAAATATCTCTAAATCATTACCATTGGTTCCAAAGTTCCATGATGATAAGTTTACTTCTATTTCCATATTTGAATTCCTATAATTTTTATTATATTATGGTCTTGTAGTATATTATTAAACATTTTCTAATTCTGATGATCCCTTGGATGTGATCCAAAACCCATGGTAGGATACCCATCAAGTGTAAATTGTTATGATGTGTATGTTGCTATTTTATTGGAATAAAATTCTCTAAATTATACAAATCTATATTTAGATACAATCTATAAATGGATTCAAAGTCTAGATATATAAATACTATATAGTAGTGTTCTAAGGTAGATTTCTTAATATACCCTCACATAACCATAATTTAGATAAGCACACAAAATACTTTCCCAAGAGGTATTTGAGTTACTAGGTATGATTTTGTGTCACTTATTTAATTATCATTTTGGAGTCAAATTCATTTCCAAATAGTAGTTTGTAAGTTCAAGAAAGGCAACTCACCCTCATAGGTATTTGAATTGGTGAATTAAATTATTTCAAAGGTATTCATTGGGGGGAGGGCTAAAAATTGAGTTAAATTCATATTAGACAATTTTATTATATTACATCTTCAAAAAATGTGGATGAAGCTCCACTTATTATTTAAGAGCTTATTATTTCTAACTCATTAACACAATCTCTACGTCAAAATTGTAACTCCCTTAGTTTTAATGAGAGGGCATTTGTATTCACTGAATAAGGAGTGCCATAGTTGTTGGTTATTATATTTTATCTTGGTGATTGCAATGGATAAATTTATTTTATTACAATGATGCCAAAAAAATTAAAAGCGACCAAAAAGAATTTTGGGTTTAGAGATACGATAAAAATTTGAAGTGGACATGTATTTTCAAAAGACACCATCTATTCCAATGTGTATGCCTACTATTATACCACCACCACTTGTTTCTCCTAATAATTAATAATGTTACATCTTAAAAAAAATATGGATGAAACTTCACTTATTATGCATTGAAGAGACTAATAATTATTTCTAAATCATTGCCATCGGTTTACAATTTCCATGATGATAATTTTAATTCTATTTTCATATTTGAATTTATATAATTTTAATTTTAATATGGTCTTGTAGAATATTATTGAACAATTTCTAATTTTGATGATCCCCTGTATGTGATCCGAAACCCATGGTAGGAGACCCATCAAATGTAATTTATTGCGATAAGTCTATTGCTATTTTATTGGAATGAAATTACTTAAATTATACAAATCTACATTTAGATACAATCTATAAATGTATTCAAAGTCTATATAAAAACACTATATAGTAGTGTTCTGAGATAGACTACTTAATATACCCTCACATAACTATAGTTTAGATAAGCACACAAAATCCTTTCCCAATAGGTCTTTGAGTTACTAGGTATGAGTTTGTGTGATTTATTTTAATTACCATTTTAGGGTTGAATTTATCTCCAAATATTAGTTTGTAAGTTCAAGAAAGGTGACTCACCCTCATAGGTATTTGAATTGGTGAATTAAATTATCTCAAAGGTATTCCTAGAGGGGCTAAGAATTAAGGAGTTAAATCCCTATTAGACAATTTGTTTATGTTACATTTTCAAAAAATATGGATGAAACTCCACTTATTATACAAGAGCTTATTATTTCTAAATCATTATCACAATCTCTACATCAAAATTACAACTCCCTTGGTTTTGATCAGGCGACATCGATATTCATTAGATAAGGAGTGCCACATTTGTGGGTGATCAGGTTTTGTCTTGGTGATTGCAACTCGCTTGGTAGACTGCTAGTTATTCCCTCACATAACCATTATTAATTTAGATAAACACACAAAATCCAGTCCCAAGAGGTCTTTGAGTTACTAGGCATGATTTTGTGTCACTTATTTTAATTACCATTTTGGGGTCGAATTCATCTCTAAATATTAGTTTATATGTTCAAAAAAGGCAACTCGCCCTCAAAAGTATTTGAATTGCTGAATTAAATTATCTCAAATGTATTCTAGGGGGCTAAAATTTATCTCGAAAGTATTTTGGGGGGAGGGGGGATAAATATTTTTCTTAAATAATGTACATTGTTTAAATGTTTAATATGTTTAAATATATAAATATTTTTTAAAAATAATTTTATGTGTTACAAATTTTTATATAAACTTTTAAATTAGTATAGAATTAAAAATTACCATATGCTTCAAAATTAGGGTTAAGTTTATCTTTTCATTATTTTCTCTTAGTTTTTCTCTCCCTTTTGAAGGTCGAAAAACATTATTTTATTGATTTTTAACTGTGGCATTAGTGGTTTAAACATTGACCCCATTTTTCACAATCATTTCTGTAGTTGTGGCATTAGTGGTGGAAGTGTTGACCCCATTTTTCACTATCATTTTTGTAGGTGCTTCTTTTCATGTATTTAATCTATGTAATATATTGTTTTACTATATCTAAAATGTGTGATTTTTTTGGCTTGACACGAACCTTTCATTCATTATTTATTGCTTTATGTTATAAAATCATTGAGATTCAGATATACCTATATTTTTGTTATGAAATGGCCAAGATAATGAAATGGTAGAGGTTAGGATTATTTATCACTTGTATTCAAGAGGGACCCAAATGGTGAATGTGAGGGAAAATCATACTTTTTTTATTAGCTGTAAGCAACTAATGAAATGACTGAGATAATGACATGGTCAAGATTAGGATTGTTTAGCACTTACTTGTATTCAATAAGGGCCCAAATGGTGAATGTGAGGGAACAAAAAACATTTCTTTATTAACTGTAAGTAAATAATGAAATGGGAGAGATTAGGGTTGTTTAGGGCTTACTTATATTCAATAGGGACCCAAATGGTGAATGTGAGGGGAAAGCGTATGTTTTTTTATTAACTATAATCAAATAATAAAATGGGAGATAATGAAATGGTAGAGATTAGTATTGTTTAGTGCTTACTTATATTCAATAGGGACCCAAATGGTGAATGTGAGGGGAAAGCATCTATTTTTTATTAATTATAAGTAAATAATGAAATGGCTGAGATAATGAAATGGTAGAGATTAGGATTGTTTAGCACTTACTTGTATTCAATAGGGACTCAAATGGTGAATGTATAGGGAAAGAAAACATTTTTTATTAACTATAAGCAAATAATCATAGTAAAAAAGTCTTGTGATGTGAGAGGGTTTCAATGGTTCCACCATCTCTATCTCATTACATCGTTCATTTATTGGCTCTATTCAGGATACTATAAATTATTTCTATTTTAGACTAAGTTGAAAAGTCATTTTTTGGCTTGTTCCAGGTTATTATTGTTTGATTTGAATTGTTTCCATTTTAGACTGAGTTGAAAAGTCATTTTTTGGGTTGGAAAACTTTTCCCTCATGCCACATCATAAACTTTAATGAATGAATGATTGAATAACACCTAGCATTATTATTTGAGGTGGTAAAATTCTCCCTCATGTTTCAATATTATTAGGTAGAGGGGTCCCATGCATCATTATATATTAAAAATTTTCTTACAAAATATTTTCACCTATTATATAGGAGCAGCTATTGTTTAGGAAGAAGTTTTTGAGGGGTGGGAAGCAACATGGGGTTGAAGCTCTGTATGGCTGCTCCATTTTTTGTTTAGTTGCTAGCTATCATTTGCATCCAATCAATTTTTTATTTTTTTAAAAAAAATTGTATTAAAATTCTCCTAATTTATCTCAACAGCATGCATTACACATACTTTTTTTAGTATTTGGAGCATATCCCGATATCTTCAAAGCATCTAATATAGGTCTTCTGATCACCCTGTATAGAATTTTGGAGCATTCATAGACTTTTTTGAAGCATCTTGTGTATGTCTTCAGACCACACCCATAGCATATTTAGAGAAATTATAGAGCATCTTTGGAGTGTCTTCAAAGCATTCAATCATCGAAGCTCGCTTGTTGAATCCTCAAAATTTTAGTCGAAAGAGTTGTAAAAAATGTGATACCTTCTCAAAATTACCCCATCATTGGGATGTTTTATTGTACTCAAAATTGCCTCATCTTTGGGATTTGTTCTTCTACTCAAAATTACTCCATCCGTGGGATGTGTTTCTATACTCAAAATTGTGTTATTCATCTAAGTTAGACACAATAAAAAGGTAAAGAATTAATAATAAACTACATACAAACAATGAAAAAAATGCATTCATATCCTACTTAGATTAGAATTTAACTATTAAATACAATATAATATATAAACAAACACAACACTTTAGGGATAATTTATATAACTATGATGAGCTATATAAAATGCTCATCATTTCTCCCCTACACTTTACCTTTTACAAGTCCTCTCGTAAAGAAGTGAAATACTAATCCTTAATCTAAATTTCTTGATTCAAACCTCTGACTCAGATCATAAACTTTAAAATTATGGCCCTTTGGCAAGAATCCAAGATATCTCACAACTATATGCACCTAAGCTTCAAATTCAACTTCTGCTTGAGAATTTCAGCATTGCTATGGAGATAGAGGACATAGAATGATAAGAGGCCTAAACCTCATCCCAATCTAGACATCTAAACCTCTTTCTTATAAGCACCAAGTGATTATCTGACAAACTACTTTGGCTCTTTTTATAGTCCATTTAATATTGGTGGGGCTAAGGACTTCCCTATGCTTTAACTCAACAGGGAATGTGTGCCACCTAGCAAGACTTACATTGAAACCATTGGCATAATGGTGGTTTAGAAAAGCTCTAAAAGCAACAATATTAGATATCAATAGCTCATGATACTTGTTTTTCATATGCAATGATAAAGTGGTTGAAAAGAAAAAATAAGTTTCTTTGCTTCTAAAACTTATGATCTCATGCATAACCCAATGGTGCTTTGTAATTCTAGAAATCTATTATTAGCCTATTGCCATGACATTTGATTCCTTAGAGCAGAGAAAAAGGCACACAATTTTCTCTCCAATAAATAAATTTATCAAAAAATCATAACAACAAATTGAAAGTATAGAAATCATAAATGGCATCCTGCCTTTCTTTAGTGCTCTTTAGAAAAATGTCCATAAATACATGCTCATCTTCAATGATTTGTGAAAAACTAAGGGAAATTAACTAAATATGCCATTTATAAAACTTCTCATGTAAGAAAAGAACATAAATTGATGAAGGTAGCATGCATGCTAATAATTTCTCAAAAATAACATAAATGTGTTGGATAGAAGCCTGTACTTTCTACAATTTTAGTTAGGATTATATCAATTGCTTCTTAGATTCCTCCTTAAGTTTGGCATTTTCATCCTTTAATTTTTTAATTTTCTTCTGGATGATATGCCAGGAAGATATTATTTCATGTAATGAAATAGGGAAAGATGGAAAATCTCTTGTTAGACTCTCTATCTAAACTACAATCTCTTGTGTTTCTCTTTGCATGGCCTAAATAGAGGCTTGTAACTCAGAATTTTGAGTGGCGAGCTCTATTACTCTATTAGTATATCGGGAAATCATTGTATTTATATCATAAATACTTTCTCTCAGATTATTAATTAGATTATGCTTATCAACATTGAAATTTTTCAAATCAATAATTTGAGTATCTTTGATAGCAAGAGAATTCTACAAATCAATAATCTGAGTATCCTTGATAGCAAGATAATTCTATAAATTACTCAATTCTTGGGTCTATGAAAACATTACATTGTAGACCCTAGTTTGTTCAGCTTGTATTCCTTGAAGAATTATTTCTTGTTCACTAACTCTAATAATAGATTCCTCCCACCTTTGTTTCAAAATATAAATCATCAAGTCCTTACCTTTCAAAGTTGAACAAAAAATATATAACTCTGTTTGTTGCATTCGTATTGTTTCCTCATGGCGTGATAAAGCCATGGCATGTTGCGATTCTTTTTCTTCATTGACAAAATGTGGAGAAGATGGATCTTATTCAATCAAGGGTGCATTACCTTTATCAACAATAGAGGGCATAATATGCTCTACTTCTTAAGGTATAACTTATTCTGCTAGGGTTCCCTCTGTAAATACAACTTCTTCTATGACCTGCACATCTTCTTCTTGTTGTTCCTGCAAGATATGTCAACGAATGCACCAGAGTTTAGTTGGAGGAGGAGGAGGGGTGTCTGAAGAAAGTCCAATTTGTTGATTTGATCTTAGGTGCAGTATATTTGGAACCAATGGTGGTGGAGATGGCTATTCTACAATTTCAACTATGGGTTCTTCAATCTAGATTGTAGTGTAAGGAGGAGAGGAAGGGTGTGGTGTCTTTCTGGTAGGAACTAGAGAAAACTTTTGGAAGAAAGAGGACCAAGCATTTTTACCCCTTGGTTTACTAATAAAATAATGGTGATAAATGAGTGTAACCAACCCATGATGGTGGGTAGACCCAATACATAATCTTATCTTCTAAGAAACATTAATCAAAGTATTGTGAAAGAAAGAGAGAAGATCGATCTTATATTCTTCTCAAACAGCTCCTTTCCTCCAATTAAGGAGTCTCATAACATCTCCACCCATTAATTTAAACTTACCATCATAAGTGATATATTTAATTATCTATAAAATGATACTTTTATAAGGTTGAGGAAGACTTTCTCTTATAATTCTCTTGGCCACTCCCTGGGGGGATTTGGCTAGTATGGGGTGTGGCTCATTTCCTTCAATAAACATATAAATTAGGTTAGAAAAACTGATATTTTCAATGTTAACCACTCTATCCTCAAGAATCCTATATAGAGCACTAATTATAGAGGGATTTACTAGATTGTTCTTCCCTTTGATAATTACATGATCTTCATCAAAATTCTCATATCATTCTTGCACAATTTCTTCATGGAATTCCTAAAACATTTTTAAGAAATTCAACCAACCTATTGTTTCAAAGATGTTGCTAGTTGCTTCACCTTATAGCAATGCATTGGAGGATTTTAGTTCACTTTTTTTCTTTCTCCCACCCATATTTGGAGTAAGCACTATTTAATTACAAATTTGACTATATTGTAAAAACATAGAGCTCAAATTCATAAAGGGAATAGGGGAAGCAAGAGGTTAGAGATATGACACAACAATTGCTGGTAGTAATAATAAAAAAATGAATAGTAAAACATGTTATATGATGTGATTATGATAATAATGATGATGATAGTTATGGGTATCTCTTCAGAGCATGCCATGTGAGATATAACGAGAAGGTACTTTATCCAGTCAAGTAGTAATGATGTGTCAAAGTTCATTATTGGCAGTATTAAGAGCAATAATTATTAATTAATTATGTGTCACCAAATATTTTTGAAAGAACCTCTATTTAAAACATAGTTACATCAATATTTTTTGAAAATGCCATTTGGAAACATCATCACAAAATACCGTCACATCAATTCTTTTGGAGATCTTTTGAAAACACTATCACATCAAATTATGGATTGCAACATTGTTGGTATAATGCCATTGTTTTGATTCTCAATGATGGAGGTGGATTCTTCTCATTCATTATTTTTCATCTTAGGAGCATAGCTATTAGTCTTCAGAGCATAGCTTCTATTCTTCAAAGCTAAGACACTAGTCTTCAGAGCTAAACCTTCAAACTTCTGATAAAAACTATAGTCAATTCAAACTTTGTTTATATATATAAAAAAGTATAAATCACCTTATATATAAAGCACCTAGTTTATTAAGAAAATATTATATATATTTATCACCTTATATATATAAATAACTAACCTTATATATATGGTGTTGTTTGTATGCATTTTTAGCCAATTGCATTTGCTTAATCCATGTCTTCTCTAAATAACCACTTGGGGGCACTGTTGATGAAGGCAATAGTTGAGCTGGAGTTAGCCCTTAGAAGGTAGATGTTTGGGGAGGAAACTCTCCACATGGTATAATAAGTCATTGTATTATTTTCCATCTGTTTCCAATGTAATTGTATTGAAACTAGTGTCTTAGAAGATTGTGTTTGTCCCATCTGAATAGAGAAATGGGACTTGTTCTGACTTGGCAGTTCTAGATGTTCCTACTTCAGCCATGGATTTCAAATTTTGATTGATGAGATCATATATTGTCCTAATGTGGTATGAATTCATAGAAGACCTTTTTGGCAAGCTTGATTAATGCAATGATGATGATGATCCTAGTTTGTGCCGTATTAATGGGCAAGCTTGTCAAACTTAAAACTATTGCTTTTAATAATTAATTGATTTGAAATTCAATTTAGATTTAATTTGAAATTGATTTTCCATAATTTTTAAATTTAAAGATAAATATTTCCACCTTTTGACACATGGCTACCACCTCAAATATAGATAAGTACTCATGTGACCTAAATATGACATGTGGTTGCCAATTCATAGTGAGCTCTTGGGTGGTGCCTTTTAATTATGATACCTTGAATGGGGAATCCACTCTTATGCCTATTTGAAAGGTATATCTTAGGAGATACCTTAAAGGAGAGATCCACTTTTGTGCATGTTTGAAAGGTATCTCCTAAGAGATACCTTGAAGGTGTTATAGGGAGTGCCTTTCATGTAAAGGAAAATTCCAATTGTTCCTTGAAGGATAAATCCTCTATTGTGCCTATTTGAAAGGTATATCTTAATAGATACCTTGAAGTGGAAATCCAATCATATGCATATTTTAAAGGTATCTCTTTGGAGATACCTTGAAGGTATTATAAGGGCCTTCAAAATATCACTCGTAGTGCCTTCCATGGAAAGGAAAATTGCACTTGTTCCTTGAAGGAGAAATCCACTCTTGTCCCTATTTGAAATGTATATCTTAGGAGATACCTTGAAGGGGAAATCCACTCTTGTGCATGTTTAAAATTTATATCCTACAATATACATTTAAGGTATTATAGTGGCTTTCAAAATATCACCCAGTAGTGCCTTTTGTGTAAAGTAAATTCCACTATTTCTTTGAAGGAGAAATTGAATCTTGTGCCTATTTGAAAGGTATCTTATAAGAGATAACTTGAAGAGAAAATCCACTCTTGTGCATGTTTTAAAGGTATCTCTTAGGAGATACCTTTAAGGTATTATAAAGGCCTTCAAAATATCACCCTGTAATGCCTTCCATGTAAAGGAAAATTCCACTTGTTCTTTGAAAGAGAAATCCACTCTTGTGCCTATATGAAATGTATCTACTAAGAGATACCTTAAACAAAAAATTCACTCTTGTGAATGTTTGAAAGGTGTCTCATAAGAGATACCTTTAAGGTATTAAAAATTCCTTGAAAATATCACCTAGTAGTGCCTTTCATGTAAAAGAAAATTCCTCTTGTTCCTTGAAGGAGATATCCATTCTTGTGCCTATTTGAAAGGTATCTCCTATGAGATACCTTCAAGCGGAAATCTAATCTTGTGTATGTTTGAAATTCATTTCCTAGGACATACCTTGAAGGTATTATAAGGGCCTTAAAAATATCACCCAATAGTGCCTTCTATGTAAAGGAAAATTGCACTTGTTCCTTGAAGGTAAAATCCACTTTTGTTCCTATTTGAAATGTATCTCCTAGGAGATACTTGAAAGGTAAATCCAATATTGTGCATGTTTGAAAGGTATCTCATTATATATACCTTGAAGGTATTACAAATTCTTTCAAATATCACTCAGTAGTGCATTTTGTGCAAAGGAAAACTCCACTTATTCCTTGAAGGAGAAATCCACCCTTATGCCTACTTGAAAGGTATCTCCTAAGGGATACCTTGAAGGGGAAATCCAATATTGTAAATGTTTGAAAGGTATCTCATAAGAGATACCTATAAGGTATTACAAAGGCCTTAAAAATATCACCTAGTAATGCCTTTCATGTAAAGGAAAATTCCACTTGTTCTTTGAAAGAGAAATATGCTCTTGTACCTGTTTGAAGGGCATCTTCTAAGAGATACCTTGAAAGGGGAAATATAATCTTATGCATGTTTGAGAGGTATCTCATAGGAGATACATTGAATTTATTACAAGGGACTTTAAAATATCACCCAGTAGTGGCTTCCATGTAAAGGAAAATTGCACTTGCTCCTTGAAAGAGAAATCCACTCTTATCCCTATTTGAAATGTATCGCCTAGGAGATACCTTGAAGGGGAAATACACTCTTGTGCATGTTTGAAAGGTATTTTCTTTTATTTTTCATCTCTAATAAGTTCCATTAGCACAAGTGCACCTCTAGTTACCACATGCCCTCACCCTAGCCCTCTTAAGTTTTAAAAAAACCCTGAAAGATAATTATTGACTGACATCTCTTGTCATTAATTTTAGAGTATAAATACCCATTATAAGGCAATTATTATGAGATATCCTTGGGTCATCAGAGTATAAATACCCCTCTCCTCATTTAGCTAAAAAATTAGATGCATTGAGATTTTGATAACATTTAGCAATTGTAGACAGCATAAAGAGCAGAGAGAGCTGAGCCAAGAATTATGAGAATTTGTGAGTAGGGATTGTTAATCCAGTGCCTTTAGTAAGATAAAGAGTGATCTTGAATAAGAATTCTTGATGAATACTTATAAACTTCATTGAAACTAACATAATTATGTTAAAACCACATTTGAGGGTGAAGATCAGTGTAGATGTAAAATCTTGAAGGCTTCATCCAATTATTACCTACAAGGGAATGGGTTGGTAGAGGCTGCAAACAAAAATTTGATCAGGCTAATCAAAAGAATATGTGATGACAAGCAAGAGTGGCACCTACATGTGAATATGACCCTATGGGAGGATCACATCATACCTAAATAGGTTCTGAAGACTTTCTCATATTGAGCTTAGATATGGGAAGGAACTAATTGTGCTAGTATCATCATAAATCCTTGCACAATAGCTCTTGAATGTTATTGAAATTGAATAAAATAAAGCAATGGAGGTTTGGATTATTAAATTTCTCAAACTCTATGAGGTGAAGGAATAGGCAAGCGATGAGAATCTCATCTGATAAAAAAGTGGTTAAGTGATGGTTCAAAAATAAGTCATTAGACTAAAGATTTAAACTTGGAGATCTAGTTCTCAAATATGATTAATAGGCTGCAAAGCCAAGACAACATGTGAATCTCAATTTTCTTTGAAGATGACCATTTTGCATCATCAGTGATAGGTGAGGGAATGCTTATGAATTAGAATATCAAGAGTTTAACACATTGGATATCCCCATCAATGGGATCAACTTTAAGTATTTCAATTGACTTACCCATCTTCCCCCTTTTATATAATTAATTAGTTTCCCTTTCTGTCATGTGTTTTCTTTTTCTTATTGTTATTTCCCCTTGTTTCCTTTTCCTTCCCTTTATTTTTTCCTTTTCAAATAAGTTTTTTTGGCATAAGTGGCTCTTTTAGTCACCATGCATCCCCTCCCTAGTCCTCCCAAATCTTCAAAAAAATTCTTTGAAAGATGGTTATCTATCTGCCTTACTTTCCATTTATACCAAATTCCCTTGTCATTTATGGGGACACCTAATTTTAAAAGATCTCATCATGGTCTTGTTTAGTGGCATCTATGTATGAATACACTCACCTCATCCAATCCAACCATTAGACACATTAAGATCATCAAGAACATTGAGAAAATTGAGAGATGTAGGAAGGGTCAAGTCTATAGTTACAAGTAGCAAAGTAGAGAACCATTAATCTAAACCTTAAAAAAAATAGAGAGTGGTTTTGGAGAAAAATCCTCACTAATGGAAGCTTCTACATCTTCATCAGAAAGTGACCAACATCCCATCAAATAAATAACCTGTGGGTCGAGTAGTGGGGGTGACCTTTACCTCAAACATGCAATAAGTAAAGCCAATGCTTCCACCCTTGCTCCAAAAAAATAAAAGGTGCCCAACACCAAAGAAGAATCTAAGGGGAAATGGAGGGACCAAACATTGGTCACCAACTTCACTAATAATATATTTGACTTGAAGTTGGCTAAGAACCCCAAGAGTATAAGAGAGGGTGGTTACACCTAAATGCTCATAAGGGATAGAAAAAATTACTATGACTCATTCAATTATAGGTTATGGGAATGTACATTGGTACATTTCATAGTGCCTTATGTTCATCCCTATCCAGAGATCATCACCCTTTGTGCACAAATATATAATTTCCACTCTAGCATAATTAATGGTAACACCCATTTAAGGGTAAAAATTAGTATAGATAACATCAAGGAGATGCTTCAACTCCCTAGTCATTTAGAGGAGGAGATCTGTAGTGTAGGTAGCCTCTGGACTATTTGGTATTCCCAAGTCTGAGAAAAGGGAGAATTACTTGGATTTCTCCTTAAAAGTGAAATCATAGAGGTACCTCCTATGCCCATTTTCCTCAAGAGGTTTCCCACACATCACTTGATAGAAACTCTATCCATGTTGGCCTTCATCTTTAGAATGGACTTCATTGCCAATGTCAAAGACTTCCAGCTGGGGATACTCTTCCTCATAACCTCAATGTATAAGGGATAGGATTTTAGGTTGGGTTTTTTGGAATCCATCACCACCTCCATAAGAGATGAGTTGGAAAAAATTTCAACAGTGGGTACTTTCCAATACCCATCATTCTTTCTACATCTCATTTTGTTTTAGCATCCCCAATTCTTCTCCAAATAGTTTGACCTTAACTCCTCTAAAATAGATTTCTTCCCCAACATGGTGAGCCTAGTCACTATATGGATACATCTCTTGTCTATCACTAGGGAGTTCTATGAGTTTTTAGATATTTTATGGCTCCAGGTCTCATCAACCTCAGCATGGAACCCCTTACATTTAGAATGATAGAAGCATAGTTGACATGGCTCACTAAGAGAAAGGTCCTAGTTTTTTGGTTCTAGGGATCCCACTTTTAATTCCTTCAAGTACATGGTTTATAAGGAAAACCCTTCCAACTCTCAAACATGTTGACAAACCAAACTCTGACCTTAGAGTATGCTCACCAACTTGATGTGGTAGATTCCAACTATGGGGTAGGGAAGAAGAAGGAATGCCTATATAGGGGCCCCTTCATAATAAGAGGCATTAAAGTGTGCAAAAGGTACAAGGAATGCTTACTCATAGTCAAGATGGTGGAGCTTGTCCTGGACCTAATAGATGATAAATGGAACTATGATCTAACTAGATACATAAAAAACTTGAAGACTACCAACACCCCTAGGCGTCAAGCCTGACCTTACCTGAAGTAGAGGAAGTCACCCATGGAAGACATTCCCCAAAATTATGTGGACCTAGCTCATATCTCACTAGACACCGTTAAACCATGGGAGTCTTTCTATGGGGTCTAAGATCATAACCCAACCAAGAAATTATCAAAGGTGTTGAAGAAGAAACTTAAAGAGTTGGGATGGAGTGAAGAGAAAAAGGCTACCTTTAAAAATTATAGGTATGAAATCAACCTACCCTACTCTAGGCTCGATGAAGATGATAGAGATAGAATATTTGATAAGCTTTAAGAGGAGCATCATCAAGAGGAGGGCTTAGAAAAGGAAGAATATTCCCCTAAAATAATGATAGGAGGAGAAGGAGAAGAAGAAGATGAGGAAGATACTCCTAGGTTTATAGTAGGAGTCATGCCATAACAAAAAGAGGTTGAGGTCTTAGAGGTTCAAAATCCTTCCTCATGGCCATCTCCCCTGTACTCATGCTCGATAAATCCATAAAAATAACAATCTCCCTTTGAACACCTCGTGATTAGTTCATCCTAGTATAAGTAGTTTGAGGCACCCAAATCTAGCCCTCTACTTGAGCTTGCATAGAACAAAATCTACTTTTTAGGTCCCCACCTTTCTACATATGCCTCTTTTGTCACCTCCATAGTTCCATCCACCATCTCACCTTAGGTTACGAGAGTCTCTACTGCTCAAGCAAGCACCACCTTAGACCCTCTATTTTCTTCTTCCACCCAATCCTCCATCAAGATTGCATCACTTTCCTCCATGGTCTCGATCTCCTCCTACATACCTTTCCTCACCCCACCACCTTCAACTTTGGCATCATCCTCCATCATGGTGAATTCTCCATTTCCCCCACTCTACAAGCTCTCATCAGTATCCCCTTCCACCCTCACCCTAAATCTAACTTCTTCTAGAGGAATCATGCATGTTGCTTTACATCAACAAGTAACTATTCCATTCATGTTGTCATAGGGAATCCCCTTCATAAGGGAGAGTATTCAATGGCTAAATTAGTACCATTTGTAGGTGAACATAGAAAGAGTGGCCCAAGAGGCCTGAATGGAAAGAGATAAAAGTAGGCCAAGGCCTCCATTGAAACTCATATGTGGTCATTTTATGGCCCCATATAATATTCCCTTATGCTTGCTCATCTAACCTCACAAGAAGTCAAACCCCAAGGATAGATGCAACTAGGGGGACTACGCTATTCAAGCTATTAGCCTCAACCTTAGCTAGGCTAGGACCGCTAATAGAGTCAAGATGATGGAAGAGACATAAAAGTTCATTACCATGAACTACCTCAAGGTGACCCAATAGCTAGAAAAGACCAAGTTAGAGCTTATAATAGTGAAAGATATAGTAAAATACCTTAGTATTGAGGCTAAGGCTAAAGATGTGGAGCTTAATAAATCAAGGTCTGACCTATATATCCACATCTCTAATGGGAGATTCCATTCAAAACTTAACCTATGAGTGGCTACCAAAAATAAGCTGTAAGAGAAGGAGATTAAATTAGCTTGAGTCCATAAGGATATCTCTAATTTTTATCGATCATATTAGTAATTATAGTTAAAAGAGAAACAAAAATCCTCAATCAAGGAATAGGAAATTGAGAAGCTGACAAATGACCTTGCCACCCATCCATAGGCCTCATAAATCCTCTCTATGGTGCAACAACTATACAAATCCTATTGGGAAAGGATCAAGGTCATGGTGACAAACTTGAAGATAACACTAAATTGTATTATAGATGCACAAAAGCTAGCCTTTTAGGTGAGCGCATATGTTGATCGGGTGATTACCTTCATCTCCCCTATGGTCCCAAAGTTAGAGAGCCTCATCCAGAAGCTCTATAGTGATTCTCACAAGATGCTATAAGAAGTAGGGGTGACTGACCTAAGGTAGGTGACATCCAAGGTCAAAAAGTTTCTTAGCTATAGTAAAGCAACCAATAAGTGTAAGGCATTCCTTAATGCCTTAAATCATGTGGTCCAAGATAGGTGGGGATGCACCAAGTAGTTAATCTAGTTAAGACTTCCCTTCCCTTTCTTGGAAGATAGTAATGTCTTCCCCAAGGGCTAGATCAAGGCACTACTTGATCAAAAGTAAAATGACCAGACCATATTCATGGCTCTCAATCAAGTGCATGATGTCTCTGAGATGGAGAAAAAATTTCACCCACTTGCCTAGCTAGAGTTCTAAACACTAGTGGTGGTCAAAGGCTTGGTGAACATTTTCTTCAAGGAGATAATATGTCTAGATAGAGCCTTTGAGGCTCTAAAAATGGAGACCTAACCAAAGGAGGAATAATGGGCACCCTTAAAGGTGGCCCTTAAAAAATTGTAGGTATCCACACCTTCCTCCCATTTTGTAATTTTGATTTGACTGGTCTAAGCACCAGAGTTTTGGGTTTTCCCATCCAAAAATGGATTCCTTTGTGAGTCATCAGGAAATGTGGATAAAAATCCATGATTTTTAGTTTTAGAGAAGCTTATCTTTAGCTTTGAGCTTGTTCAGTAACTAGTAGTTCCTTAGCACCTTTTGGTAGTTCCCCTTTTGGTCCCTTCCTTCTTTGATGGCCCTTTTCAAATTTTTTTCTTAAGTATCAACCTTCATCTACTTCTAACACATGGTTCCCCTACACTCAATCTCATAGAAAAAGTACCCAACTCTTCTGGAGAAGCACCATCTTGACACGTGTCATCTTCACTCTTGTTCAGGAGTGGTGTCAATTTACTAAAACTTAAAGGAGTGCCATTAAAAGAGAGTGTGGTCCCTCCTTTTGAGCAAAACTTTTGAAACACTTTAAGCCCATATTAAAGTGTAATTTAATAATTCCAATGGTGACCAATGATATTAAATACAACATAGGTAGGATAGATTTATAAGTATACAAGTTGCACTAACTCACTTCTCCTAAGCATAGTAGTTGTAACAAAACAACATAGTTACACCCTATCTAAGATCCAAAGGTTAACTGCAATCATGAGAAAAATACCCTCTTTCAATTGCCATGGCACCATCATGGGTATGATTTTTATAATCTCTAGGTGTCATTTCCTTAGGGTACTACCTTAGCTATATATTCTAGGCTTTTCCCTTTTAGAGGGGGTTGGTATTATTTTTCACTAGCTATCATATTTGGTTTTCTTGCTTTTTCAACCATTGTAATAGACAAAGATAGTAGAAGTTAACATATTTCTATTCTACAACCTTAATAGGTGCACCTCAAAAATTTGATTGGATGTTTTTTAAGTGCCTTTCATGGCTTTCTATATTTTGTTCTCCATCTATAATGAAGAGGATGTGATGTTCTGTGTTATTTGGAGTAGATAATTATCTTTGTCTATTGTTTCTTTTCTTCTACTTCTATATTTTGGGTCTTTGCTTGCATAATAGATTATATCTCATGCTTTATGCTCCTTCATGGTCTATAATGCTTAAGGATCTAATCTATTTTATGCAAATATATATTAATGTTTCAAATCTCTTGATGCGTCACCTTATGTTAAATTTACTTAACATGTTATTTTTTTTCCTTTCTTCAAACTTAAATGAAGAGCCAGATTCTAAAATCCCTGAGGTTGCTTTACAGACCACAACTCAATCCCATGCCTATAAATCTTTTGCCTTCTGTGTAAAAAAAATTGCACTTGTTCTTTGAAGGAGAAATCCACTCTTGTCCCTATTTGAAATGTATCACCTAGGAGATACCTTGAAGGGGAAATCCACTCTTATACATGTTTGAAAGGTATCTCCTAGGAGATACATTGAATGTATTATAGGGTCCTTCAAAATATCACCCAATAGTGCCTTTTTTGTAAAGGAAAATTTCACTTGTTCCTTGAAGGAAAAATCCACTCTTGTGCCTTTTTGAAATGTATCTATTAAGAGATATCTTGAAGGGGAAATTCACACTTATGCATGTTTAAAAGGTATCTCCTAGGAGATACCTTGAAGGTATTACAAGGGCCTTAAAATATCACCTAGTAGTGCCAAAATAGGAGATTCCACTTATTCACCACTTGTTTATACAACTACTTTCTATGTAAAAGAAAATTCCACTTTTTCTTTGAAGGATAAATACACTCTTGTGACTATTTTAAATGTATCTACTAGGAGATACCTTCAAATTGAAATACACTCTTGTGCATGTTTTACCTTGAAAGTATTACAAGGACCTTCAAAATGTCACCCAGTAGTGCCTTCCTTGTAAAAAAAAATTGCACTTGTTCTTTGAAGGAGAAATCCACTCTTATCCCTAATTAAAATGTATCTCCTAAGATATACCTTAAAGTGGAAATCCACTCTTGTGCACATTTGAAAGGTATCTCCTAGGAGACACATTGAAGGTATTACAGGGTCATTCAAAATATCACCTAATAGTGCCTTCCATGTAAAGGAAAATTGCACTTGTTCTTTTAAGGAAAAATCCACTCTTGTGCCTATTTGAAAGGTATCTCTTAGGAGATATCTTGAAGGCAAAATCCACTCTTTTACATGTTTGAAAGGTATCTCCTAGTAGATACCTTGAAGGTATTAAAATGGCCTTCAAAATATCACCCAATAGTGCCAAAGTAGTAGATTTCACTTGTTCACCACTTGTTTATACAACTACTAGTAGTGCTTTTCATGTAAAAGAAAATTCCACTTATTCCTTGAAGGAGAAATACACTCTTGCAACTATTTTAAAGGTATCTACTAGGAGATACCTTTAAATGAAAATCCTCTCTTGTGCATGTTTGACCTTGAAAGTATTATAAGGACCTTAAAAATGTCACCTAGTAGTTCCTTCCATGTAAAGAAAAATTGAACTTGTTCTTTGAAGGAGAAATCCACTCCTATCCCTATTTGAAATGTATCTCGTAGGAGATACCTTGAAGGGGAAATCCACTCTTGTACATGTTTGAAATATATCTCCTAGGAGATAAATTGATAGTATTACAGGGGCCTTCAAAATATAACACAATGGTGCCTTTCATGTGAAGGAAAATTCCACTTCTTCCTTGAAGGAGAAATCCACAAAATGGACCTTATGAAACACAAGCAATAATTCATAGCAATTGGAAGGGCTAAAACCATGATCATCTAAAAACATGTCCATTAATATAATTGAGAGTCAGGAATAATGTACAACAAAAAAAAGACCCTAATCATGTTCATTTACAAATAAAATTCCATTGAAACTATAATATAGAAACACAAGAAATAATTCATAGCAAAATTGGAAGGTGTAAAACCATGATCATCTAAAAACATGTCAATTAATCCAAATGAGAGTTGGGAACAATCTAAAACCAAAATAGGGGTGGATGATCTCCAAATTGGAAAATGTCACTTGGTAGTAAGTGAGATTGGTTCCTATAGACAACAAGAAATATTGAATTTAGGGATCGTGAACATATAAAAGCTTAAACCAAGTGACATAGATTAAATATTTCAACATTATAAAATGACCTCAACACAAATGAAGTCTGAGGAAATCAATGTCTTAGGGAAATTGTCTCGAGTGAATTATTTCATAGGCCAAAGTGATGATGACAAAAACCCTAAAGGGTCTTTGCAAAGAAGGCCAAAGGGAAATTTCAAAAGGTCTGAAGGGCACTTCTCATCGGGGAAAGGTTCGGGACTAAATAACTAAAGGGTAAGTCCAAAGGGCAAAGGGCCATTCCAAAAATGTCAAAGGGTAATTTCAAATAGGCCAAAGGGTACTTTCAAAAAGCTTAAAGGGTACTTTCAAAAGGTCCAAAGGGCACTTCTCATTGGGAAAAGGGCCTGGGGAAAAAGTCTTAAAGGGTAAGTTTGAATGGAAAATGGTCATTCCAAAAAAACTGAAGGGTAATCACGTATGGTAAAGAAACATTTTTTAAAAATTCCAAAAGGTAATTATGTAGGGAAATTGTCCTTGCCAAAACTCTTGAAGGGTAAGTTGCACAAAGGCTGAAGGGTATGTTCCCTTTTGGTCATTGTTTCGATAAAATTACATTAGTAAGATTGATACAAGCAATTGTTTTGAGATTTTTAAGTTGGATAAAATGTATGACAACAAAATTTTGAAGGGTCATTTCAAAAGGGCAAAGTGACAAAAGGCCGAAGGGTCTTTCCAAAAAATCTCTTAGGATCTATAATTTTGATGGTTTCACATTGAATCTTGGAATTAATACACCTTTAACCCTTGATAAGATAGAGAAGACCTTATACATAACAATCAATCTATTTTTAACTACCTTCTTTAATTGAAACACCTATTTACTCATTAAATCCTTTATTCACTATAATAATGATTGGTACTTTCTACCTTAAGGTATTTTATTACAATACTCCTTATAGGACCTTAATGGGTGAGTTAAAATTATCTCCTTGAGGGTAACATGAAGGTATCTTAAATAGTCAAACATAGTCAAATAATGTCCCTATGGTCACATAGACAAACACAGTCAAATAGTCTCAAAAACTTTAATATAGAAAAAATCAGAGATCTGAGCCAAAGGTTGCTCCTAGACGATACCTTGAAGGAGAAATCACTCTTGTGAATGTTTGAAAGGTATTTAATTTAATCCCTTATAGACCTCTATAACATTGGGAAATTTTAACCTCATGGTATATATGGATTGTAATCCACGTTTTGAAGTTTTGGGTCAGTTAGCCTTTTCATTATCAACATGCTCAATGAAGTTCGATGGGTGGTGTATCAACCTCCTCTTTATTGGGTTCCCCTTCTTCATTTTTTGTTTAAGTCTCAATCCCTTCCATTGATGACACATGTCATCATGATGTTCATCAAGAAATAAGGGAGTTATTCTTTAAATTAAAGGCGTGTCATTGGCCAAGGGAAGTGGGCCCCATTTCTAACAAGAATTCAATAGGTAGTTCAGAGGGAGAAACACGTCACCATAGTGCTTCTTCTAAGCATTATGGGAATATCAAAGGTTGCTTCATATATTACAATTACATCCTACATCTATAAATATTTCCATAGGAAACTATTCACTGAGAGCAAGAGTTTTAGGCATCAATAGTATCCACTAGAAGATTCCTTCATGGGTAACTTGATGGTATCTTCTAGGAGATACCTTGAAGATATTACAAATTGAAATAACACTAGGCAAGTTCAATCTCAAGGTATCCAATAATAAATTCCTTTGAGGGCCTTGTAATACCTTTATGGGTAACTTGAAGGTATCTCCGAAGAGATACCTTGAAGATATTAAAAGGACCATCAAGGTAAAGGAAAATTTTAGAGGTACGACAAGGTAATTACTCAGATCTAAAACTATTAACATAACAGGGAAAATTGTTAAACTGGATTGAGGTGGAAAGATCATGTATGTAAGAGGATACAAATGTGGGCTCTCCCAAGTATTAGAAGGCCCTTTAAATTATCAAGTTATCAACTAATAGTGTTTTCAAGGTGAAGGAAAGTTCTACTAGGAGATATATTCAACATGAAGGAAATTGCTTTTGAGGTATCCACTAGGAGATTCCTTCAAAGTACTTGAAGTACACTTGTAATACCATCATGGTTAACTTGAAGGTATCTCATATGAGATGTCTTGTAATAAAAATTCACTCTTTTGCATGATTGCAAACTATCTTCGAAGAGACACCTATTGATGGGCATTCTGACACATATTAGAAATATAATTCCCCTCATCTTTCTCCTTTGAAACAAATGTTTGTGGATTCATTTGCCCATCATATTATATTGGTTAGTGCACATAATTTATTTTTAGTTTGGTCATACCTTATTAATTTAAGTGTGAGTTAATGTATAACAAAGATTTAATATGTATTTTGTATTGTAGCTTAGAATTAATATTTATTGATATACATTTAATCACTACTCAAACACAAAATAAAATAATAAACCGATCCAATATGCAACTTGTATTTTATAAAAGATCAATATTTAAATCATTTCAATTGCTTTGCATAATGTCTTGGGGGAAAAAATGAATTCCCACACTTAAAAGGCAGAAGAAGGCCTCACTCGAAGAGAATTTGGATAAAAGGTAGAAGAAGGCCTCACTCCAAGAGAATTTGGATAGAGTATCATTCAAAATAAAAACACTCAAATTGAATCCACATCAACACCTTCCATTTTATGGTGGTGACAAAATTCCTCTTGATGATTGGTATTTTGAATTATTTAATCCACCAAACATGCATGCAAATATATACTTTTTTAGCACTACATCAAGAAAAGAATATTTTCCAATTAGAATAATCCTTGCATGTGATAAGGATGAACTTGAAGATGCCCTTCAATTCCAACTGGAAGTATGGAATAGAGAAGAGGGAATTCTCTATCGAGCTACAACTAATTTTAGTAAATTTACACCCAATAAAATGGAGTTCACAAAAATTAATTTTTCCCCTTCTTGTGAAACATTTGGGTTTCGTTTGAATAAATTTGACAACCTTCAAATGTTGGGGTTAATAGAAAGAGATAATTTGGTCATGATAATACAACATATATTGAAATAAAAACATGAACAAGGGGCAACAACTTCTACTTGTCACCATGAAAACATGTATTTAAGATACCCTATAGTCATTACAAAAAAAATATTGAAGAAAAAAAGACAAGCAAGGACAACATATCTGTATGCAAATTTGAAAGAGGCCATACAAGGACTCACATCGGTGAAGAAAAATAAGATCTAACAAAAGGTTGGAACACTTTTGTTGGCACAAACATATGATGAGACACATAGTTAATTCTTTAATGGTATATTTCTTCTAGCAATTACACATTGAACATTCTTGTAGGGTTTTGTGAATTGGGGGATGCTAATATCAAAATAAGAAATCTGAATGAAAGAGGGGTGAATGATATAATTCATTCATTTATAAAACATAATGAGGTTGTGATGAAGGATGCTTTGTTAATTTCTTTTGATCTAAACAACCCCGAATGTATTATAGAATCAAAGGAAGTCTTGAAAGATATGATGGAGAAAAATTGTATGGTTCAAAATTGTAGATGGCCAACACATAATTACAACATAATAGAGAATTATTTTAGAGGAGGAATACAATTCACAATTATTGAGAAATAAATGTTCTATTAGAAGGATAAGATTTTAGAAAACTTGTACTTCATTTCATATTGTGCAAAAAATATGTAACCAATATAGTGAAGCCAACGAAATAATTTGTAAGGCTTCATTTGTATAAATAGTTCGATCTTCACGTGACCTTATCCAACTAAGAGGTTGAAAGAATCTTGAAATAGTAAAGAAGAAGATGGAAGAAATACATGAACAAGATAAACAATTGTTCACACAAATGAACTATTTAGCATAACAACTGTAGGAGAGAAAATGCCTTCTTTTCATGAAATAAACTAGTTGGGATTGTTTTGATAAGGCATTTGATTTGTTTGAAAGTGGTACTTTATTTGGTTTAGATAAACAAGATTTAAATCTGATTCATACAATAGTACTTAGAAATATTTAAGGGATTTTAGACAAATGAAAAATAGAACTAGTAGATTTATTGGAAAAAGGGTCTATTTCCTTATTGAAAACCCCTGGGTACAACAACATGGATAATTGGTGTAAAAAGGTGAAGCTGAAAAGTATCATATTATCAAAAAAAATAGATTATTTTAGAAACCATGATATGCCACTACCACCAAACCAAACAATCACACCTATAGAGGTAGTGGAACATTATAAAAATTTTGCAAAAAGGTTTAATGATTTGTGTGTCTTGAAAGAAGGTATTTCAAAAAATATAAAAGGCTAGGAATCATTATCTCAAGATTCATTAAGCATATTGAAAAATTATCTACATAATGATGGACGTTACCTTCCTAGAATAGATATAGAAAGATTTAAATGTCAGTATGGGCTCCCATGTCTTTGGCCATACAGTTTATAAGATTTTAGTGGAACATTCATTCTTAGTCTGAATGCCAATTTGATAATTATTGATCTTTTGAATCTCAATGAAGTTTTTAAGGAAGAACATCTTTGCCTATTTCTATAGGCATTTATTGAAAATGTTATTGTCAGGTCTTTAATGTATTCATCATCCACAAACTAGAACATTATGTTGCCATTCAGACCTCTCTCAAGAATTTGTGTGTTGGTGACTTCCATTCCATGTAAGATAAAGTGTCATAATATGGGTTCTAGATAGTTATGGATTCGATTGGATACATATTAAAAGTATCAATTTTTGTCAGGATCCCACGCATTTTCAACTACAAGGTTACAGCCTCCATTCACAACAAAGTAGATTAGAGGAAGGTTTTGACATCTACAAAGAAGTACCAATATTTCAAATGATTGGTTCACACAAAACAAGAAGGTCATTCAAAAATGAAGTAGATAACATATTTTAGGAGAAACTTATCTCTACTTTCAATGATTCAGATGCATGTGATGTGTTAGGGGTATATACAAGAGCTGGATTGGTACGTGCTTGTATAAAATTAGAAAGAAATTTATCTTGTATTACAGAAACTGAAGAAAAAACAATTTTTAATGTTCAATTTCAAAATTATTTAACAAATTTAGAGCAACCAATACAAGAACAACCACTTTGATCAGTACCACCAAGTGCATAACATTTTTAATTTATTTTATAATCATGATTCATATTACAAATATAATATCTTAACAATCTATTGGTGTGTATGCTTTATTTTTTAGACCTAACAACTTAGCAATATTTTGGTGTTGTAGCACTACTGATATTGTATGAAAGTGAAGAAATAATAATAATGGAAGATCATATCAATGAACATGACACATCACAAGTTGTAGAAGGTAACATAAGACCATGCATATTTTTTCAATTACATAATTATTTATTTATCAATGATTCATAATCCTGACAGGATATTTATTCATCTATTTATGCCTCAACTAAAATAGTTCACAACGTAGCTATAGAACATTGTGTCTCTAACACAACCACCCATGACACAGCTCTGTAGGTTGGTGACTCCATGAAAATAACACAAGGTAAAACTCTACAAAAAGACACATTTTTAAAATACAAATATCAAATCAATTGATGACGAGAATTTTTAGTTACTACATTATATAATACCTTGCATGGAATAAAGAACCAAAGTTTCAACAAAAGAGTGCACCCATACAAACTACAAAAAGGTATTTAAAAGGTGAAAACCCCTTTCAATAAATGTATAATTATATTATTTCATACAAGTATAGAATATATTAATTATATTTCTTTATTTAACCACATTACAATTGATTTTTTCTTCATAGATAGGAGATTGTAGAAGATAATAAAATATAGACTTGCATCAGCTTGGGATTTGGAAGAGTGGGTTCATTTTATTGTTGTGTAGACTTGAATGTGATTGTATTTACCCATTAAAATATTGTTTACATGTTAAATTTACCAACATTTTTCAATTTGATGTGTCTTATTGTAAGTATATGGAGGGGTTTCAACTATAAAGGTGTATATTTATTTGAATTTAGTGATAGTGAACTATGGCTTAGACAATTAAATCCTATTTTGTTTCTATGATGGGCTACATAAACATATAAATATGTATTGGTATACATAAGAACAACTGATAATTTCATTACTGTAAGAATATAGATGTTGGTTGATCAATGTTAAATTCCTACCAACATCTATGAGAAATGATTTATGGAAAAATGACACTATTTAAGAATATGATAAAGTCATGGTCAAGTTATAAGGATTCAATATGAACTTTTATATGCATATGTATGTTACAAACTGGAAATAGATATGGCACATCCATGTATAATGAGTATTATAGTTATAATGTGCTTGAGCATGTATTTATTTTTATGTGTTTTAAATTTTAATCTTTATAAGATTTAAATAAATGTAAAAATAATGAATCAAATGAAATGCATTATGTTTTTATGTTATAATAAAAAATACAAATCAAAATCGTATCAACGACCAGTCTATTAACATGTAAAACATTTTATTAGTAACATGTAAAACATTTTCTTAGAAATTTTCATGTTATATTTCTTATAATATAATATTGTTAATAAATAATTCATTTCTTTTTTAACAAATTGCAAACATTTCAAAGGAGCAACTAAAACTGAATTCTAAAAAACTATTGATTTTGGGGTTGGATGACTTAATATTATTTGTTATGCACAAAATAAAAGATATGAAAATTCATGATACATGAATAAAATAAGATTATAAAATAGAAAATATGTCATACTACATTCAAGATCATTCCAAAGAAATTTTGAAGGTGGCACTTCAATCTTTTTCTCACATTGGCATTTGGTCAATAATAGAGGACAATCATTTGAGGATACTCATTCAATCCATAGGTTACAAAATTTCATGTTTGTTTGGGGAAAAATATATTTTAAGTCGTTCAATATAAACATAAAAAAATTGGATGAAGTTATTTTTAAAGGGACCTTCAAAGATTGCCAACACGTTGTTTATTGATTGTAATTCTCAAAATTGTGTTACAAATCAAAAATTGAAAATGAGTTATGTTACGTCAAGTAGATATACTGAAAATAGAAGTAAAAAAGATGAAAAGGATTGGAGAATCAAAATAACGTCAATCATCACATTCTTGGGAGAAAGCAAGAAATCCATGCCAACAATTGTGAACCAATGTTTAGAAAGATGTAAATTCACCTAAATCTTTCAACTGTATTTATTGATTATAAACTATAATTCTAGTAATAAACATTATCATCAATTTCATACAAATCAATTGTAAATTATTTCAAATATAGTTCAATTAATTTCAAAATAATCAATTCTAATTTAGAATTACTTTGATCTAGTTAAGTGCAATTTGACTTATAGTTGGAGATTCCTTGAAGTTATTGAATTAGTATATTGACACTTACTCATGAAGATGTTCCCAATGAACAATAAACAATTGTCAATATATTTTATTATATAGATAAACTAGATTGATTAATATGTTTTCATCCATAATTTAGCTAGTCAAATGGTGTCACGTGTCCTAGCAATGAAAGCTACTTCAAAGGATCAATGATTGGTATGAAGGCCCAGAAGGGTTCCATGAGTTTGAAACAATCCAATCTATTCAAAATGATCTGCTTCCAAATGGTTTAAAATAATTCAATTTATTTGGAATATAGAAAACATATTTATGGAGAAAATATTCTCCATCCACTTTAGTGGATATAATTTTAAATTATTTAAAATAGCCCAATTTAATTGAAATGATCTAATAATGCTCAAATGGTTTGAAACATTCTAATTTATTTGGAATAAACAAAATTCATTTTTAGACAAAATCTTCTTCACTCTAGGTATAAGTCTAAATTATTCAAAATAACCTTATTTATTCAAAATGATCTATGCCCAAATGCTTTGAAACAGTAAAATTTATTTCGACTATAACAAATTTATTTTTGAAGAAAATTCTCTTCACTCCACTTTAGTGGGTACAATTCCATTCTATTTAAAATATTCAAATTTATTTGAAATGATCTATGTCCAAATGGTTTTAAACACTCCAATTTATTTGGAATATAGTAAATTTATTTTTAGATGAAAATTTTCTCCACTCCACTGTAGTGGGCATAAGTCCAAATTATTCAAAATAGTCCAATTCATTCAAAATGATTTATGTCCAAATGGTTTGAAATAGTCCAATTTATTTAGAACATAAAAAAATTATTTTTGGAGAAAATTTTCTCCACTCCACTTTAGTGGGTATAAGTCCAAATTATTCAAAGTAGTCCAAATCATTCAAAATGATCTATGCCCAAATGGTTTGAAACAGTCTATTCTATTTGAAACATAAAAAAAAATATTTTTGGAGAAAATTTTATCCACTCCACTTAAGTGGGTATAAGTCCAAACTATTCGAAATAGTCCTTAGTGATTGATCTTTCAGAAGAACCTTGAAAAAGGCAGAGTCAGATTTGGCTTTGCATCACAAGATGACTAATACAAAGTTAAATAATTGACAATAATGAGTATGAACATAAAAATAAAGAGGAGAAAGCTAGAAGGTCCAATAAAACAGAAAGTCACACTTGGAATACTATTGACTTTGTCATATTAGAATAAAATTAAATAAATAGAGGAGAAATATATGAGGCCTCAAAACACAAGAGAAACATATAGTATAAATAGAACAACATGAGACCACATAGAGAAAAAGGGGAGAAGAAATCACATGAAAAAAAGTCAATAAGACCCTTAATCAAATCAATGATCCATATATTCAAAACAACTATAAAACATTTCAATAATAATCTTTGTACTAAAATTAGGTGTTGTGATTCATGTTTATGTTAAATTAAAAAAATAATTAAAGAAATATATGCACTTACCTAGGAAAGGAAGGATGACACATCTAAATTTTAGATTTATGTACACCCACACTTTGTTGTCTGCAACTTTGGTGTGGTTGTAAGTAAATGGTAACACCAAAAACTAATTAATGTTATATTAAATAAATTTGAATAGTAAAGGGTAAGTGCATGGAGTTGGGGGATAATTTCATAGACATTTTGTATAATGCATGCACATTATAGCAACAACGTGTATGTATTATTTAAAATTAGGCTAGGTAGTTACCAAGCTATAATGCACACATGTTTTAGTAAGTTTTTATTAAATTATTTTGAGAGGTTTGATTATTGGTAACCTTAATTGTGTTACTTTTAAACCCTAACACTTTTTGGTGGAACCAAACTCTAAATGTAGTCTTCTCATTTACAATTTTATATTGTTGTGTACTTATTTGTGGAATTATTGTAATATTGAGCCGATGGATGGGGTAGTAAGGGACACCAAAGGTTTGGATGATCTTACTCATTATTTTTATTTTCCTCATTGGTGATTTCATATTGGGATTATGTTGGCTCTAATTTGTTTACTATGATGGAAAATTTGAAAGGCAAAAGATTCTTTTTGTTTGACATAGTCTATGACTCATTGAGACTTCAAACTATGTAATGCTCTATTATAATTTGTATCCATCTTTAGAATAACCATGTGGGCTATGAGGTCTACAATTAGACATATTTAACTTGGTTAAAGATGACTATGTGGGATGAAAGTTTAGGTGATTGGTTATTCAAGTAGTTTTATTCTAAACAAGTCTATATTAAAGGAAATTAATTTAGTATGTTATATTTATAAATTAGTTTATTTTTGTAACTAGATTATTTAATTTATTTGAATTTAAGTGTCTAATTTATTTACATGAGTAAAACTATATGTGGCATGGGTAGAATTGTGAAAATATATTTTCCTTTGAAGATATTTTCTTTCAAATCTCTATGTGAATTCATTGAGGTTATTAAATATCTATCACTAGGGAGGTAATGAGGATTGTGAACATCCATCTCTTTGTATATAATTATAAGATTACTGAAATATCATATTCAATAAATTAATACATTTTATATACATCCAAACTTATTATAATCTTAAGCTTTAATATGTTTTTTCTGCCTTCTGGAAGGCCATCTCGAGTAGCAAAAGTCTCCTAAGGAAAGCAAGTAGATAATAGATTGGAAATGGGGAAAAGATTGAGTTATAGGATGACCCCTAGCTCATCCAATCTCCACTAGCATTGATGCCTCTATGGAATAACTTGAGTATATTTTTCAAATCTTCCATAGGGTCTAATGTCAAGAACTATTGGTCTATTGTTGAAGGTACAATGAAGTGGAAGACTCTAACCTTGGAATCAAACAATGTGGATATTCTCAAGTAAACCTAGGATGTTAACCTCAAGATTCTTCAAACCCACATTGATATCTTTCCCAAGGAAGATTCCCTCCTCTGGTCATTTTAATACAATGGAGACTACTTTGTTAAATATATGTTTATTGCCAATCTTGACCTATAATATGATTGGACCTACTGAGAGACCTTTGGATTAAGCATTTTACTCCCAAAAACAATATATTATTTTGGTTGGCTACCCATAACAAAATTATCATAGTGGAAAACTTGGATAAGTATGGCATGATCATTCCTAATAGGTGTGTCATCTACAAATCTAGTGAGTAGTTATTTTCCCATCTATTCCTTGAATTCCCATTCAATTCTATTATATTGTACCACCTCCTCCAAAAATTCAGCATTGCTTGGACTAAACCCAACACCATAATTGACATGATTCTTCAATGGAAACCTCACTATAATCTCCCCTCCCTTTCCTTTTTATGGTACTTGGATATCCCTCACTTCTTCTATAAAATTTGGTTAACCAGAAATGCATGTGTATTTGAAAACAAGAAGGGAAATACTGGGAATACTTTTCATTGCCTATGTGTTGCTATCTTAGAAAATTATAAAGTTTTCATTCCCAAGAATACAACCCCTCCCTCAGTATCAAAGTTTCCCATTCTCCATCAATGTAATATCTCTCCCAGAATCTCCTCTTCAAGACATAATTTAACTAGAAGACTTACCAATTGGTGTTGCCCCTCAAGCGGTTAGTTGAAGTTGAAATTTGATGAGGCAGCCAAGGGTAACTCAGGAAGAGCAAGGGTAGGGGGTTATTATGAATGAATTTGGATTGGTGGTTGATACATATGCAAGTCCAATGGATACTCAAACCAATCATGTGGTGGAGGCCAAAGTATCCCTTTGTGGAATTCAACTAGCCATCCAACTTAATATTAATAAGCTGGCAATTGAACATGATCCCTTAAAAATCCTAAATGTTATTTCAGGTAAGGTCATCGCTTCTCACACCATCAAACAAACCATTGAGGACTCTAAAGGCCTTATCCTTTCCTTTGAGGAGCATCCATAAATCACATCTATCAAGAAGTTAATTTTGTTATGGATGGCCTAGCTAACATAGGGGTTCTAAACCCAGACCTTACTATATGGAATGAGCCTAGCAGTCTCCCCCCCCCCCCAATATTTCCACCCTACTAAATTATGAGTTGTAAGCACTTATTAATCCCTAGATGGTCAAGGTCACAAATGTAACCTAAGTAGATATCCAATTCTAATCTTCACTACATCAAGTGCCATGATGTATACACTTATTACAAGTATTGGCCTAATTGACATCATCTATTGAGACATCATCTCAATAATAACAAATCACTTCATAAAATTTGTATCCATTTGGGTATCACCTCAATAATTCACAATTTTTCTTAGAAGATAACCAAGAGAAGGATTAGAGTAATGGGAGGTGACAAGGACTGACTTGAACTAATTTCCTATGCTGAGGTCTAGACCCACCAAACAGTTTAACATAAATTATGTAAAGGTGGGATCATTGATTTTATGTTGAGAATCGAGGGTCATGATGTTATTTTTTCCTAAGATTTTGGCCTTGGATTGAAATAGAGGAAGGTGATCTTAAGGGTCAACATATCAAAGGAGATGATTGGTGAAGTCATGGGTGTGTCATGCAAAGGCATCAAATCTTGCAAAGATAAGAATAGGAAGTAAGAGTTAATGTATACCTTCTTTAAGACTATCACTACATTCTACACAAAAATAAGGGATTTCCAAGAGTAACTTTGCCTAGGCATTGGCCAGACATCTACCTACAAGTAATGAAATACTTAACCCCAAGAAAGTTCACCAATATTTTTAATCACCATTTATTACTCCTATACTATTTTAAGGGTCAAAACATTAGAATTCCTTATTTTATACTCTTATCATAGTATTGAAATTTTAATCCAAGCCCAATACTAACCTCATACACTAAGGGCTGATCCTCCTACTTGCCAAGAGGGGGAAAGCCCAGTGGGGAATCAAGGTCTAGACTATCAAATGTAGTAGGGAAAAAATCTTAGGGGAAGATCTTGAAAACTTATATGAATAATGTGTAAGTGATGTCATCTTTTTATCACTCTCTCGCCCGATTCCCCCCTGAGAACTCTCATCAGGTGTCAAAATGGGAAGAAGACATAAAAAGAAAGAGGAAGGCCCAAGCTTCCCCTCATTAGAGGGAGAATAAAATTAAATCAAAATTTTAAATTCAAGCCTTGAGGGATACCTAAATCACAAGGAGGGAGGATATCAGAGAACTAGGTGAACCCCGCTATCCCACCCCACCAAGCCATAAGAGGAATCTTGGTGATTTTCAAGAAAAACTATAGAACTTGAGGAATCATATGGTTTCCCTCATGGAAGACTAAAATGTTATGAGTGTGGAGTCAGACAAGCTGAAGAAAGATTGGAGAAACCAAAAAATGGTAGAAGGTGGTTATCAATTTTATGAGTTTGTACATCACTCCTATCAGAAAGTTAAGGAGGCCATAAGGGCCAGTCCCATCAAAGTCAACTCCCCCTCAAGCATTAAAAGTAAATAAAAACTAAAGATTTTGAGAAGAAAAAGAGCAATGATTTGGTCCACAAGGATAAGGCATTAAATGTGTAGAAGGAATGAATGACATAAGGCTTAGGCATTCACACAAGGGGAAGAACAAATAATACTAGGCTAAAGGAGAACATAAACAGGAGTGAGCTTGTAATGGTGGAGAATTAGGTAGGCTTTGAGGAGCCAAAGGGGTATCATTTGTTCTTGTTTTTCCTTTTGTCATGTTTTTTTATCTATTGGTTTTGAGGTTTTTATGAGATTTTGGATATAGGTTTCCATTTTGGTTAGTCTAGGTGGCCTATTTCATTCATATTTTATGGTTAATCTTTCATGTTTACTTGTTGAGTATTGTGATTTCAAGATCCATGTAAAACCTATATTTTACCCTATCATATAAAAAAATGTTCATATATGTATAATTTATACCATTAATTAACCATAAATGTTTAGTTTAGGTATTTGAGTTTAGAGGCATGATTTGCATGGAATGAAAAAATTGTGTTTACATTTGTTAAGCCTAAGAATAATATTGTGTTGGTAATATGGCTAGAAATGAGTTTATGTTATTAAGTATTTAATATGAGTTGATTATAGTACTCATTTACACTTTATATTTTGAAGGTTTTATTTTATATTTACCAATTCGAGTATTGGTATTTTTTATTATTCTTTATTCATGAAGTATTTCACATTTTTAACTAATCTGGATTTTTTTTGTGGTGACATATGAGTTATTTTTAGATGTATTTTGTAAAACACCTAGTGACATGAGTTTAATTTATTCCTTATGAAATTGGATTACATTTCTTATTTTTATATAGAGCTATGTATAGCTATAGAGAAATATTCTATGCAATAAAAAGTTAGTTCTTGAATTCCTTACACTGATTATACAGTGGTATTTAAACTTGAGGATGGATAAGAAATTTATGTGTAAGTTTTATAGGTCTATGCTATTTTATTATTTACAATCCATGTTTATGATAATGTTATATAGTTAGAAATTTAAATTTATGATTTGTCTTTGGTCTTATCAATTTTAAAGATGAACCAAATCTGAGTTTATTATCAGATACTTTTTTTAGAGAATTATATTAAGATTAAGGTATTTTAATGTGAAGTCTCTCTTGTAATCCTAATTGATTTTTATGACTTAATGTAGAATATCCATGTTTGTCATATGTTATCTTTATGTGTTTATTTACAATTGACAGGTTCATTTAAATATTTTTTTATTTGAGAAAAGCATCACTCGACAACACTAATCTAGGTGTTGAGTGTGGAAATACCTTATAATTATGTTAGTGTTTGTATTGAATCTTGAGTGTCTCCTATTATTTTTTATCTAATAATTAGTTTTGTTTAGATTACATCAAAATTTATAGGATTGATCAGCTCATATCTTTTTATTGGTAGTAAATTTATAAATAGTAAATGAAATATGATCTAGATTCTATTATGGTAAAAGTAAACATTACTAGAATAAATAACTTCAAATGGAAAAATAATATTTCATTTAGTGATTTTATAATACTTTTATCTTCTTGATTTGGGAAATCCTTATTTAATTGTAATAATTAAATTTAGTAATAAAAGGTTAATTTCAAAATAAATTCTATATTTGAAATTGATACTTATCTATAAAATGTTTAGTAAATCTTAAAATATACTTTTAGTTTTCCAAGTTAACCATTGTATTCTTATGTCATCTACTTTATGGTTATAAATTTTAATGGGAATTATTTTATACCTTAAGTCATCTAAATCTTAGAAAAATAAAAGTTTTAAATATAATATAAGTATTCTCCTACCTTAGAGATTAAAATATAATAATAATAACTTAAAAAAAGGAACACCTAATTAGGTAAATTGGAAGGAGAGTTTAATATCATCATTATATCCAAGAATCTTAAAGTTATTAATAACAAAAATGATATTTAAATGCATAAGATATTTGAAAAGGTAATTTAGAGAGTCCATGATATCATGATGGGATGTGTATGGTAATTATAATGATTTGAGTCATCCTAAATATAAATGATTTAGAAATAAAAATAGTTCTAGTAAAGAACAATGACCTATATGTGAGGATCTTTCATGAATTATTTATAATTAGAAATTATATTTTTTAATTAGAAAATTTAGAATCAATATATAAATGTCAATTTTAATTATATAAATTAAATTGACTAAAGTAAGGTGTTGTAAACATACTTACAAACAAGAAACTGAAAGTAAGTAGTTAGAATTGGCAAAATATGATGAATACAAAAAAGACTAAACTATACAATAGAGAGATATAATTATATTTTTGATGTGTTTCATGGACTATATTGAATGGAAAAATGTAAAAATAGTGATAAAGATGAAATCCCAGAATACTCCTAGAAGATGATCCTTATAATCTATATAGATAAATACTTCTACTAGGGTCAATAGTGATGGACATTACTATCTTAGGCTGAGAGTTTCTTCTTTTTTATAATGTTTTAAAATAGGGAATAGTCCTATGAAACTATGTAAAATATGTCTAGTTATGATACTCTTATCTTTTGTGTTGTGTGTGAAACTAGGAGATAGATTCTTAAAGGTCAAAACCTTAGCTTTATGCCATAAGGAGAAAAAAAGGTGAAGGAGTAAAAAGGGGTTAGTGTTTGGAGTTGTGTTAGACATCAACACCCCACTATGTTGAGTGTTACCTACATACCAATAATCTAAAGAGGGATCAAACCTCCATGTAGTTCTCCCACCTAATTGCTTTGTGAAATTATGCTCCTTTGACTATATGAATGCATCAGATTTGGCTTGAATACTTGGTCATGCTTATCTAGGTTTGCATAAAACTAAATTCAAACTTGACTCATGACTACTTGACATGCTTAAAAACTAATTTTGGAAGAATAGGGTAATTTTTTTCATTGTGCACTTTTGTAAATAAGCTCTTATGATACACTTGATAAGCTTGCCAAGATGTTTAAAATGAAACAATTGAATATGATTTTACAGTGGTTCAAGAAGGAAAAAAAACTCATTGGAGAGTTTGTAAATGTTAAGGCTAACCCTAAATATGCTTTCCTTTTTGAAACTTTAGCTTTTGTGAGTGAAGGATAAAAACAACAAAGAAGGATAATAATGTTGGGCATTCTTGTCATGTTAGATGTTCCTTTACCTTTAGGGAGAGTACTGGGTTTTAGGTCTGAGTCAAAGCAATGTGTTTTGGGTGTGATTTAAAGCATACAAATACATAAAGATGTTTTCAATGGTAATATTATTTATGTAGGGGACAATATATGTCTTTGTAATGTAAATAGGTCTTCTTTTATGCTTAAGATGTGTCCAATCAATGAAATAAGTGTTAATTAAGTGGATATATCAATTAATGGTAAAAAGGGATAAAATAGGCATGATCAAGTATTCATGACCAAATTTAGGTTACTAAATTTTCCATCTTTTTAGTCTAAAAATTAAATTACTAGATTGAAAAAAAGTCACACCTTAGTGTGTAAGACACACTTTGTCTTTGTGATACATACTTCAATCATGCAAGGTAATGTACTATTTGGGAAAACCTAAAAACACATGAAGTAGTTATTTTTTTCCTTTGATAACTTGAATTCAAATATTTGGAAATTTTCTTGAACTTT
>JARHVA010003814.1:1805000-1821398 GCA_037957365.1 Torreya grandis | reverse complement strand
TTAGGCTAGTTCATGATAAAGCAAAATGTTAATGTAGTTAATAGTGGATATTATATTCTAATTTCATGGTCTAGATCATTTTTTAAATACTCAAAATCACAAATCAATCTACCACCTAATTTTTTTTTCCTACTCATAAAATTTGTATTTTATGCATTTTTACTTCATAATATGAAATTATATAGCCCCAAGGTTGAGCTTATGTATCACCCTCATAACTCTTTCAACAATCATAGAAGGTCACACTCCATTTTATTATTAAAAAATTGATTTAATAAAGATAATACACTTTCAGAAATATCAAATTATCTCACCTAAAAACCTTATGTCCAATAATACAAGGAAAAAAACTTCTAGATCCTACATCCAAAGAATAAATGTTTTCCAGTGTGACCACATAAGTTTGAATAAAAGAATGAGTTAATAAAATTTGAAAAATATTACATGTAACCAAAATATAGCATATGCCTAAGTATTCCTACTTTTACATTACCTCCATGATATAAATGTTTGGACAAACTTAGAATGCAAAAGAGAACATGAAACCTAGGTGTATCAAAGAGTCCATAATGTGCTACAAACAATGGTTTCTCATTACAATTATTATATATTTATTTAAAAATTATATCAATATTAATTACATCAAATATATAATTACTTTACATGAATGGATTGATGGTGAATCTAACCTAAGGTGGACATGATAAAAAAAAACTCAGAAAAGGAAATAAGTATAGGGATAAAAGGAAGATTTGTAAATCAAAGTTAGATGAGACCCTTATAAACTAGATATTGAACTATGGGTGAGACAAGTAGTAAAATAAATAATATTTGATTGCAATTTATTACTAATAGATAAAATAGACAAACATAGTACAGTAAGCTTTATTGTACATAATCAAAGGTTGACACATTTATAAGATTGTAATAACACATCTATCAAGGTAGATTATGATTATCAAACATAAAGTATTCAAATTAGCTACTACATAATATGAATAATTGCATAAAATAACACTTACATGCATTCCAAATACTAAAATATCATAATGATGGAACTTCTTCAATGAATCATAGATTTATAAAATAATAGAAGTTTGTATATCTAAACAACCTTGCAGAATAATCTATAGAATTTACTATTTATATTGATATCAAAAAATTATCCTCTCTATGGAATTGGGAGGATACAAGTATATATAGGCTTGGGGAGGTGTCACCTCATCCTCTAAGTAAAGTCTAAATTTGCATAGTCTAATAATAGAATGTATGCCAAAACTCATGCATGATGTGCATATATGCAAGATATGCATATAAATAAATATCCTCATCTTAAAATGATTAAATATAATACATATATACCAAAATCAATCTAGGGACTACAAGTTTCAACTTAATATAAATAAACATGCAAATATATATCCCTAAAGTGGTATTGATGTGACACCACTGGAAGAGGAAAATAATTACATACTAGGTGTTAGGACTAAAGTAGTTATGTTAATCATTGTAGTTTCTTGAAGAATAAAAATGGGTCTATTGAATTATACATTACAACATATCTATGGAGATGAGATCTTTTGGCTGATGTCGAAACTGAGTTATAAGCTGGCACTTGTAGTGATGTGGAAACAATTGTTGTTAATGAAAAACTAGTAGGTTGGGAATGAGAAAAAATTACTAGATGGAATGGAACTTGAGGTTGTATTTCCAGTGTTCATGTTGGATGAGTAGTATATTCAATCCTGACAACCTTTGAATCATTTATTTTTTCAAATAAAGCATAAGTAGCCTCAAATTATTTGTTAAAAATATCAAAATTGACCATAGAAGGTTTAAATATCTTTACAACTTCACCTATCAACCTTGTGTGATGAGTTTTAGAGGATATAAATTTAGGTCTAGGTACCTCTACCTTTATTGGCTTGCTCTTTGAAAAAAATCATTAGTTGAATAATATCTTTAGTGGTCTTATAGACCATCCCTTCAATTTTTTTCTTAAATATTTCTACAACATTTTTGATAAGTACTTTAAAATTGAGCCCATTTACAAATTTCCCTATGGATTTTATTACACATGTGACTCTCATTTGTTTTAATATTTACATCCTCTTTTTCCTATCATGTGAGTAGTGTTACCAAAAATTTCATTTGCATATGCCAATTTAAGGAACCATATCTCTTTGGAATCAAATTTTAGAATCCCATTATGCATCTTGGGTAGTCATCAAGTTCAAATGATAATATACACTATTCCTTATGCATGAAACCAATAATTTGAGGCTCTTTTATAGTTACTTTAATTGGTTCCAACAAATTTTCACCTTCCCCCATTTGAGCTAGGATTTACCTCTATAACTTGTAATTTTATTCAAAATATTATACAACTTTGTGTCTATACTTTGGATGTTATCCACTATTTCCTTTGGAGATTGAATTATTTGGCTATAAAAAATCCTCTGCTTGACTTGCTCTAGGATTCTATACATTTATTCCATATCCTATCCAGTTGAGTCCATCAAAGAATAAAATTACTAATTATATTGAGTGGGGTCATTGGGAAATTCCTTTTCTTATTTTTGGCCAAGGGTGATATATTTTATCTTTGTCATAAAATTATTTATTCCCCTATTTTATTATCTACACGTCTTCCTTCCTTACCCTATGAATTATACAAATATGCTTGTCTAAATGATTAGAAACTATGAGACACTCTATTAGGACTAGGCCTTACTTATTTCCTTTTCATTCTTGTAATTATTTGAACCATTGAGGGCCAATGAATTCTCCTTCCTCTTTAGGCTAGTTAGCCTTTGCAGAGGTGGAATGTGGAATGATTCTTAGTGGTAGCATTGAATAACTTATGTGGATGGGTAATTGGGGAGGTAACTAAAATACATTCTTCCATCTTGAGACTCCTCTCTAAGGTATACTTACTACCACACACTTCATCTAACCTACATTATAGAGGATTGAATTGGTGGAAACTATGATAGAGGTACCACTAATTAAGGTGATGGTTTTGGGAGAATAGGTGGTTTCCAAGTATAAAAAATGGTAACAATTACTAAATCATTAGAATGTAATCTCCTTTTGGGATCTATTATTTGGGTTATAGTGGAAAGAATGAAAGAATCAATAGGAGTAGTTGATTTTTTTAGGGGTTTGGTATTTATTATTAGTGTATGGTGCCCTAATTTTTATTAAATATTTTTTAAAATAATTGAATGGGGAAATAGAAATAATAATTATTGTGGAAGATATATAGACAATACTAGTATCTATAATTATAAGGTATTAAGAGAAAAAAATACCTTAATGATGGATTGCTTTTCTTCTTTAGTAATAATATATTGGTTATATGTATCATCTAGAGTTTCTTTTTATTACAAACTTTACAAGATCATTTATTTTTCCATTTATAGTTATACCTCTTCCTCAAATTCATCTTACACCTTTGTTTCATCCAATTATTGTTCTACTTTCTTCATAGTTTCTACTATTTCCTCTTCCTCATATGTGGGGTAATACATTATGGAAACTATGTCTCCATGTTCTTCCTATAATTACTCATCAAGGGATCCATTTGAGATAGATAGACCTGATGATGGTCTTTCATCCAACTGATGAGTCTTGGAGGAGTTATAGATTTCCCTTCATGAGTGGTTGTGTAAGAAATAGGAAATGGAGGGGAAGGTTAAATCAATGAGGGAGCCATAGTATTGGGAATTACTATTGCAAGTGGTGAAGGGATAGATGGTGAAACCAATACAGAAGAAATTATTTTAGATTTTGTACCAACACTTGTTATAATTGGTGAAAGTAGGTTCATTAGAGTTGTTTGAGGGGAAACAAGGGTAGATGGAAGGGATACAAAATAAATTTGTATAAAATCAAGAGGATTTTAGTGTGTGATTGTAATAAGTGGGGCCAAAGATAACAAAGAAACTATACATGTTTGTCCATATCAACAAGGAAAATTCCACATAATTATGGTTATTGGGCTTAAGGTGGTATCATCTATATGTGTGGGAACCAAATGAGGACCACAGAGACCTTTGATAGCATCCTTATTAATCTAAATATTCACCTTCCTTTGATTTCTAGTCTCTCCCTCTGATAAATCAATTTTCTCTTATGTAGGAAAAGGAGGCTGGCTCTATTAATGGGTTCTTTGAGACTCTGGTTGAGTCTATTTATGTCTCCAAAATATTTTGACCTCTTCCACTATTTCATTTTCTCACTACCTATTAATTTTTGGGTTCAACTATCATTTGCATATTATTCTTGTTCATATGAATCCAAAATTTAAAATCATCTTAATCATTAAGGAAGATAGCATCATGAAAATATTATTGTGACCATACTTGATGATCACCTTATTCTTCTCTTTAAGATGATTAAGATAAATCTTAATTCTTTCCACTGGGTCCTAATCTATATATTAGGATACTTTTAGGTTATAATGGCCACTAACCTTTACCATTGAATTGAGATGTGCCCTTAATGTAAACTAAAGTTGGTCAATGCTTAGGTGAGTTTTATGATAATAGTATTGGTGTTTGGAACTAAGCTGCTCATAAGCACTATTGTATAATTGATGTGAAATTTCTCGTTTATCCACCTTATTTGGGATATGTTGTGGAAACTATAGAGGATGTTCTTTGGTTCCCTCAATTCTAATGAATGTACAAGTTGAGTAGTGATTATGTTTATACATATAATTTGGCCCACGTTATTATTTCAAAACTAAATTTGATGGTTTTATGGCCATATTTAAATATGATCATCTTTAATATTCAATTTTGTAATTATTAAAACTAAATTACAATCCTTGAATATGTGCTACAATATAATATGGAAAAAAATATTATAATGTACATATGCCAAATTTTTTTGCTAATTTGAACCTAGCTTGTTATGTTTTATCGAGGGAATAAATATATTAGTATTCAATCTCATTTCTATTATCAAAGAGTTTAAATTTTTTGAAAGAAATCAAATTTTATTTTTAAACTATTCATAATTAGAGAATCTAAGGTCAACTTATATATAATTAAGCACCCTTTTTTTAACAATCACTACTATGTCCAAGGATTTGTGTCGAAGAAAATATGGTGTGAAGAACCATAGGTAGGATTTGGAAATATTTTACTAATGACTTGAATTGAATTCATGAACAAGTCATTATCTATATTTTAGACCTTCTTGCTCATGTTGATTTAAAGCATGAAATATTCATTATGAATTTTTATATCTAAAACAAGCACCAAAATATGTAAGTCTATGTTGAACTTATTTAACCTCTAAAACATAATGCATCAACTTATTCAATTTATGAAAAATAGTATATTGTAGCATAAATGGAAATTTTATTATCTTCCTAGGTTATAGGTTTGTAAACTTGTTTCACTATGTTTCCTAATTGAAATGATCAAGTGGATGAATGCATATTATTATTTCTCTTTGTGTTTGTGTGTTTTTGGATTATTTCATTTAGGCATATTCAATTTTAGGATATGTGATAATTTAGTAGGCCTATATTATAATTCAAAAAAAAAATCTTTCAAGAAATAATTCTAGTATAATAAACTAATTGAACTGTTTTGATGTATTTAGAAAACTAATCTAGAAAGTGTAATAACTAATTATGAAAATAAATGCTAAAAATAAGAAACTAGTATAATAAAATATATAATATTAAGCTATGAAAGTAGGAAATATAATATATAAATTATGGAACCTAATATACCTCTATATATATGTGGACTTAAAGTCTTTCATAAACATATCCAATTTGAGTAGCCATGAAATAATGTTTCAAAAACTATCCACTAACTAGAAAAGTGAAGTCATTGCCTTAGAGATCCTTTAAATGAAATGCATGGTTACCTAATATTTTGATTATATGGTATCACCCAATCCATAAAAGATTTAAATAATCATATTTCCCTTTCATTTCATGTTCCTTATCCCAAAAAAGTACCATAACTGAAATAATGAAAACCTTGATCTTAGATCTTTTGTCAAAACACCTTTTAACAATATCTTAGTGTTGACTGAAGCTATGCAGTCATTCAATTCAATCATCTTCCACCTAAAATATATTAAATAGTATAGACTAGATTATTTCAACTTCTCCCATGCAATATTTCATTAAATAATGCATTAGTAGTTTAAGAGTGAAGACAAATTGGTTTTTGTCCGTACACTAGTAGGAAAGGTGAAGCCTTGAGTGTTTGCTTGTGTCTTGTTATGTTTTCCCATAGTGTATACTTCAGTAGTAGGGCCATTATATGGGTTTATCATATGATAATTTATTTTTGGTATCCATTATATTATTATTAGTGGACTAAACTACTACATTCCATTGCGGATGATAGTTTTATGAAAACTAGATTGTAATATGGTTTTTGTGGGTACATTTTGTAAATTCAATTGAATGAAATGTTGGAGAATTGTCACAAACCAAATATATTGGAGTATTAAAATATTAAAATATGTTTTATTCTATAAATTTTATCAATCTTAGGCTATGGAATTCTTTGTAAGCAAACTTATGGCCTACTGAAGAGTTTGGATTGATCACCACAATAAAGTCAAGACCCCATTAAGCAAAGTTTTATACTTCATTGAATGGTTGTAATGTCATAGAATCATGTATTTACCTTTTTGGAAATATTTAACATTCATGGAATTACCTAACATGATAATAAATATCCTCAAAAATTGTAGGCCAGTAGTATCACATTCTAAAGATTTCATGATCTATTTTATTACTTAAGGGATGTTCATTGCCTATTCTCTGATGTAACTTATTAAAGATGTCTACACCATATTATTTTGAGACACATCAAATATATATATATATATATATATATATATATATATATATATATATATATATATATATATATATATATATATTCATAATTATTTATTACAAATATCACTTTTTAATCATGTAATGGGTTGAGTTGAGGCTATGGTCTCACATTTATTCTCTGTTCATCTCAAGGGGACACATCCCTATGAGTAATTATTGAATGATATGGGCATACTAATCACTACCATATACCTATGTTTCATTTATCTACTCAATATTAATCTTTGGATTCGTCTAAATCATGAGATGGATAATCACTTTGGCATGTACCATCTTACCATGTTTTATTCAAGATCACATTATTATAGTTTTCCAATACATTTACCTCTTCTCTATCCTAATTAATTTTGGTTGAGCCATTTTTTGACAATTGGATTTGAGACAATGGCATGTGTATTATTCTTCAGAATTTGATGCCTGAACTTGTTCATTATATTGAATAATGTATATATTTATTTGTATATAATTAAATACTTAACTTTATATCCTTAAAATTGGTACTCATAAAGGAAATCAGAAATTAATTATCATCTACCTTTTGTATTAGTATTTTGACTATAGTTTGTTATGAAGAAAATAAATACTTCAAAATATATTAGTAAAGTTTGGGCTAACTAGAACTAGATATTGATTAGTAGTAGTCTTAATATCCTGAAACACCTTCTTGGCTTCAAATATCTAGTCTATTTAAATATATTATTTTAACATAGCATTGAGTGCCTTGACAATATCTACGAATCTAGAAATGAATTTATTCACAAAGTTTATCTTTCCAAAGATAGACTTCAATTATTTCTTGTTGTTAGGAGATGTTAACTTGGAAATGGCCTAGATTTGTTCTAGGTTAATGGAAATCCCATATTTGGTAATAACATGGAATGATATAATTTATTTAGTAACTCTAAATATGCTCCTATTTGGATTCAGTGATACTCAATATATTTTTCATCTATCAAACACCTTTTGTAGATGATCTACATGATTGAATCTATTTTTGAATAAATTGTGAGGTCATACATATACATCATGATGCATTTTCCAACAATTCCCTTAAAATAAAATTCCATATCCATATTTAAGGTTAATATTAAATTAAATAGGTCAAAATTCACCCTTTTATATGGAAAATGCCCCACTTAGTTGTAAAAATAGTCTACATTTTATCTTCTACCTGCACTAGTATTTTATTGTAGATTGAAAATCCATCCAAGAAGGACATCATCTAAAACCCATCAATAATGTAGATTAATTCATCTAGATAATGCAAGGGATAATTATCCTTATCTAATTATCTATTAAAGATCTTATCATGAACACACATTCTAATTTTTCCATTATTCTTTCTGATTGGTACAAAGTTGGACACCTAGGTGGAGTTCTTGACTAGAAACATAATCTTAGGACTTAATAACTTTTATATTTTTATCTAAATTAAGGCCTCTAAAATTTTATTTAATGGCCCCTAATATTTCTTGAATGGCTTACTCCTATGATTTAGAGGAATAGTATGCATGATTACCATTGGGTCAAATATTTTTAGATCTTCATAGGTCAAACCAATCACATCAATTTGACATTGTCAATATAGATTTCAACTGTTATTTCTCAGTTTTATAGTAACTCATGCTAATATTACATAGTAAGGATGTTGATCAGTTCCATGGTTCTCTTTGACAAAATCATATTTAGTTTCTTTAGACTAATTAAACTTTTTGGCTTGTGGATCCATGTCAAAAGTTCTTTATAATGCTAAGACTCCCATTGGTATATGATTCATTTTCATTTGTAAGATTCCTACTTTTCCTAGGTCTTTTACATCTACAATTTCTCTATAAATTTTCATAAATTGTATGATCTACTGATCATCATCAAATACTTGTAATTTATCCACATTTTCTATGATAGAATATTAACTATCTCTACAAAAAACTTATGAAATTTAGATCTCTAGAGTTGTAGCGTATTGGTAGTTAAGGCTACTATTAAATCTATTGCCTAATTCTCTTCTCTTGGAATATCTTTATGTTGAGTGCTTTAAAATATTTAATCATATCCCATGCTTTGTGTTTATATTTATTTATGTAATCAATATCTCATTAATATTTCTTTTTAATTTAGTTAAAAACTAGTTATAAATCATCAAATATATGTAGTTTATTGAGGTGTGTCTTGGTGCAAATTGTAAGGCCAAAATCAAAGCTTCATACTCAACCTAATTATTGGTGCAAGGGAATTTTAATATGTATGTAGCTAGATATGGCTTCCTATCTAGGTTGGTCAAAGATATTCTAATACCTAAACCTTGCTTAGATCTTTAGCCATCAAAATGGAGAGTTAATAACTATGAAGGACCTTCAAATTATTGTTTATGAGGTTGGTACTTTGTAGTGAACATATAAACATTTGTATGTAAGGATGAAAATTTAGCCTTATAATCATTAACATTATTTTTTATAATCAAGTGATTCATATGTGGTTCTCTATCCACTTGAATAGGATTGGTTAATTGCTTCCAAGGTAGCCATATGTGTGATAATATTGTTTCCATATATCCATTCAATGTATTTGACCAATCATAGCTTAGCAACAATCCATAGGCTTTAGGAATGTCAACTACTAGAATGTCTATGTATTGTTGTATATTTGTCTTAGAGGCAATTTGAACATGTACATTTTTTAACTCCCCAATGCAGGGTGTAGATGACTTATTGAGTATTAGGAGCAATTTTTTTAGATCTATCTAGGTTAAAACCTAATTTATTACACATTGATGTAGGTATAACTAAACAATTATGTGTAGTCTTACCAAACATTTTTATGATTATTAAAAATTGTAGTACCTTAAGTTTATCTTTGTAGATAAGCACATTAGTGTGAGTAGCCTTTTTATATTAATAGATGGTCTCCAAGTAAAGGCTTTGAGTAAAAATTCCCTGTATTTATTAATATGATTTATTTCTTGAAGACTAACATTTGTCTTAATATTATTCATATCTTTGACTATAATATACCTTTATTTGCTCTATGGTTCAAATAATTTCTTCTTCTCATTCCCTTTTGGTAGAGGTAGATTATTTTTTATTGTTGATGTGCATTTTTGAACATGCCAACATTCAAGGCAATTCTTTTCACTTGCCTATCTTAGAAAGAGATTTGTGATAATCTCCCTAAGGTTTCTATCTACATAGTCTAGACATGTTATTCTTCACTTAGTGGCTCATTGTGACCATTCCATAAGGAGCCTGCTATTGTGATTTACTTAGCACTTAATTTGAATAGGGTTAGATATTTAAAGAGTTAAATAGGTAATGTTTATTTTGTGCTTAATTGACATGATTTTCATACAAACATAGAAAGTGATAAAACATTCATTTAATCATGCCTAACAAACCAACATGCTTAGGTTTTGATTCAATGTCTTTTCAACTGATCTTAGAGTTCATTCCACTAGTTTTAACATTTAATAATGTATCTATAATAATGGATAAATTAACAACAATCAATATATACATGAAAAAAAATTACATTCAATCTCTTAATCTAAAAATTTGCTAAAAAATGATAAAAGAGAGGGGAAAGGGGAAATAAATACATAAAATTATAATATCAAATTAGATTTTATGATCATATGGTCCCCATAAACTAGCTATTAAACCAACCAATATACCAACAATTATATTCAAATCCAATGCAAGCTTCTAAGGAGAATATATAAGGAAAGAGAAATCATAACCACCATATACACATTCAAGTTTTAAATAAAAGTATCCAATTCTTCTATTAATCAACAATACATAGTTTTGATCCTCATATGCAGATTTCATTATACCTAATCCCTCAAAATTTCACCAGCATGATAGTAGTGGAGGATTTTGAGGGAGAAATTACACTACAACATCAAATAAAATTTAATAAATGAAAGTTTTATTGACCAAATCTATTGTGTAAGGATAAAGAACAAACCCTTTGATAGTAAAGTGTGTCCATTAAGTAGAAGATGAGTCTTCCAAGGGGAAGATTTCCCTTCAAAAACATTCAATGACTACCTACAATGCCTTAGCTACCTCTTTATCCTTTCAATCCAATAACTTTCACTTTCAAAGGTTTTCATAATAATAAAAATGAATTTAAAACATGATTTTAATAAAGTGAATAATAAAATGTATCACAAAAACATGAACACGTTTACAACTAGGTAAAACTAGGAAAAATGGAAGGTACAATTACTTGTGGGATAGATTAAACTTTTCAAAAAATTAAATGGTTTAAATTTTTGACACTAAATAAATAAGTTATCATTAAAAAATTAAAACCTACCAAAAAACTAGGTAAGTAGACCTAATCAATCTTTTGAAAGGATTAGGTCAAATCACTACATTGTTTTTTGAAAACAATAGAAATCCTAGTGTTAATTAAGGTTTTAAACCCCAAATAAAACTAGGGGCACTTTTTGAATTATTATAAATCCAATTGGTATTTTTACTTGATTTTAATTGGAATGGACGTTTAGATGGCCCAAAGTCCTTATTGGGCTTAGGACCCCTAAATAGATCTTGTTTATTATCTCATAGGTACTCACATTCTAACTAGAGTAAAAACCTTGAAGAACATTGTGATGCCTTACTAGCCTACCCCTAAACCTAATCAAAGATTAAATATTTGATTATAACTACACCTCTTACATATCCCCTTCTTGACATAATTAAGACTTAATTCCTACCTATAAATAATATATCCTCCCATATGATCCCGTAGACCTAAGTAGGGAAATTTATTTAAATGGTAAATTAAAGGGCCCCCACCACCCTCATTAACCTAGTCAAGGTTCAGGGTCCAACTATCACATCAAAGGCATGAAAAGGGTAGGCCTTGACCTATTTTTGGAAATTAGGTCTATGACTACCAACCTAATTCACCACCAACCTAATCATGCCCCAAAACCTAAATAATAAAGAAATACACTTAACCCAAAATCCTAGATCTACTTGGAATAAAAGTTTTGATTAGAACTATATAATGCAATAAATGACCCCAAATACCTGATTAGGGTTTGAAATAACCATCAGGTGTAGGGACTTAAAATTAAAATCATCACCTATAGCCAAACATAATCAAGGTTCTAGGCAAGAATTTCAATAAGGCTAAAGTATGTCAAGAACACGTTTAGAAACCAAGTGAAAAATATGAAAATGACTTACATGATCTTCGCATTATCAGAGAGAGAGGTTTTAATATTAATGGTCATGTAAATTAATATTACCACATAAATCAATTACAACATGTTGAATAGAGCCAAAAAGATAGAGTTTGTAAGTGAGATGAAGTGAAACTAGACCTCACTTTGAGGGCAAGTGTTATATATGAAAACTTATCATTCAATATTTATTGACATTATGGGAAAGGTTTTGGGAGCCCAAATGGAATATAAACTAAAATAATCACCCACATCAAGCTAAGAGATATAAGCAACTTAGGATTCAAATGATAACTAGGAGGTGAAAATTCCACTTTCACACTAGGTGTTATATATGAAGTTTTATCACATGGACGTCATCTTTCAAATGATGATGGATTTGGAATATAGTTTATAATTAAAACCTAGATGAAATAAAAATTAAACATGAGATTTTTGAGACAAAGATCCATGAGTTTAAGTGGGAGTGAAGAAAACAACAAAAAAGGTTTCCTAACTCTTAGAATAATTAAGGTGTGTTGAGCAAGAAGCAACAAATGATGACTACTAGAAAATACTCATGAGTATTTTATAATGATATAAACATTTTAAAAAACCCATAATCTCTAGTTGAGACTAAACATATAATGTGAATGGATTTTAGAGAGGAGATGATGAGAGCAGCTAAAGGGAAAAACATAGGAGAATTACAACTCTATAGATGGGAGAACTACTTGGAATTTGATCCCTCTTCAAGCTATTGGTAAGTAGGAAGTGATAAACATATGGGGTGTTTAGGTTAAACAAGAATTCAAATTCTAACTCCTTTTACACTGTGATTTTATATTCCATGTTGGTCTATTGAGGTAGGGTTACAATTGAAATAGAAGCTATACATTGGTTTTGTGATGGATCAATTATTACCACATAATCAAATATAAAAGATGGATGAAGGTAACCCTGGCATAGTAGTTTCAAATATGTATCACCTGTAGGATGTTATTGTTCCTTAAGGAAAACAACACATTGTGCCAATGTCCAAATCCAATGGCCTTGTCTAGAGATCCAGGGAAAGCCTATTTCAAATACATAGCCAATCAACATATGTGCATAACCTATTAAGCAATAACATTCATAGTATAGAATTCTAATTTTTAGTTATTATGTATTTATTTATTATTTCCCCATCTTAACATATTTATAAATTTAGTAAGTTACAAATCATATTGTGTTATTTATTACATATCCATAGCATTATTATTTTACACATTAGTTTGTCATATTTAAATGTTATCCCATACTTATCCAAATTTTGATCAAGCATTTTGTCATAATTTTTAAATACCATGTAATTTGTCTTTTCCTAATAATTTTGTTCCACACATCAACATCTACTATGAATTTTGTTTCACACATCAACATCTGTGGTTTATTTTGGTGAATGTAATGTTTTGATCAAAACAAATATAGTTTTAAATAGTAAACATTTGATTATGATTCTAATTAATATTTTATATAATCAAAGCACAAGGTGTATATTTTTTCAATATTATAAGGAAAAGGGAAAAAAATGATGTGCTAATTTTTTTTTAATCACTAGCTACATTATGATTTATTTTTTACTACTAAGGCTTCATATCTTATATTTTCACTTTATATAATATTTTGTATGAAATAACATAGAGAGTGTGAAATGTTTCCTACAATGATAATGGTAATATGGAAAACCATGGAAAGGAATGTGAAGTCCTCAATAGAGAAATGGATAATGAGACAGATAAAATTAAATCTTACAAACCATTACATGGATTTCTCTAGATGTATTCAATAAATGGTCATGTTATTTATGTATAAAACTGACAATACAAAGATATTTTTTACATGTACTACAACATCTACAACAAACATCCATTAAGAGTTTCACATTCCCCAAGGAGGATACTCTTATAAGTATAGAAATTGTTAAAAATGTGTGTGAATCATTGACTCATAGTGATTAATGTATAATATGACTTTGGCATTATATTTACTTGAATTTGAGTGTGCACAAAATTCAATAACTACTAATTTTCTTCAAATAAATATTATTTTGTGTTATTTTAGTGAAGAGAAAACCAAGTTCTTGTTTAACCCTCTTTTTTATCTACCTTCCACTCTATGTGAGGTTTGTTTATGAGAACCAATCACAATTATATTAAATAAAATTAGATTCAATGTTAAAAATCCATTTGTTTATTTTGGTCAATGGTTTTAAAATTGAGTTTAAATAAAGTGATTTTATTCAAGACATCATGTGAAAGGTTTTAAAACCATATATTCCAAATATATCACAATAAATCATGCCTTAGATTAAATAACTAGGAGTCTTAAAATGAGAGGGTGTATACCCATCTATTGTATCTTGTATTGAAAATTTGCATCGATGAAAGGGAGGAAATTCCACAAAAAGGTGTGTGTTAATATTTGTATCACCTCAATATAAGGATGTCAATTTTCCTCCGTATCTTGAGATGTAGATATCACATTAATTACCTTGGGTGTAAAATAAATTATCATTAGTTTTCAACTTAAGAAGTGGATGGGGTATGGGGAGGCTTGAAAGTGGTGACAATAAATTGCGACATACTTTTTAACCCAAATTCCTTGGTATTATGATTCTATTTTTTTAATTTCATGTGATTAATAGTTTTCCATCTGTCTTGATTAATGTTCACTAGATTTAGTGGCATTGGTAGTGAATTTATTCATTGAAGCAAGTTGTGCATTGGACATCAATATAAGTTTACGAAGTTTAATCACTAAAATTTTATAATGAAAGAAAGAGTGGAAAATATTGATTTACAAAACCATAAATGTGGAATGATTTTCCAAAATGGATAAACATAAGCTAATGGTTACACTTGTATATTGATTTTGGCAAACAAATATGTATGTCTATAAACATAAGTTTATGAATTTTAAGCAGTAATATTTTTATAATGCAAGAAAGAATGGGAAAGATTGATTTATAAAACCATTTTTGTGGAATGTTTTTCCCAAATGAATAAACATAAGTTAATGGGTTACATTTTTACATTGATTTTGGCAAATAAATATGTAAAATTTATGAATCATAAATAAAAATGATATTCAATTTTAAACAAAATTATACTTTAAACTAATGATATAATAAATAGAATATGTCCAGTTATAATATTTTTTAAATAAATATTTAAATATATTTTTTTTGCATTTTATCAAATATTTTTTAGGGTTAGTTTTCATTTTCATAGAAATGTACAATTAGTAGTAAAGTTACATATAATTTGAAATTATTAAAATATCAATATTATACAAAATAAATTTATACATATGTTCTAAATTACAAATTATTTTAATTTTTCATAATTTAGGTTTTTTAATATTATTTTATTTATTAATAATATTTTGTTATATATTATATTAGTGTACTTTTAAACACGTAAAAATATAATTTTATTTCTATTAAATAAATAAAATATTTTAAAATAATGCTTAATAATTTTTATTAAGATATTTAATATTTTATAAATATCATTTTACTTATAATATTTAATTTTAAAATAACTTTGTTTTTCACTTTTTTAAAAAAAGAAAAGAAAAAAGAAAATAAGAAAGAGTTAATGCATGGTCTTGCTTTTGCCCAAATTTTAATATCGATGGATCATTTAAGAACATGTGAGAAGTTCATTGCAACACACATCCACTTATGAGGCCTATCAAAATGAAAAGAACTTTGTTGTTAAGAAAGAAAATGTACCAATGGTTTGATAAGGTGGATATTGGTCCAAAGGGGTGACAAAAATAACAAAAATAGGGAAATACAATTCATATGAGGATTTTAAAATTTATTTTATCATGATAATAAAGTTTTATGGTTTAAGGAAAAAGTATTAGTTGTGAATGTTTAATAAATTTTGAATTTTGTTTGAAATTTTTTTTACAATATTGAATATTAATTTTTTTTTTTTTTTTTAATTGTATTTTAATAAATTATGGATCGTGTTTAAAAAAATTGCACAATATCAAAGGTTATTTTTTTTTTTTTAAAATACTGTGTTTAAATAAATTATGGGTCATGTTTAAATTTTTTTAATAATGTTAAAGGTTTAAAAATAGAGAAAAAATTATTATATTTCAAATAATGTTGAGCTTGTCTCTATAAGGTTTCCATATAATTTGAGCCTAACTATTGAACTTATATTTAGAAGTAAATTTTACAACAAAACATCTTACTAAAATTAATAGTCTAATCAATTATAAAAAATTTGAAATGCAAACATTTAAAGTAAAACATTAAAAAGAACATGAAGAATTTCAT
>JARHVA010003814.1:1732500-1800000 GCA_037957365.1 Torreya grandis | reverse complement strand
TAGAGGTTCAATCCATTCCTTACATCTTTGTGGGATATCTAGATGGGGTCAAGGGTTATAGACTCCTTCACCCTAAAACTCATTAGTAATTCATTGAGAGGAATATTAGGTTTTAGGGGAGTTACACTAATTCTTTACTTGACACTTCCCCCTCTACATCAGTTTCACTCACTTTGGATGAGTAGTTTGAGTATTCAGATCATTTACAGTAGGTTCTTGAGGTAGAGGCCACTTCTTCTTCTTCAAGTTTTACGAGTGAGCAATGTGATGGGGAGTCATCATCGTCCACTTCTAGTCATCCTTAAGAGGATGGGGATTAGACACCTAACTCACCCATTTTAGACCCTCTTTAGGCTAGGTAGACACTTGAGATTTAGGCACTTTAGGGGATCCATATGATCACAAATGTACTTAGGTAGACTTTCAAGGTGGACCACATGCTATTTTTGCTTCTACATTAGATCCATAGAATTTTAGAGAGGCTTTAAGCATACCTGAGTGGGATAGGGCCATGGATGAGGAATGTGATTCCTTAATTATAAATCACACTTGGATTTGACTTCTCTTCCTAAGAGAAGAAAGATGGTTTGACATCATTGGATATATCAGACCAAGTATGTTGTAGATGGGTCTATTGACAAGTACAAGGCTAGATTGATAGCCAAAGGATTTTCACATGTAGCTAACATCAATTACTCAGAGACCTTTTCACCTATGGCTAAAATGAATTTGATTAGACTCATACTTGTTATAGCCATATCACATGGATAAACTATACATCAAATAGATGTGCAGAGTGAATTTATTCATAGAGACCTTGAAGAGGAGATCGACATGGAGAAACCACCTAGTTTTATTCAAGATTGTTAGTGTGAAGACTTAGGAAATCTATTTATTGCCTCAAATGGGCCCCTCTATCTTGGTATGCCAAAATGGATTCCTTCCTCCTCACTTTAAATTTGACTAGATATCACTCAGATCCCAATGTGTACCTCTTGTGATAAGATGATTCATTGCTGATACTAGTTTTATATGTTGATGACCTTTTGATCATAGGGAGTTCTTCTTTGACTATCTCACTATTGAATAAAACTTTTTAGGATAAATTTTCCATGACTAACATGGACTTAATACACTACTTGGCATTGAGATCCTTAAATAGATTCAAGGATTTCACTTTCACAGCCTAATTACTCTCTTGATCTATTGGCATGGTTTCATAGGATGACTATAAGCCATCTTTGACTCCATTCCTATCTAGAGTCAATCTTGAGTAGATTGTTCTACTATATTAGTCGATGCTACATTGTATCGAAAACTTATTGGTAGTCTTATTTACTTGACTCACACTAGACTAGACATCTCTTATACTATTGGCATAGTTTTAAGATTCATGAAGAAACCTCAGCACTGTAAAGAAACTAATTATAGCTTTCACTACATTAAAGATTCATACAAGTATGAGATACACTATAGAGTTGGTTCATATTTTGACTTCATTGAATACATAAACTCATATTGGGCTCGTGACTCTAGGAGTCATAAGTCCACTTCAAATTATTATTTTTCATTGGGTTCTAGCCCCATTAGTTGGTTGAACAAGAAGCAGAATGTTATTACTCTATCTTCCATAGAGTTAGAGTATAGGTAAGCTATTAACACAGCTACTGAGGGTATTTGGCTTTAAGAGATTCTTTTTGAGCTTGGTATCTATATCAAGTGACCTACAGTCATATTTTATGACAACCATAGCACCATTTAGATTTATAAGAATTTGGTCCTTCATCAAGGACAAAACACATTAAGATTCACATGCATTTCATTTAGGAGCTAATTCATGAGCATGCCATTGACTTAGTATTTTTCTAGTCTTCAGAGCAGGTTGCTAATATCTTCACCAAACTGTTCACTAAGAGCAAGTTCATTCATTTATGAGATCTTCTTGGGGTGCAGTCCACTTCATCAACTTCCTCATCTTCAGGAGGGCCTTCTAGCATATTCTCTTCTTCTTTATCTCTCTTTTGGGGGAGAATTTTTCCCACTGGATTTTCTCCTTTTCTCTATTTTATGAGGGACTACATAGTACATGGGTACCTCATCAAGCCTTGTTGTCAGGACCCATTTTTTTTTTTATATCATCATCTACTTAAGTTGTGTTTATGGGTATGGGTTGGGGGCGGGGGGGGGGGGGGGGGGGGGGGGGGCGGGGGGGGGCCCGGGGTGGTGGGGGGGAGGGGGGCGCATTCATGTATGCCTTTTTGCCTTGGGTTTTGGCTACACAATTGCATATGCTTAGTTAGGGGCTTTAGTGTCATGTTGGTTATTTGGAAAGTTTAATACCACATTCACTAGAATGGGTTATATCTTTCCTCCTTAAACATATTTATGTAACTATTCACTTTCATATTCTTAATACGATATTGTGTGTATCATTCCTATCTCATTTCTCTTTGATTCATTCTTATAGTTTTGTGTTTATGTTTGCTCAGTATTGTCTTCTACAATACGCATCTCATGTAGCATATTAACTCTGTGCATTCACTTAGATCAATTTTTCATAAATTTGATTCTGATATTTATATCACTGCATCAGTGATTACATGTAATTAAGGGGACAACCACTAAATAAGCACAATCATTCCCAAAATGATGTAGAGATTTATAAAAATGTAATAAATATACATATATCTTAAAAAGTAGTATAAAAATAAATAATATATTTGAAACCATCTAATAATTTATATTGTTGACATTGGCTCTCATACTTAAAATATAATTTTTTTATAATTTGATTTGAATATTACACTTTATCTATTTATTAAATTGAAAAATACACATTTTTTGTTTACTTTATAATTTTTTATTTTATTCTTAATGTTCAATATAAATAGACCATGTATTGTGACTTAATCTTTTATTTTAGTTATTCATATTAAGTTTTTATAACATTTAAATAAAAAATATAATTATTAAAATGATCTCTATTATTTAATAGTATTAAAGATAAGATTCATGTTTTGAAGACTTATTCTTAAAATACATTGTTAATGTAACTTCTTAACTTTTATATATGTAAAATTAAGAAGTTACATTAAAATGTATTCTAAAAATAAGATATATATAGAGAGAGAAATTATATTATATTACAATATTTTAATTTAATTCTAAAATTTTTATTTATATTTTTATTTCATTAATATCATGTTAACTTATAGATTACATTATTTATTATTTTAGACTAAAAAAAATACCTTTTTTATTTAGTTTGTAAGGATCTATATTTTTCTAATGTCCCACATAAATAGACTATATATTGTTGTTTGACCTTTTATTTGAATTATGTATATTAACAATTTTTAACATATAAATATAAACTATAATTATTTTATATAATCCTTTTTATTTATAATTAATATTAAAAATAATATTAACCAATTTATTATGGTAGAATATAAGTTTAAGACATTTGTTAATATTATATTATACTTGATGCTGATCTAAGAGTATGGATTGAAATGTTGAAGAACAGATATCTTAAAAGTAGATTCTACCATAGAATAACTTTTGACTTGCATAATATGCTCTTCAATAATATTAAATATATCTATAATTTATTAATTTAATTATAATATTTTTATTTTAATTGTATTAGTTAACTTCATGTGACTCATAATTATATTATTTTTGTAGATTTTTGTTAAGTGTCATCATTTAAATGCAGTTGGAGAAGTTTGTCATATTTTTGTTTTGAACATGATTAATAGATGTTGTCAATTTTACTGACTTTTCTTGTTGTATATTTTATTAATGGATTTTTTCACATCATTTTCTTTAAATTGTTGGGGGAACTATATTTATGTTTTGAATACAATCAATAAATATTTTTGTTATTTTTATTGACTTGTGTATTTTTTTCTTTTGAATTTTGTCACATTTTTTTATCACAATTGTGGCAATTAAGTATTTCCACGTGATCACTATTTTTTATTGCCAATTTTATTTTCTCATCCATTTATACATATTTTATTTTAGACTATGTCACCTCCTTAATATTTGTTTCTATCAATATTTTTACATAATTAATATTTATTGTTGTCAATAAGTTATATATTTTTATCTATAAATTTGTTTACATATTTTATCAAAATTATAGCAACTCAATATTTCAATATCATAAATTCTTATTTATTCTCAATAAATTATATTTTATTTATTATGTACAAACCCTCTATAGAATACTGAAATATGTAAGGCAAGAAGATCATAATGCACAAGAAAATGAAAATGAGTTTTATACACTATCCATGTGAGTGGATCATGATGAAATAGAAGAATAAAGGTTGTAATTCATGTAAATGGTTTAAATTTTTATATTAAAGATGAATTAAGCATGTATAAAATAAATAACATGGAATAGCCTTATAAATTAGATTTGAGTGGACAAGAAAAATAAAAGAGGAAGTCTTTTATAAGAGCCACTACGACAAAAAGAAAATAGTCATGTCAACTAAGGGGATGAAATGGGTTCAATCCCACTAGAGGTTGTTTTAATCCCATTAGAGGAGATTCATTCTTTGTTATGTTAAAGAAAGAGGATAATAGATAAGGATTTCAATATCGACAAAGACGATGAGGTTTTTCATAGTGGTAAAGGCTATGGTGGTGGTAAAGGATGGAATAGTCCACATACACCTTATGGTTGTTATAGGCATTGAGAAGAAGGACATGGAGTGTCTTAGTGTCTTAACTATCATGAATAAGAAAGTAGGAATGAAGATCAAATGAGAGTGAATTCGGATAAGGCTGAAATAGAAAACTATAATACATAATTTGTCATGTCAAACACAAGATAAAATCTCGTGATGATGAAAACAATTATACTCCAAAGAAAGAGTGGGTGAATAGTAAAATAGGTGGTGATTCATGGTTATGAACAAATATTTTTTGAATAAGGTGTAATTAAAGATGTAAGATATGTAAATTAATTATAGATAGTGGTAGTTTTAAAAATATGATTTCTAAAGAAATGGTAGAAAAACTACATTTGCAATATGAGAAACATCCTTATCCTTATTGGATTTCATAGTTTAAGAAATTAAATAAAATTAAATTAGATAAAAGGTGATTAATCAATTTTTATATATAAAAAAATTACATGGATTAAGTATGGTGTGATGTAATTATAATGGATGCATGCCATGTGTTGTTGAGAAAGCCATGGCAATATGATAGAAAGACAATTTAGGATGGATAAAAAACAATTGTTTTTTTTTAAAAGTGGTAAAAAGGTTATGTTTATTACATCCTAAGTAAGGGTAAATAGAAAGCATGTTGTCCACAAAATAATTTATCAAAGACATGAAAATGAAAGGTTATTGATATGAATTAATAACAAGTAATGAATACATAAAAGTGGTGGAAATAACAATAATAATAATCAAAGATATATTTTTAGTGATCAACTCAATAGTACCCAAAAAAAAGGTTTCCATTTTATATTCACTATAATAGTCAAACATGTATAAGGATATGTTATATGTGGAATTGCATGATACTACTATTCCTATAAATTTTAAACCAAACCATGTTACATCTATCATTAGCACATTATGATGAACAAAAGAGTCTATATATTTTGAAAAATAGGATTTACCACCACAACACTTTATAAATAGGTATTTACCCTTATACATTTAGATCATAATTGATGATATGGGTGTCAAGTGGGTATTAGTGGATAATGGTTCAAGATTGAATGTTTGTAATATTTTTTTCTCCAACTCTTAAATATATATCTAAAGAATTTAGATTATTTAGATATGAACAATAGAGGTTTTTATAACAATTACCTCAAGGTACTGGTCCAAATAAAAATTAATCTCACATTGGGACAAAGAACTATTGTTACAACATGTCAAGTCATGCCTAATGATCTTAATTGCAACCTGTTACTTTGAAGGACATGGATTCAAATACGCAAGTTATCCCTTCCACTTTACATGCATGATCAAAGTTTAGTTACTAAGTGTGTGTGTGTGTGTGTGTGTGTGTGTGTGTGTGTGTGTGTGTGTGTGTGTGTGTGTGTGTGTGTGTGTGTGTGTGTGTGTGTGCGCGCGCGCGCGCGTGCGTGTGTGCATGTGTGCCCTATAGATTATAAAGCATTTAAGTCTTTTCAAGTAACTAAATCTACATATAATTAGGTCCCTTATTTATATAAACATTTGAAGAAAATGGAAAACAAAGATAAACATGATGATATGTTGTTATATCTAGGGGAGGGTTTAGCATCAAAAATGAACTGAATGAAGAAAATGATTGAGAAGCATTGACAAAGGGTATAGTCAGCTCCATATGACTTATGGATCTACCTAAACCAAGGTGAGAGGACCTATGGGGTAGCTTTCTCACATGGAGAGATTATACAATTCAAATTCCATGGGAATTTTTGGCACACAAAAAAAATGTGCGTAGGGCACAACCAAACTCGTCCACTTCACCTAGAAAAGGTTGTCACTTGAAGTAAACAAATGCTCTAGGTCATATATAAGCTACTGAAGATAGATGGGTATATGGATACAATATTCATTTAATATAGTCTTAAATAATATGGGTCAAATTGAAAACTGCATCACTATGCTTCAAAGAACAAAATGCAAACATGTGTTATATAGGCAAGATTTTTTTCATTTATAGGGAAAATAACACTTATAGTATGTAAAGGCTGTATTATTTGCATGGTAGGATAGTTAGATAATTGTAAGAAGAGCTATGGTGTGCTGGTGGTTTTCAAACAATAGGGTATCTTACAATATTCATGACATTATTCTTTATAAAGATGCATAAAAAAATCAAGTACAAGCTAGTGGGAACTAGCAAGAGTAATTTTAAGTCATTAGTGACATAAAAATGCAAATACTCACATGGTTCTAAAACCCTATAAATATACACCAGAACTAGAATCACACATACTCTTTCCCACTGAATCCATAAACATAGGGTGCCCTAACAAGTTATTCAACAACATATTCTAAAATAATGTAGAAAAAGGTATTATAATGCTTTAAATGACAACTAGTAGTAAGCATGGATCTAGTTATCTTGTCAACAATATTTTCAAAAATAAATACTCTAGTTCATCAAAATGAAATAGGAATAACCATAAATATTTTCCATTAACTTTGCAAGAAAATATTACATACATCAATTTTATAGAATGCTACCATGGGGACAAGCCTGGTGAGTTTTATCTTTTGACAAGGGAAACATATACATGCTATCAGAACTTGTTAATGGTTGTACACTTACAACCACCTTAGCAAGGGAGTCAAGATGTACACAACAATTGATCTTACTTTTTTTTATAGAACCCAAAATTCAAAAAAATGAACAACCAATAACAATGACCAACCCTAATAATAAAGGAGAATCCCTCTATTTATACATTTTACACCACTTTCAAATCTAGGACTATGGGTTATAATTTGCAAAGCTATAAAACATCCCTCCAAATTATACCAAGATGTTCCTAGCTAGAAAATATTCTTTACCATGCCTAAAATTTTCATCCATTTGTAAGAAAAAGCATTGATATATTTGCCTCTATAAGGAATGATGAAGATTTATAATAGACCCTTTATTTTCATGACTGGACATGACCTTTTAAAAGATATAGAAGGTGAAATTTTCTTGTGGATGCCAAATGAAATTTTTCCTCATGTGTAACTACTTAGAGATGCCCTTGACCACTTGCTTACATAGTTAGAACCTCATAGACAACTATCTATCCTCTTGTGTATGCCAAAGAGAGCCCATTACCTTATGATAATTAAATTTAAATGCTTAGATTATGGTAGAGATAGAAAATGATCCATGGTCCATATAGAAAATATGTTTTAAAATGGACCATAGACTCTTTTATGCACTATGATTTATTAATCATCCATGAAGGACCTATAAATTTTAGCTCCTAATCCAAAGTTTTCCACATATTAACATGTGACACTCTATATCAGGTCTAACTAGGCACACATGGGGCTAAAAAGTGACTAATCTTATTAATTGGCTCAATCTAGACACATTTCACATTTTTGTGCCATCTCTAAGCTAGATTAAATATGAATCATCAATCTGTTAAGAAGTCTCTAGGCATAAACTTCCTTGCAGGCCATTGATCTTAACTTGGGCCTCTAAGATACTACCATTTGGTAGCTCTATGGGTTCTCTATGATTTTTTCATTGTTTGGATGTTATCATACCATATGAAAGCCTCTTATTAGATCATTAACCCCATTTAATTGTCAACTATTTGATCATACCATTGATCTCAACTGCATGGATCAAATGCACGTCTTTATTCCTTTTGAACCCAAGATTAACATGGACCATTGATTTGTATCTATCTCATCATGGTTTTAACAAATGTCACTTCCATATTTGACGTGGACCCTTTGAAAAGTCTGATCTCATTCATGTCATCTATCTACTAGATGAAAAATCAACCACAAATTAGTAATTTACTATGTCACTCACTAAGAGTTTGAGAAGTTTCTTTCTCACATTTATCCAAAGGATATTTGACTTTCTAACCACCACTCACCATTAGATCCATTAACAAGGTTATTATGATGGTGACACTAATCACCTTCTCACTTAACCTATGTCTTTATTGAAATCTTGACCTACTATGCACCTTTGATAAGTATTTATACACTTTATTTCATACCATCAATCGATAAGAACTAGAATATGCTCAAACTTTTGATCCTAGCCTGTGAGCTTGACACTTGGCACATCCACACTTGTCTTGAGTCCTTTTAACTTTTTAGCTTTGATCACCTACCATCAGATCATATTTCCCTACATTAATGTGTTCCATTTGATTGCGATCCACTTCGTAAGGTATGATTGGCTCCAAGTTAACAATGAAAATAATGAAGTCAAAATTTGGGGAACAAAGAGCTTTGTATAAAATCTTAGCATGAGGCCTTGGTGAATAAATAAATATGATAAAAGCTTTAGGATAGGACTTGAAGATAAGTTCATATCAAAGGCACTAAGGATTAATTAGACAAAATAGACAAAATGACCAATAGCCATGGGAAATAAAAGGGACCAAATATGAATTTTAGACTAAGGTTTGGTCATGTTAATAAACATGAAAAAACCTTACTATAAAACTTAAACTAAGTTCATATCATATTTAAATCATTCTAGGATAAATTACTCCCACCATTTTGAATTTAAATAAAATGGCCTAAGCTAGGGTAATTGGAACAAGGGTCTTAAGGTGCTCAGACATAAATTCAACTTGGATTTTGATAAACCAAAGGCTAGTAAAGACCAAATTAACAAGATATTTGACCTCTAATGAATACTTTAAAATAGGAAGTGGGCTAAAAAAATTAGGAATATATGCCTCACAAGGGCTCAATTGCTTAAGTGAAATTTTATGCACTAACACTAGATCTCTCCTAGGGATGTACAGCCCCTATAGGTGTGAAAATAACCCCAAAACATAGGAAGATTAGGTGCCAATCTATTGGGTCAAGGAGTCAACACTTAGAGCAAATTATAAGTAAAACACACATGAAGGCTCAATAAAACATGGTAGACTGATAAAAAAAGATCAGGATGACTTAAAAATTAAAGCATGATAAAAACATGAAATGAAACTATACAAATAAGACCTAAAGTAGAGGAGAAACAAAGCAATAAAGCAATAAGACTATACACTATACAACTATGTACATAATTGTAGACTCAATAAAGAAAGTGTTTTAAATGTCTGTCATTGACTGACAGCTCTTTTATTTCACCATCCATGTCTCTCAAGAATAAATTATTTTCCCCAATCTAGTAGTCAATGGAATAGGGACCCATTCGTAAGGATTCAAATTTAACATGCTTTCCTTTCTTTTCATGCATGTTGCCCCAAAGTAGAACCAGATCCCCTACTTGGAGGGTTCTTCAAGTGACCTTCTTTTCAAATATATTCTTTAAAATTTTCTTAAAATTAAGGTGTCTTTAATGATCTTGTATGTAAATTTCATCAAGCTCAATAATCTGGTTCATCCTACTCTCATGGAGGTTGATTTTCTCATCATCTTCTAGTTGTTACATTAGTTAATAGGTTTGTAACTAAAAATTCATAGGCGAAACTACTTAAGCTCCATAGACAAGCTCAAAAGGGATTTTGCCTATAGCTCTCTTAGGCATGATCCTATCAACCCATAAAGAAAACTTTAGCTATTCACCCCAATTCTACATATTTTCTTCCAATGTTCATCTAATGGTTTTGAGCAAGTTATTATTACTAGATTCTACTTGCCCATTTCCTTAAGGGTTGTAATTGAAAGCATAGGTCAATTAAATTCTATACACTTTACACAATTCCACTAAAGGTTTGGCTTTGAAACAAATGCCATTATTGTAGACACCTAAATCTGGGCATCGATAACCTCTAACCAAGCTTTTGACCAATTTCCACCAAAGTGCATAATTTGGATTTAAATTACTAAAATACATTAAATGAGTTGAAATTGATATATTCAAGTTCTAATTTTGGCTAGAATATCATTAAATGGGGCAATGCAATTTATGGGCTAGTTAACTTTGATCAGATCATTTCGAGTCAAAACACCATTTTTGCACCTAGGTGCTCTAGATTGTTATTTTCTATCAAATATTTTAAATGAGACATGTGCCTTTTTTATTTGGTTTTGGTAACATCTAGAATGGTATAATGGATCCAACTCATTTAACATTGACTTCCAATTCTAATTCAGTCAAATTTTAGACCAATAACAAGACATTTTGACTAGTTTAATTAATTTGTGTACTAAGAGCCAAAATTTGCACTAAAGTTGACTAATCATATTTTAGGATAATTAAACCAAATTAGGGCCTTAAGTTAATTATTTATGAAATTTGTTGAATAAATATTTATTTCAAATTGATTTCTATTAACTACATCATCAGGTGACATCATCATATGGGGTGGCATCCATAAGCCATAAATACATAAAATATCAGGATTATAGGTCTCCCATGCGTCATTAAGACCCTCCATACCTAATCAATATCCATCTATCAAAAATATTAATGGGTATATTTGAATAATAAATTTTATATTTAGATTTATTTATGTCCACACATCTCAATCTTGAGATGGATAGTCATGGTTGATCCTCAAACCATTCCAAAAATCTATAAATAGGAGGTCCTTCCTATTAAATTTTTAGATCTCACATTCCAAAGTTATAATTATAAATTTGTTAAAAATATTCATGAAAATTAGTGTTATAATGTCTAAATATTGAGCCAAGCCAAGCCAAAGACACAAGGTGCCAAAGAGAGATGAAGGTAGCCAAGCTTCAATCGATGCAGACTTCATGAGCAAAATCTAAGTAAGCCACTAAAAAAAGAATTTTGGATCATCCAAGGAAGATTAAATGAAGTATTATTTTTCTTTTTAAATGTATTTTCCCTTCATGTTTTGTTAATTAAGCTCCCCCTAGTAATTAGGCCTAGAGATGTTATGCTAGTGTGTTTATTTCAATTTTGGTTTCATTTTTGAAACTAACACCAAAATAACCATCCTATCTTGAGTTAAATCCTTGTTCTACATAATTTCACACTCGGTGGGACTATCTTCATGAGAGCACAACCCACAAACTTTTTTGTATTTCATAGTTTTAATTTTTTTTTATTTTTGCTTTGAGTAAAAATAGCCAATAAAAAATTCATAAATTTTTATTTATTTAATTTTTTTGTATAATATTTTTTTATTAATATACATAAATACTTCATTTATATTATCTAAAATTTTAACACAAAAAAAAAATATTTTTTTAAGAAGTTATAGCTATTTTAGTGACTGTCACTTTCTATTTTTTTTCTAGTAAAAATGGTTAGAACAAAGTTAATAACATACAATTTATTGATTTTTTGGACCTCAAATTTTTCAAAAATGTGAACCATAGAGTTATTTAAAACCTCTCAAAATTTAGTGGATAAATTATGTATATTTTGAAATTTATGTTAAAAATACTGACTGCAGGTTTTTATGTTTTATGAGCAGGCTTTTATGTGTTATGTGTTATGTTTTATTTTTAGCCTTCTAATTTTTTGTTTTCAGATGTTCATATATTCAATATTATTTTTTTAAATATTTTATTGATATTTTAAATAACCAATTAGAATCTAATACATTTTATTTCTTGATATTTTGGCTTCCGGTTGACATATTTTGCCCTTCAAGGTTGCTTACCTCATTTGATAAATGTGTTTCAAGGCTCAACAAACTGCTAACATTTTTATTTCAAGATATACATGGAACATCATCTAAGAAAACTAAATAATTTCCTTTCACACTTCATTTGAGTTTTTAAAAATGAATTATAAACTTTATTTTTGGGCTTAATGAAAAATTTAAATGTTTAAGTGAATGTTTTGATAATTGTACTTTCAAAGTTACAACTTAAGACCAAGGGGTCAAAATAATACCACATAATCTTGGTTTTGGTGAATAAAATTGAACACACTTATTAATTTTTGTTAGTAATAGTTGTTTAGGTGCCAATTGTATTTGTGATAGGAGGAAGATGTCTGCGCACGAAGGAGGAACAGCAGGCCCGTTGACAAGCCCCAGGCAAGTGGCGGAGACCCCAGGGACAAAATTTCACGGCCAGGAACACTTCTACAATAGTGAGCACTCGCGGCTATCCAAAGTCAATGGGTGCCTCTTGAGGACCCAAGACCGTCCTGTATTGGTCATCCCACAGGAAGCAATCCATGAAGATGTGGAATATTTGTCTGCACACACCCTAATCTGTAAGTTCCTGGGTATTAGAATCCCTGTGTCAGCATTAGAATCCTGGATTCGCCGCTCCTGGGTCATTGAAGGAGATTTTGACCTCATGTTGGCAGGAAATGGATATTTTCTGGTAAGTTTTTCCTCTGTTTCGGATAGAAATCGTATTTTTGAAGGAGGGCCCTACTTCTATGAAAGAGTGGGCCTGTTTCTTAAACCATGGCACATGGGTTTCAACTCCGCTGATGAACTCCCAGCCTGTGTCCCAGTTTGGGTCCGTCTTCTGCGGCTTCCCCTGGAATTTTGGCGGGAAGACATCCTCAGACAAATTGGGGCAATGCTGGGTAAGCCAACAACTATTGCACACCAGTCACTTGACAAGAAGATTATTTCATATGCAATAATTTGTGTGGACATGGACTTAAACAATCCGCTTCCAGATTCGGTAGAAATCTGCATGGGATCTTTGTCTTGGATACAGCAGCTTGATTACGAATCTATCCCCTTCAGATGCCGATTATGCCATGTTTATGGACACCTTCATCGGCAATGCCCTTTGGCGGTCAAAACCATTGACACTGGGATAAATTCTGGAATGAATTTTACAGCTGAATCTGGGAAAGGAAATGGGCGCAGAAGTTTGGTTGAAAACACCAAATCTTTACCTGATAAATTAGATAAAGGGAAAAATGCTATTTCTCCAAGTTTGGTGCAAGGGTCTGGAGAACAATTTCAAGTAGGATCGAATGGTTTCACGACAGTCAAAAAGCGAGCAAGAGGTCGGGGACCAAGGCGTGGCAATACTGAGAGACAAGTAGACCTGGGGTTTAATAGATTCGAAGCTCTAGATTGTATGGTCATTGAAGATGGCATCCCGATGGAGGAACAGGGAGATGAGATGGTGCAACCTAGACAGGCCTCTGAAGTCAATGGAACTCTTAATGGGTAGGGACAAAAGCCTTTTGATTGCTCTCTGCAACAGGAGGGAGGTCCATCTGAGGCTCAGTATGAGCAGCCTGAGAAGGAAGTAAGCTGGGCGGATTTGGCCAAAGAAGGGGAAGCCGGAAAAAAAGGAAAAGGAGCCAGCAATGCTCTTCGGCTTATGCAAAAACAATTCAAGAAAGCCAACTCGGCTACTCCTTCCAAAGCTGGAAGAAGAAAGGATCCAGATAGATTGAAACTTACTGGTGAATTGTTAGTGGAAACTGGAGTGGTCAAAACTATGGATGAGCACTTCCCTCAACCCACCTAATGATAGTTCTGTCATGGAATGTAAGGGGATTGCATAGCTCCCCTAGACAAAAGGCTCTGCGTAACTTGGTTTGGGACAATTCTCCAGATATCCTCTGTATTCAGGAGACTAAATTGTCGGTTGAAGCTTTTTCAGCGTGTATGTTAAATGTCTGGTCTAGCGGGCAGTGGCAATGTTTAGGTGCTTGTGGTAGTGCCAGAGATTTAGCTGTGGGTTGGAATCCAAGGAAAATTCTACCTATTCATTGGATATGCAACTTGTCTACATTAACTATGTTGGCTTCTTCTCTTGACACTGGGGAAAGATTTCTTATTACCAATGTCTACGCCCCTGTTGATATTGCTGGCCAAATGCAGCTGTGGGAGCACATTCGCTATATTCGTCTTCTTCACCCATTCATGCCGTGGATAGTTGCTGGAGACTTCAATGCGGTTATGAGTCTTGAGGAAAAAAGAGGCGGCTTGAATTGGCTGGGTCCCTCTGCTGACTGCCTTCGTCACAATGTGGAAGCGTTGCGCTTATCCGATGTTAGACCCTCAAATGGGATGTTCACATGGAGCAACAGAAGAACAGGTAACGCTACCATTGCCGAACGTCTTGATAGATTTCTAGTTTCTTGTTTTTGGCAATCTAGTGCTTTTTCTATCAATTCTGAAATTTTGGACTGGAGGGGTTCCGATCATTGGCCTATCAAGCTGGCCATAGGCGTTATAGAAAGGCCCAAAAAGCCTCCTTTCAAGTTTTAGATGATGTGGCTTAGAGATACATCCCTTCATGATCTCATGGCGCAGTGGTGGAGACAGGGAGGGCCTGCGTATGGTACAAATATGTATTCATTTCTTAAAAAGCTCCAGTATGTTAAAAGGAAATTGCAGGAATGGAATAGAAGTAGTTTTGGGAACCTACAATGCAAGAAAAAGATGGCACAAGAGCAGCTTGATAAGATAACCAGGCAAATAAGAGAATGTGGATTCTCGGAGGAGCTTCGTCTGGAAGAAGCTACTGCTGCCAATGCCTTAGCGGAGTGGGAGCTTAGGGAGGAGATTTACTGGAAGCAGAAGGCTCGCAATGATTGGCTTCAAGAGGGAGACAAGAACACGGCTTTCTTCCATAAGTCTGTGCAGGCCCGGCGCAATGGGAACTTTATTACTTCTCTTGTTTCTCAGGATGGATGTTGCTTAACCTCTTCCCAAGCTATTAGCAAAGAAGCTGTTCGATATTTTTCGGCACTGTTTGCTAGTGATCCTATACCAGATGAAGGGGTTGAAAATGTTGTTTTGTCCTGCATTCCTTCTTTGGTGGATGAGGAAATGAATGAACGCCTTTTGCGGCCAATTGCTTTGCCAGAAGTGGAAGAGGTTGTTTTTAGCATGAAGAGAGGTAAAGCCCCCGGTCCTGATGGATTCCCGGCTGAATTCTTTCAAGATTTTTGGGGAATTATAAATCAAGACTTAATGCAGGTGATACAGGAATCGTATTCCAGCAGAGAAATGCTTAGAGCTTTGAATGCCACGTTCTTGGCTCTTATTCCTAAGAAGGAACAGGCTAATAAGCTGGAGATGTATAGGCCAATTGCGCTTTGTAATGTTATTTATAAAATCATCTCCAAAATCATTGCTCAAAGACTGAAAGGTTTCCTCCCTCACCTTATTTCGGAGGAGCAAGGTGGTTTTGTTGCTGCTAAGCAAATCTTGGATGGAGTGGTGATTGCGGCTGAAGCAATCCATTCTATGAGTACTTCTCAAGAGAAATCTATGTTTATTAAGCTGGACCTTGCCAAGGCCTACGACAGAGTCAGCTGGAGATTTCTGAGCAAAGTCCTATTAGCTTTTGGGTTCAATCAGGATTGGATCAGCTGGGTGTTCAGTTGTATCACGACGCCCTCCTTTTCAGTTCTTATTAACGGAGCCCCTACGGAACTTTTTGGGGCCTCGAGAGGTCTTCGTCAAGGAGATCCGCTCTCACCATACTTGTTCATCATTATGGCTGAGGGGCTTGGATGGCTTCTCAAGTTTCAGGTTGCTCAGAATACCCTTCAGGGCTGGAATTGGGGAAATGGCATTACTACCTTGACTCATCTACAATTTGTCGATGATACTATTTTAGCTGGTAAAGCTCAGATCCATGAAGCTGAAGCTTTCCGTCTCACCCTCGACAACTATTTGGAGGCTTCGGGACAAATGATCAATGAGCACAAGTCCTCCATTTTTTTCTTTAACACGCCTGAATCTATCCAGAGAAGAATCGCTGCCATTCTTAGATTCCAAATTCAAGCTCTTCCTGTTGTTTATTTGGGCATTCCCATTGTTGTGGGGTGGCAGCCCAGGCTTTTTTGGCAGAATGTCTTGGACAAGTTAAGACGGAAAATCAGCCATTGGACCCATAGATGGCTCTCCACTGCTGGTCGTGTTATTCTTTTGCAATCTGTTATTCAGGCGCTGCCCATTTATCAGTGCATGATTCAAACCGCCCCTGTCTACTTCCTTAAAGAATATGATGCCCTCTCTCAGAGATTTCTTTGGAGTGGGAATCTTTAGAACACTAAATGGAGTCTCATCAATTGGGACATGGTTTGTAGACCAAAGTAGGGAGGGGGCCTGGGACTACGTTCAGCTATCTTAGGCAGCCAAGCCTTGGCTGCTAAGTTATACTGGAGGTGGTGCTCTAACCATTCTGCCCTGTGGGCCAAAATTCTGACTGCTAAGTACTTCTCAGGCACTGCGCCTCAAGACATGGCTAGACTCCCTCTTGCTGGTAGAGGGTCGATGGTGTGGAGCACTCTTAAGGTAGGAGCGCAGCTGGTGAAGCAGAGTCTTTTCTGGGTGTGCAATAGTGGGACTGAAGCTCTGTTCTGGGAAGACTCTTGGAATGGGGAACCACCCCTGTTAGTTTCTCATCCTCAGTTACAGCCTCTAGCTGATATCTTTATCTCAGCTGGTTGGGATACTGTGATGCATTATAAGGAAGCTGTCAGCTTGGGCATGGCTATTGGATATAGGTGGAAAAACTCTTCTGATTGGCCTCCGGGAGGATCTGCTGAGACTAGAAGTGAGTTAAGCCACATACTTCAGTCTAGAGAATGCAATTATCTTCAGGGCAGAGATGTTCTTGCCTGGGGGGGAGATACAACTGGCCAGTATTCTGTCTCGTCTGGATATGTGCTTTTGATTAAGCAAGCGTTCAATCGTAATCAGTTCTTATGGGGGAAAAAAGTCTGGAACCAGATTTCTTGGCCCAAATGTAATTTTTTCTGTGGACTCTTACTCACAACAAGTGCCTGACCTGGGATAACTTATGTAAACGTGGCTTTCAGGGGCCTTCGGTCTGCGTTTTGTGCCACAGTAGTGAGGAGACAGGGGAGCATTTATTCTTCCAATGCCCCTTTGCTATTCAGTTCTGGCATTTGTGGTGGGCGGCTTGGGGCGCCCCCTGCTGTCATGCTCATTCTTTGAGTGAATTCTGGAATCAACTGGGTCTTGCGCCTGCTAGGAACTCCCTGCTGCAGAGTGCTTGGACTGTGGGCCCTTCCTTCATATTATGGAATCTGTGGCTAGAGCGCAATAGGAGAGTCTTCAGGGGAGAGCGCCTGGATTGGCGTCAGCTTTGGTCTAAAATTCTTAACTCCCTACAGGAAACGCTGCGTGCTAAGTGTATGGAGGGCACTGACTGGAATGAGGAGGTGGACGGTCAACTAAAGCGGCTGGGTTTGAGTCTTCAACCTGGAGATGACTTGGCGCTGGGCTGTGGTGCGCAGCATGGGCAGAATGTTAAAATGCGCCCGGTTAATAGGAAAGGATGCTGGACCCGCCCTGAACCTGGATTTATCAAAGTAAATACGGATGGCTCCTCACGGGGGAACCCAGGAGAAGCCGGAATTGGGGGTATTGCGCGGGATAGTCTCGGTTGCATACAATTTCTTTTCTCGATTTACAAAGGCTGCCACACAAACAATCTCATGGAAGCCATGGCGATTCTGGAGGCCTTGAAGTTCTGCTGTCAACAGGGTTGTTACAATATCATCTGCGAATCGGATTCGCAAGTGGTGATTAATTTGCTAAATAACGGTAATGCTGGTATAATAGATTGGCATCTGAATCTTATTATTCTTCAGATTCGGCATTTAAGTACCTCTTTGAATTTTGTTGTTTTCAAACATATTCCACGTGAATGGAATGGTGTGGCAGATCGCCTTGCCAAATGGGCTTCGGAGAATGGTTCTATGTGGAGTATTACTGACCCGGGTATGTTCTCGGCTAGTAAGTTTCAGGAATTGGTTCAGTTGGTGAACCAGGAGAATGATCTGTAATTTTGGTCTTTTCGTTTGTTAATATATTTTTACCCCTGTTAAGTTCAAGTTAGTAATAGTTGTTTAGTTAGAAATTTATTATCAAAAATAAGGTTTTCACGTGTATGATCTTCTATTTGTCCCCTTTTGGGAACCCTTGGAATCAAAAGCATCATCCTTGTTACAAACATGCCTAGTTCAAGGAATAGAAAAATGTCATCTAAAGCATTCTCCAAAAACATGTAATAGTTTGGGTGACTTTGAAATGGTCACAAATTCTTTCTATCATGTCTTTTATGTCATTGAATCTTTGCTTATGAGGGATATTTCATCACCTCACATGAGTTTTATAGGGTTAAATCACATGGAACATATTTGCACTTTGGACATCACACTATACTGAGCAAGCAACAAATGTAGTGGTTTTAAAAAGGACAAGATCTTTTTGTAGTAATCTAAGTACTATGGACACCCAATTAAAGTGTGCTTCCTTTGTATCATTTGGCATGAAATCTATTGAATAATTGATCCATGTAGAAACATTCAAAAACTTATAGATCTTAGACAAATCTGCACTTGTCGTGGATGTATTGTTAGTGCAAGATGTGCCTCTAGGTCTACGTTGTAGTACTATCACTTGAGATAAGGTGGGTGTAAAAACCCTACTATATAATACACATTTTAATGTTTGTATGAACACTTAAAATCCTCTTAAATGACGTATATTGGCATATTCCAACAATACCAAACAACCTTGTCATTTTGAGATCTAAGAGCAATTAATTAGTTGGTTTTGTCTTAGATTAAATGCTTGTTTGGAGTCAAAAGTTAGTATGAAAAAATGATATAAACCAAACACATATTCCTCATTTTCCTTTGAATAAAGATATGTTATGATGCCCACGTAAATCATCAATTTTCCTTATTCCAAGTTCATCAAAACTTTAAGTCATATCATCCACTTTGGCACAATTATGCTGCCCAATTGAGTCTAGACCTTTTACCAAAGTTTGTTTAAGTCCTTCATATGTAATTCATATTAAAATTTGAACCTTTCTAAGTTCTAAGGGTTGATGTGTGAAATGGGTTCACTATTTACACATTAAACTTGTTTTAACTTAGGTTCAAATTTCTACTTGAATTGAACGTCATTTAAAGACTCGTGATCACTATCACTACTTGATAAACTTAAATAATTTTTTTCTAGACACTTGCACTTTGAGTCTATGCACCAAACATTTTTGTATTGCCATATTATTTCCATTGAAATCATTTAAAGCATACCTTCTTTCCTTAGAAATATTTTCAAAAATTTGAAGGTGTGTATATCATTTGAGTTAAGAAAGGTAGTGTTACAATACCAAATTTGCGAGAAACCATTTTTGCCTTAGAGAGTTTTTGAAGTAAAAATTTTATTACATATTTTTGAGTATTTTAGCATTGTTACAATTCATAAATCATTTCAAACATTGTTTCATATACCCTCTTACATAGAGTTTAGTTTGTGCACATTTTTAAAACTAATATGTGTATACCTTTTATGAGTCTTTGTATTTGTATATCAAGTTACATTGTTCACACTTATCTAGCCTATGTTTCAAAAGAATCAAGTTTTATACCATTATTTGTGAGAAAAAAATTATCTCTAAAGTGCTTTTTATTTCATACCTTATACTTATTTGATTGAGTTCATGTCCGAGTGTCAAATGCCTAGCTTTTGTTAGAAGTGTTTCAAATATGTTAAACTAAAAATCTCATTTATTTCAAAATATAGATTTTGACATCATTTGGCCAAGAGTCCTAGCACATTCCTTCTTTGAACCTTGATTTTTATGACAAATTTTGCAAAAATACCTACCAATTGTTTATTTCCTAGATTAGACTGATTTGAAACACTACAACTTTAGATTCTGATATTTCAATTTTTGATCCATTTACTTGATATTTTTTGTATAAGATGTGTAATGTTAGATAATTAACATTATCTTGTTTTATAACAAATCATTACATAAACCTTTCTATCCTTTTGATGAATCTAAACCAAGTTTGAACGTCAACATTTAGACATTATCTTTTTAGAGTTTGTAGAACTCTCTTCCCTTTCTATCAGAAAACATTTACTATGGATCTCACCATGTATTCTTACACTCATACTGGACTCATATACAATATGGGGATTATTCATGTGGTTGTACAAGATTAAATGGTACAAGACCCCTATGTAGATAATATTGCTTATAAGATAGATCCTTATCCCTCTTATAAAACTCAAATAGGAGCACAAAGCCAAGATTCATTGGCTAAATATTTGATTATTACACCATCTTATTCATAAAAAGACTAAGAAAAAACCACACAATACCTAGCTACGATACCCATAATTGAAGAACCAGTTCTTTAATAATCATATTCTATTAATACACCTTCCATATATGATCTATTTTTATTTAAGAATCATTTGTTGGAGATGACATTTTGGTTCAAGTAATAAAGGTAGGGGCCAAGTTTTTGACAAACTTCCCCCCTGAGAATTTATCAAGCCTAGTAAGAATGCCCCACAACATAATTTATGATCAATAGGCTTATTTTATCAATCCTTTGGCTCTTGTCTAAATAATATATTAGGACCCTAATTTTCCTAACAAAGAAAAAACTCATAGAATATAAATTTAACCAAATATAGATGACATATCAAACCTACCTAAATTTAGCACATAATTTTAATCAGATGACCATGGTGAACAAACTTCTTATTGCCTTAGTTCCTTCAATAGGAGTCTTGATAGAGTTAACTAGTCAAAACAATCAAAGTTTGGACCCATTAATGCAAAACACTTAAGTTGAAAACTTATTTCATACCCCAATAATTGAAAAAGTCTTTTTTGCTTCTAAATAGCATAGAGGCCAAAATATAGTGGACAATGCATAAGCAATGTCTAATCCACACCAAACTAGTATTCATACTCCAGTGGCTATCTAAAAAAATTTACCTTTAGTTAACACTACAAGTGGGTCTAAAAATTAGGGAGTAAGATTTTCTACATCCCAACCTCAATGAGCTACTTCATCAAGTATGAAACCAATAGGATTAGGTAGTCAGCCAACAACCAATGTCATGTCTCAACAGTAAAATGTGATGAATCCTACTCCTCCTCAACAAGTGATGAGTAGTATTCCACAATAACAAGCATAATATAGTGTACCAACACAATAGAGGCTAAATATATTTCCACCTCAATAGGGGGAAACTAATGTTCCACCTCGTAAGGTAATGGCAAAGATATCTCTTTAGTCATAGACTAGTGTACCAACCTAAAACCGAATGATGACTACCCAACAACATGTAAATATTGGTCAGTGATAGATGACAGATCTTTAACATGCATTCACTTCCAAATAAAGATTCATGTAACAAGGAGGCTCCCATATTTCTCAAGTACCTACTCAGTAACAATTATTTCAAAATGTGCCACAAGTTCAAAGACAAGGTCTTGGTTCACAAGTTCCCACTCAATAGCAAGGTTTGAGTAGTCAACAACATGTCTCTTTTCAACCATAACAGACGTAGTATAGTTATATCCCTCTATCCTAACCAAAAAATCATCCAAGTAAAACCTTTATAGACAACCCAAACTAGAATATCACACAACAAAATGTGTAATTTCAAGTATATCCTAATCTGTGTATGTGTATTCTTGGTCCATTTTTGAACCAAACCAACATACTCCAACAAATATCTCCATCATACCCCAGTCAAAGTGTCCCACTTATGACCACTCAACCATCTACCAAGCCAAGGTTCTCCCTCAAACCAATGTTCCCTCTAGTTTTATAGCTCAACAATTACAATAAATGAATAATGCAATTACTACCATTCAAGCTAGGAAATAGACTAAAAAATTTAAACTAGATGATATGTGTTCTTATCTAGTCAACATTGAGTACTTGAAGATACCATTTTACCCAAGATATGAACCACCATAATTTAAAAAATATAAAGGGAAAGGTGACCGTAAGGCCCATTTAATCAAGTTCTTTGTCGTATGTTAACTAGTGGCAGATAGTGATATATACCTTTTGTTTTTGTTTCCAAGGAGCTTGGCTAGACAAGCCTTGTAGTAGTTATTAAAGATGCCAAAGAATTTAGTAACATATTTTGATGATTATTTCTGATAAGCTTATGCAACACTTTTCCTATAATCTCAAACATGAAATTTCATTGGTTGACTTGACACAAGCAAAACAAAAATCTGGTCAGAGTTTTGCAAGTTATCTATAGTGATAGAGAGCCCTTGCAAGCCAATTCACCCATAGTTTACCAGATAAACAATTAGCCATTGTGTTTACTAAAAATTTTCATAGTGAGATAGCTTATTATCTAGAACTATAATATGCACATACTTTGAAGGAGATCATTGATAAAGGCTTGTTGATTGAGCGAGCCCTTATTAATAAAGGGATCATAAAGCTTAATTCAACTAATCATAATCAAGGTACCAATCATAGAAGTGGCCAAAACCAACATCAAATCCAAGCACAAGAATCACAACTAGCATAGGCCAATAACCAAGATAAACCAAAGAAATTCAACTATAATAGGAATGTTGTGGGCAATGGAGTAACTGAGTCACATTATGTCCAAATAGTGAAAATATTGTTTACACCACCTTTTCAGCTTACTCCTACCCGATAACATCTCCAACCAACAACACAAGTATAGGAACCAAGACTCATGAAACAAATGCAAAAACTTTTACCTTGAAAACCCCTCCTTCGAGAAGAATTATGCCTACTCATCATGTCTTTAGTGACATAGGAGATCCTATTAAGTCTATATTTTGTAAACTTGCCACTGTTAATCTGATTAGTTGATCTATACCAAAGCATTATCCATATAGGCATTCCTTATCCTGATTGGTACCATGAAAATGAATTCTATGAATATCATGGGTCAATGGGCATAATTTATGAACATGTGTGAAAATCAAGAATTTAATTTAGAATATGTTAGAGAATGGGGATATAACATTGGATAATGGTGCTTCCACCTCCAATCAAACTATTGGGATTTATAAAAACCGCTTTCCCTAACATAACACCTAAAAACAACTTAATAATTATTAACAACAACAACAACACAAACTAGTGAAACAATAAAATCAACAATATCAAAACCAAAGGCCAAACTAGGAGAATCAACAGTAGAACCCACAACATCATAATAATAAACAAAACCAAGGTTAGAATGGTAATAACCAACAAACCTACCATGTAGTTGGACATGACTAAAACAAGATTGTAGGTCATATTTTAAGTGGTAGCATTAATATCATATCCATTAATCTTATACTAAGCACTAATCAATATAGACCATTGCTAAACAATACCACTAAACCAAATTACATGTATAATCCTTCTTTAACCTAGGACCACACACAAGTGAACCAAGAAATAGAGATTCCCACTTCATGACCTTATATCAATAACTCACCTTTGCCACATGACCACATACAAGTGCACTGACAACTGAGACTTGTCCTATTTAGATCCACACCATTCCCAATATTTGTTAACAATCATGGTGTAGCATTTAATCCTAGTTATGCAATCACAACTTGGAAGTCAAAGATTATTATCCCAAGCCCACAATCATCTACCACTTTTCCTATTATCTAACCAACTATTCAACCTTAGAATAAGACATTCACCATTGACCAAGACAAGAAGTTTGATATTGTGGAAAAATTGTAGACGACACTAGCACAAATCTCTTTTTTAGATTTGTTGCAAATGTCAACAATCCACAAGAATATTTTGATTGAGTTTTTAACCCAATCCATTATTTCTAATGACATATCCCCTAATAAATTTGAAGCTTTGGTTGGACACCTAACTCCATCCCAACAAGTCACATTCAACCAAAGCAATGTGTCTTCCCTTGGCCCACTCCATAATAATCTATTGTATGTAGAAGTTTGTATAAAGTAACATAAATGAAATGTGTCCTTATAGATAATGGATCATGCCTTAACATAGTGTCTCTAAAGAGCATGAAGCTTCTTGGTATAATGATTGATCTCCAACCAAAAATGATAACTATCAAAGTTTATGATAATCAAGAGATAAAATCAAAAGGCACCATGATCTTAATAGTTATAATTGGGCATTTGACCCATGCTACACTTTGCCATGTTCTTGATCTTTAGCTATCATATAATATGATTATAGGAAGGCCTTGGTTAAGTTATCATATAATATGCTTCTAGGAAGGCCTTGGTTACATGAGATTTGTGTAGTCTCATCAACGCTACACCAATGTATCAAGTTCTCTCACTAAAGGATGGAAGTAAATATTCTAGGATATTTACACACATATAACCACTAGAAGCATCTTGAGGTTGAGTTTGAAATCTACAATTACTAATACAACATGAATCCATGTTCCAAGAAGGGTAAAATAAATGCCATACTTATTGATCCTGTATAGGATAATTGCATAGATCCTAATACCTTAGATTCCATTTCTCGCATGTCACCTCATGAAGATTATAATCATTTCTCCATTTTAGATAATGGCCTAGGGGAATATGTAATCCATGATACCTTATATATTACTAATATTCTTTAGAATCTGAAGACCTTTAGATGACCTAAAGTTACCACATGTATGCATTGGCAAAAAAAGTACAAAGATAAGGGACCTATCATATTTGTACCAGCATCTAACCTAGAACCAAACCCTCTTGAAGGAGATGAATCATGGTTATATAATGATAAATTGGTCAATTGTTACAAGAGAACAAAGTATCATATTCCTAATAGGATCATGGAACATCAAGATTATGAAGAAAGAGGATTTCGACTAAATCAAAAAGGAACCATTGAGATAATTTCCATGACCAAGTATAAAATACCTTATGGACTTGGATTTAAACCACTTGGGGGTGACCCCACATATCTTATTCAAGTTTCATCACTGATGGCTAGTGATGATGATGTTAATAGAAAAGCAGAGTTTGATTATAGACTCACCTTTGAAGACTCAATGGAGACTAGGTTCTTTAATAACAATTCCATTTATACCCTTACTCTAGTCATTCATCACAACCCATTGCCATTATGCTATCCCTAATTGATAGATTGGGACTAATAAGAATCCAATTTGTCAATTGATGAGTTTCAGAATGATGAGACATTCTAGCTTTTTAAGCCTTAGATACAACATTCCATTGGGAGATCATAAATAAATATTCTCAATTACATTAGATCTTGAAGCCTATTTTGGAGAGCAGATGAACACCCTTAGCCAAAAATAAATAAATAAAACTTGAGGTCCCCAAGTAAAAACCTCTTTGAGGCACTTTTTGACTAGGGAAAAAGTAAAGATAAAGGTTAGTTTAGTGGTAAAAACCTGTTTCAAGCACCATTAGATGGGGGTGTTGATTCTTCTTCAAATTTAAACTAAGAGACCACCAACAATGAATTACCTATGAATCTGAGTTCAATTTTGAACAAAAACAAATGTTTGATATAATTCTTCAAGAATTTCTAAATATTTTTGTCACATAGCCAGATCTCCCATCTGGGGGACTTAGATTCATCATGCTAAGGAGAATTTTAAGAGAAAGTCCTAATAAAGGACCCTAATACAGTCCAATAGTTCAAATCTTTTCCTACTATCCTAGAAGATGGCTTGACCATTGTAGTTGAAGATACAATAGAGGTAAACATCAAGTCTCCATTAGTCCTAAATTGGATAAAATTAGGCATGTCCCTCACTAAAGAGGAATGTGAAGTATTTATATCTATATTGAAAGAATTTGTAGATATATTTACATGGACATATTCTAACATGCCAGTTTTAGACCATACCTTGGTTTTACACCATCTTGTGGTAAATCCTGATGCCAAACTATTTAAGAAAATGTTATGCAAGATACATCCTCACATTTTTGTATTAGTAAATAAAGAGTTATAAAAAATCTTATAAGTAGGATTGTATTTGATCCATTGACTACTCAGAATGGAAATCTAATGTTGTACTTGTTAGCAAAAAGCCTAAAGGAATCAAAATCTATACCAATTTCTAAGACAAAAATATATCTTACCCAAAGGATGACTTTACATTGCCTAATATTGACATGATCATTGACTCCATGCTAGGTTATGAAATGTTTTCACTCATGGATGGATTTTTTAAGATACAACCAGATCAAAATAACACCAAAAGACTAACAGAAAACAATGTTCACCACTCCATGGGGAACATTTTGTTATCAAGTAATGCCATTTGGTCTTAATAATGTTGGAACTACATATCAAAGAGCCAATACTATCATATTCCATGATATTATGCATTTTATTATTGAAAACTATGTCGATGACATACTAGGCAAATTAAAAACCAGGGTCGACCATCCAACAGTGTTACATAGAATATTTGAAAGACTGCATGAGTATAAAGTTTTATTGAATCCAAATAAATGTGTGTTTGGAGTAACCTTAGGAAAGTTACTTGGCTTCATTGTGTCTCATAGGAGCATTGAAGTCAATCCAAAAAGGGTCCAAACTATAATATAGATACCATCGCCAACCAATTTGAAGGAGCTCCAGAGTTTGCAAGGCAAGATCCAATCAATCTGATGCTTCATATCTTAGTTAGTAGACAAGTGTTATCCATTTACACATATTCTAAGGAATGGAAATTCATTCCACTAAGATAATCAATTCCAAGCATATTTCTGATAGCTAAAAGATTACTTGGCAAATCCACCTATTTTATTACCCCCTATGCCAAGAAAACCATTTTTGTTGTACCTATCATCGATAGCTAGTGTCTTGGTGGAACTTATAGTTCAACATGATTACAAATAAAAAGAGAATGTAGTGTAATTATTAAATCATACATTGGTCATGTATCAGCACAACTATATGCCTATTGAAAAAGCCTATCTAGCCATTGTCTTCGTAGCTCAGAAATTACAACACTACATGTTGAACAATAATACCATGGTCATTTCAAAAGTAGATCCACTCAATTATCTACTATCTAAAAAAGATTTACAATGTATAATGGCCAGTGGATCATGATTATTAGTTATTTTGACATATAGTATGTCAATCAGAGGGCAATCAAGGGATAAGTGCTTATAGATTAGCTTACCAAAACACTCCTTAAAAACATAGAGCCACTCACATTCCAATTTTTTGATGAATCCATAATGACCATCATTGACACACCTCTTGAAGAATAGTATTGGAAGTTGTATTTTGATGGATCATTCAAATCACATGGATCAAGGGTAGGCCTTTTATTTATTACACCACAAAGGGATCTAGTCTCTAAGTCATTCAGGATCAACTTTCCTTTTACCAATAACATGGTTGAATATGAAGAACTTGTTGAAGCACTCCACCAAGTGGTACAATGGAATATATCTCATCTAAAGGTTTATGGTGATTCTTAGTTAATCATAAATTAGATTAAAGACCATTTTTAGACCAAATATGATAATTTGGATACATATAAAGCCATGGTCGACACTCTCAAGCAATAAATTGTTAACATTTAGCTTGATAATATACCAAGGTGTAGTAATAGAACTATAGATGCCATGGCTACTATTGGCTCTCTGATTTGACAAATAGACAAAGCTAGAGAGTATTAGTTCCTCATCAAGAATTTGGTCAAACATGTTCATAAACCTTCAACTGTGTCAATGATTTGTGATATATAATTGGTCCTAATTCTATCTGGTATTTAGACCTTTATAGCTATATTCATGACCAAGTTATACCACCTAACCTATCCCAAAAATAAATGAAATCCTTTATCCATTACTCCAATTTTTTATACACTAATTGGATTAACCCTTTACCAGTAGTTTTAATGTAACTTTGCTTCTTTATTTAACTTTGATAGAATCTACACAAGCATTATGAGAACTTCATGAAGGGGTATGTGGAACCCACTCTAGCAAGGTTGTTCTATCAAAAAACTCTTTTGTATTGGTTATTACTAGCCCAAAATGGATGTAGATTTAGTTACATATGTAAATAAGTGTGACAAATGTCAACATGTTAATCTAACTCATGCCCTAGCTAAGACACTAAAACCAATGTTGACACCATGGCCATTTTCTACATGGGGCTCAAACAGTACTATGATTGAGCACTATGATGTATTATCTATAAGGACCATTTCAAATGTGACATTTTATCACAATTATTCCTTGTATAAACATTATTCTTATCTATCCTCTTTTCCTTATCCACTTTACCATTCCATTCTATCGACCAACCATACTTTGAATCCTATCTACCTACCCTATTTTACCTTAGTTTTTTTATTGGTTGCACCTTTTCAGCACCAATGAGTTTGATTAGTTTTAGTAGTTGTTTTAAGAATTATAAATAGAGATAATATTTTGGATTAGTATGATAGAATTTTTGGCAGTTACATTTTTCATTTATTGTCCTTTTATTATCACTGGTCTTGCTACTAATTATAACCACCTATGGGAAGTATAGTACCCTTGATTTAGGATGTCGTGTCCTATTTATAACCACCTATGGGAGAACTAGAAGAAATATTTGTTTATAGAGCCTTGAAATACCAAATTTACATTTCCTATGTTGTACTATGTCTTTATACCAATTGTGCCTATTTTATTTGAATTGACTACTTCACTAGTTGAATTCTTCCATTGTAGGGTAGAACTACAATGACTTTAGGTCCTACTATGGGAATATGTAGGTATCCCTCAATACTTATTGAGGTCAACTTAGTCACCCTTTCCACCATGATCTCACCATTTTTTGAGCAACCTAAGCCACACTCTCACCATTTTACGAGTAACCTAAGCCATGCTCTTGCCATTTTGTTAGCAATCTAAGCCATGCTCTCGCTATTTTGTGAGCAATCTAAACCATAGTCTCACAATTTTATGAGTAATCTAAGACATGATCTCACCATTTTGTGAGAAAATTAAGGTACACTCTCACCATTTTATGAGAAATATAAGCCATGCTCTCAACATTTTGTGAGCAACCTAAGCCACCCTCTCATCATTTTATGAGCAAACTAAGCCACACTCTCACCATTTTGTGAGTAACCTAAGCCACACTCTCATCATTTTATGAGAAATATAAGTAAATATCTAATTATTTTAAGATATTACACCATTTAGTATCTTTTCCCTCTTGATTGAGTTGAGATACTCTAAAAATTCCAAAAAAAACATTTGTAAAACTATTAAAAAAACAAAAACAATGACCACTTCTCTACCTTAAGGATTATGGGAACCCTTACTAAGTTTCAAGAAAAAAATTGTAACTTAGTTTTCCCATCCTTTTTGGCCTTTTCTCCCATGTACTTACCATTTTTTAAGACCATTCCTTTTCTTCTATCACATCTATTTTGTTTGCTTTCATCAGTTCTCATTTTCTTCCTATTTCTAGAGAGAACTACATTTTGCATGAAGTTTTTTTTGGATATTACATCCATGGAACTATGTAGGAATCATCTACTTGCCTAGTCCATCTAGAGATAGCTTGACCAAACCCTTTGTTTTCTTCTATTCCCCCATTTTGTTTGTTTATTAAGTTATCACCTATTTTCTAGGGGTAATGTTCATATGGTTTATATTGTATTGTTTGTTTATTTCTACTTATTTTGTTTGTTTTTATTACTATTTGTTTGATTTTATAACTATTTCCTTGATTTAGTCTATGTGAATTCATTAGGTGACTCCTTGTGTGCACCTATATTTTAATGCTTCCATATTCATATTCGTCGTTTTTTATCATTGGTGCGTTGTTTTCTATTGAGTACTAGATTTCAAGAGTCCGTCCTTCTGCATATTTTTGCCAAGTCCTCATGATAATATACCATGATGCCTATCAACATGTGTTAAAATAAAAATTAGCTTTAGGAAGTATATTTAGAAAATGGTGGCATCAACATCTATTTAGCACCAACATCGCAATTCAATCCCAATCATATCCCAAATAGAGTAATTAACCATGAAAGAATTTTAACCATTATTAGTTCAAATGAGCATCTCCATAATATTAGGTTGTTCCAATTCATCATTACCCTCTATGTTAAGTTACCATCTTAATCATTCGATCAATCATGTTTTCCATGATTGAGGTCTAATGATTATAACCACCTATGGGCAAATTATTCCACACCATCCCACCTACATTTCTCAATGATTATAACCACCTTTCAGTAAATCATTGTGTTTTCACCAATTTACTTTTTTTCCCATACAGGGGTATGTTGTTATCTTGTTTGTTTGTCCTAATTAGGGCAGATCCATCTTTTCAATAATTATAACCACCTTTGGAAAAATAATTGTGTTATCATACCATGTTTCCACTATTAGAGTACAATGCTTATAACTGCCTTTGAGTAAAATAATGTACACCATCCCACTTACATTCTCAGTGATTTTCACTACTTTTTCACTATCATTATGTTCTCCTCCCATCCTTTTCCTTTTCTTTGGTCCCCTCATCTCTATTCCTTCTTTCCAGAGATAGCTTGCCAAGCTTTCCTTATGCCAATCATTCTCTCGAGGGGGCATCATGTACTTAGTTCATCATCATTAAAGTTGTAGGAATACAACACCTTTTCATTATTTGATAATATGTTACCATGATTATATCTTGTAATTCCTTCACAAATAGGGGTAAACTATAGACACGTAAATCTCGCCATCAATAAACTCTAACCAAGCTTTTGATCAATTTCTACGAAAGTGCATAATTTGGCCTAAAAACACTAAAATGCATTAAATGAGTTGAAATTGATATATTCAATTGCCAATTTTTACTAGAATATCATTAAATAGGGAAATACAATTTATGGGCTAGCTGACTTTGATCAGATCATTTTGAGTCAAAATGTGAATTTTGCACTTGGGTGCTCTAGATTACTCTTTTATGTCAAATCTCTTGCACACGACACATGCCTTTGTTATTTGGTGTTGGTAACATCCTAAATGGGATAATGGATACAATGCATATAAAATTGACTTCCAATTCTAATATAGTCAAATTTTGGACCAATAATAAGACATTTTGAACAATTTGATTAATTTGTACACCAAGAACCAAAATTTGCACCAAAGTTGACTAATCATGTTTTAGGATAATTAAACCAAATTAGGGCCTTAAGTTAATTTTATATGGAGCTTGTTGAATACATATTTATTGGAAATTGATTTCTATTGACTGTATCATCAGGTGACATCATCATATGGGGTGGCATCCATAATCTATAAACGCATAAAATATCATGATTATGGGTCTCCCATGACTCATTAAGACCCTCCATGCCTATTAAATACCCCTCTATCCTAAATATTAATGGGGATATTTATAGAATAAATTTCATATTTAGATTTATTCATGGCCACACATCTCAATCTTGAGATGGATGGTCATGATTGATCCTCAAACCATTCCAAAAATCTATAAATAGGAGGCTTTACCTATGAATTTTAAACTCTCACATGCCAAAGTTATAATTATAAATTGATTCCAAATCTTCATAAAAGCTATTTTTATAATGTCTAAATATTGATCCAAGCCAAGCCAAGCCAAGCCAAGCCAAAGATACAAGGTGTCAAGGAGAGATGGAGGTAGCCAAGCTTCCATTGATGTAGACTTTATGAGCTCAAATTGAGCAAGGCACTACAAAAAGTATTTTAGAGTATCCAAGGAAGATAAAAGAAAGGTTTATTTTGATTTTTTGTTGTGTTTTCCATTCGTGTTTTGTTAACTAAGCTCCCCCTAGTAACTAGGCCTAGATATGTTATGCTAGTGTGTTTATTTCAATTTTGATTTCATTTTTGGAACTAACACCAAACTAACCATCCTCTCTTTAATCAAATTCCTATTCTAGAATTATCAAAAATAATTTTGAGAGGCACACTAAAGATATAAATAATCTGATTTAGAAAAAGAATCATAACCACCTAGTGTGTAACCTTATTTGAAGGGACCACCTTCATCCATTTTTTAAAGTAGTTAGTTGCCACTAGTATCCATCTATTTATAGAGGTTGATGAATCAATAATTTATCCAATGGAACCCATTTCCCATTATCTAAATGGGCCTTTAATCATCACATCATACAAGGGATGATAATCCAAAACTTTCATCCTCTAAGCAAAACAAAAACATTTCTCATAGTTTCTAAATTTTTGAGAAACATTTTTTAATAGTGAAGGCCACCAATAACTATCTCTCAAAATTTTATGAGCTGTAAACTTAGGTACAAAATGGACATCACATAATCCAATATGGAAGTCTTCAATCATGTCAGTAGTTTGTTCTTCTAGCATGCATCTTAGGAGAACTCCATCTACATTCTTTCATGCAAGTCCATTTTCAGGCTAGAGGTACTTTTTGGAGACTAGATTAAGGGTTTTCTTTTTATTCTTATTCAAATCAGGGGATAATTCAGATTATACAAGTAATAGAAAATGTATTTATAAATTGGAGATATTTTAAATTAACTAAAGGAATCATCAACATTAAAAATAGGATTATATACCTCAATAACTTACAAAGTGGTCCTAGTAATGAACTTGGATATACCTATCCCTCACACTAACTGGGTAGTCTAAATATCCATGTCATATTCTTCAAAATTGCTGACCCACTTGTATATCTTGATGGATACTACAGTCTAAGTTAAAATGTCTTTCACCATGGTATGTAAAACATAAACAAAAATCTTTGAACTTAGAATATAAGGTCTGAATATCTTCATAGCCTTGAAAAGGGTGAAATATTTATTTTACATGATGGTGTAATTTAGTTCAAGACCTTCCATAACTTTTCTAAATAAATTTATTTTATGATCTTAATCGTATTCATTAATTTGAAAAAAGACAATAGCAATAGTGTTATATGATGCAAAAGAGAAAATATGAAATGACCTATTATAATCAAGGCTGGCTAAATTACGGGAAAACTTTAGAGCTCCTTTGATGTCATTGAATTCTTACACAACCTTCTCCTTCCACTTGGTGGTTTGGTCCTTATTTAACATAGAATTAATAGGCAAAGTGATCTCTACAAATTTAGACACAAACCTTCTTATGAAATTAATTTATCCAAAGAAGGATTGAATTCCCTTTTTGGACTATGGTATGGCAACTTTTTCACTGGCTTCTAACCTCTCAAGGTCAATCATGACACCATATTTGGACACTATATGTCCCAAAAACTTGGATTTTTACACTCCAAAATAGCACTTCTTTAGATTAATAAAAATACTAAACTACCTACATCTGATCAACAGTTTCTCTAGATGTTCCATCTGTTCTTCTATAGTCTTGGACTACAAAGTAATATCATCCTGATACATAACTATAAACTTGTTAATCATTTCTATAAAAGTAACATCCATGGCTTGCTAAAATGTTACACTAGCATTCACAACTTAAAATTCATCATATATATATATATATATATATATATATATATATATATATATATGCCCTAAGGAATTGTAAACTTAGTCTTTGGTCTCTCAGATTACTTCAACACAACCTAGTTGTATCTTGAGAATCCATTTAAATTAGACAACATTTTTTATCATATAACACATTACAACAGGTTGTCCATATTGGGTAGTGGAAAATTATCTTTCAAATAAGCTTTATTCAAAAAATTTAAATCCACACACAAGTAGATGTCACCATTTTTATTTTTCACATGGACTAAATTTACAACCCATTATGATTACCTAATGGGCTAAATGATACCACCATCCCTTAGCTTCTTTAACTCATCCCACATCTTAGTGGCCAAGAAAGGGTTAATAGGTCTTAGTTTCTTCCTAAGAGACTTTCTATTAGGATACAAAGGATGACATGTTGGAATTTGTTTTCCCTATATGCTTTCAAATAAGAATAATACCATGCTAAACAATCTTATTAATTTCTTAGCAACTACATGTATGATTGCTTCTTAGATGCACTTAGCTGAGTACCCATCCAAACCTTCCATGGAGTTTCATAAGAACACAAATTATACTCAGTCATGTCCTTTAAAATAAATGATTCTTGAGTCTTGAATCTATCTGCTCCATCAATAGATTCTTCTAAACTTACCAATACTCTAGGGAGTGTGCTTTTCCTCAGATGGATGATATCCTTCCCAAACAAGGTTTCTTTTCTATCAAAAACCTAAAACATATATTACAAGTCTATGAGCTAATCATAAAACTTAGCTTGAGAATATAAAAACCTCTTAATTTATCCATCATCATCAAACACCTACCAATGATGAACATTGTCTAGGAATGAAGGACTAACAAGAACCCCCATTTGATACTAACAATGAGGGATTTTATTTGATATGAAAACCTAACCCTTCAAGTCTGTTAGTGTGTTTGTTGAAACTTCTATCATGATAACAAAGATTGAATAAATCAAATAATTCAAGCAAATCCTAGAAAATATTTTGATATTATTGCAACCATTTATTTTTGGTGGCATAAACATTCTGGACTTGATTTACGACTAGCTCTGAATCACCCTGAGCAATAAAGACTTTAATTCCATGTTCATTGGTAGTCCATAAATCTAGCAAGAGTGCCTCATAGTGAGTAGTATTATTAGTGCACTCAAATTCTAGCTATAAATAATATTTGAAACACTTTTGATTGTAGGGATATAATACAATCCTTTCTCCATTTCCAGGATTGGACAAAGCCCCATAAAAACTCTCATTCCAAACTACAACTTCATTGTTAATTTTAACATGAAGAGCAACAAGTTTTTCATTACTGTTAACATTCCCATTGAAGCTCCCAAGCCCAACTTCTAGATATAATACTTCATTTTGAGCATTTTTTGGATCAATTACATGTACCATCTTTGGATCTCAATAAAATTTTACCATCTTGCTCTCCAATGGAATGGTGTCATAGGAAAGGTCCATTTGTATACTTCCATCCATGCTAGTAACCAATTTACATGATATTAACATCCCTAATGTAGGTGAACAGTCCAAAACTACCACATCCATATTCAAATACTTACCTAGATAAATTTCAAATTGCACTACCCATCACTTGAATTTTCTAATAACTAGACCTTCTCATGAGTTTATGGCATAACACTTAACAAAGGTTGATGTAATCTTAACTCAAAGATATTTAAGACACCTAGGAGAACTACATTGGAAGAATAACTGGAATCTAACATGTAATTGTGGATAATAAGACCATTAATCAATAGAATTGTATAAAATAGATCTACATTTAGCTGACTCTCTACCGATGCAGTCCCCAAATAGACTTCTAAAGTGGGTTTAATAACCTCTTTAGATAAGTCATCACTTTTTTGGGGGTGTCAGGGTATCGATTTCATTTGTATTTGACTTCTCACCAAATTCCAAGTATTTAAATTCCCTCTTCCTATGCTCAAGTATTCTTAATAATTTAACAAGTGTCAAGGAAATTTTTAGTTGGCTCAACACTTGGGCCACATCACATAAACTATACAAAGGAAGAGGAGTATTTGGTGGAAGGGTTAAAACACCTTTAGCTAGAATTAAATAACTTAAGGTCTCATGTGGAGTAGGTTGGGGTGGATTTGCTTTCCTAGTACTAGCCTTAAAAGGTGGATTTTGTTTAACATCATTCAGTGTCTTAGGAATACTAGACAACAAAGGTACTTTATTTTTAGCAAGAGCCGCTCTTGGCTTAGTAACTTGGGAAATGGGTACAGGTTTGGAAGTATTGGGAACAATCATAATTTTCTTAGATTCTTTACATGTATCCCCTAACCTTGGATTTGTAGGGGTGGTGTCTTTAGGAGCAGCAACTAGTTACCTACTTCTTAAGTAGTATTCATTTTCTTGGGAAACTATTGCATTAATTAGTAGTTGCCTATCCTCAACTGAAAAAAATTTCCCATCAAAGTTTTTAATCATCATTGATCTTAAAAAGTTAAAATCATTAATAATTAATTCATATGCCTATGCCATATTAACCTCATAAATAAATTCACAAGTTGGGACACATACATTTTATACCACACTCCAAAACTGGTCAATAGTAATAACACTCATTAATTTTGTGGAGGTGGATATCTTGATTTGAGGACTTTGACAATTGAACATCATATTCTCATCACCAGATGATGTAGACTCAGGTTCATCTACATCTTCATCAATCAGTTCATCTATATCACATGGAAGATGTGGAAGGAAGCACTTGTCACACCATTCAACATCAATGTCACAACCCACCACATTCACCTTGGCATTTAATGGATTAGACACTTCTTTAATAGAACACATATTCTAATGTTTATCTATTCTTTCATCATGTGTAGGTCTCTTCCCTTTATCATTATCTCGATTATGGAAAGTAGTCCCCCTTTGTGCTTGATTCAAATTTGAATCCCCTCCATAATTGGTAGACACATGAGGGACCCCCTTCTTAGCCCCGACAAGCTTGTATGGCATGTAATTAATGGTAGAGGCTAGAGTATTAACTATTTTCTCAAGATTGGCATTTTTATTAGACTATCTTTTTAGAAATAACCAACTTCACATTAACTTGTTTGTTCATCTGCTTTCCCATAGACTTTATGTTATTCTTAATATTGATGGCCATGTTGAATACCAATCATATGTCCTTGGAAACCTTGTCCTATAAGTAATATGCATCCTTATTATCAAAGACATCATAGTATTTTATCAATCATGTTGTATCATTAGGCTTTATGATCTCAAGTAGTGACATCATAGCTTTGTTAAACTGTGTGTTGATGTATTTCACACACTCATTGGGGTTCTTCCTGATGTTTTCAAACTCAACCAAAAGGAATATTGGATCAACTCTTTCACTATACTAACTTCTAAAAATATTCCCATAAATGAATGCATCTGTAGGGAAGGGAATCGAACCAATCTCATGCATCTTCCTTTAGCATATACACAAATACCTTAATGCACAAATCTTCATGCTCAACCTCATAATCCTCAATAATAGTTTGAAAAGCTCTCAATTGTTAATCACCACTCATTGCATTTTTTCCTTAAAACTTTGAAAGACATTTCCTTACTTCATTTGGGACTTCATTAGGATAACCTTCCATGTCATCAAATATTACAAGCCTAAATCTAGGAATGTGGAATGCAAGATGTTCATTCTCATATGGGTCCCCATGCCTCATGATTGGTTTAATTAAAGGTTCAAGAATAATTTGAAAAGGGATGTGAGTGGTGATTGAGGGGGACTTTATGGATCAAGATTAGGAGAAGATTCAACTAGTTGAGAGGGAACTACAAAATATATAGGATTTGATGGTTATAAGTGACTAAAATAACTATGAAAGTCCTTAGCAGTGGGAAGTTCAACAAAAATTTCAAGATTATCAGAATCTTGGTAGTCTTAACATTATTTAGTAGCTGAACCTTGCCCTTCAATAGACCTCCAAACTTATCTCCCTCTTATTTGATGAATACTTAGGGGCAAAATGAGTTCCTAAGATAAGCCACCTTTGAAGGATAATCTCAATCCTTCTAGCTTTGCAAACAAGAAAGAACACTCATAATTGAAATGAAAATATAATAGGTACCAATCTACTTTAAAGCCATCTAATAAATTTGGAGTCATTATTAGAATCATAATTATAGATTATAATAGTTAACATATTGATTATGATACATGATGAAAAAATACTTGCTAAATTTAATGATGGGATAGAAGGGAAAGACACTAAAATTTTTAGAATAAGAGAAAAAGCACCTTCCAACATGTTATTTTAATATCTCTTTGTAATAAACTCAACAAAAATCAAATTTTCAAATATTTCAATTCCTAGCACGTCCCCCTGTGGTGTTATGTGGATTTGATGACAAAGATAGTCCATATATAAAAAATAATAGTAGATAACTTCAAAACATGAAATACTTATAGTTATTTGTAAGAATCCCTAGTAATGGTACCAATTAAATGTTGGTTTTGAGTTGTACACATATTTAATTTAGCCTTACACACTTGAATGAAATGGCAAATAAAGATGAAAAACCTAATGATATGTCATTATATCCAAGGGAGGGTTTAGCATCAAGAATGAACAGAATGGAGAAAATGAATGAGAGGCATTGACAAAGGGTATGGTCATCTCCCCGCTACATCTAGTTGTTCTTGAACCAAGGTGAGAGAACCTATGGGTCAGTTTTCTCACATGTAGATATTATGCAATTCAACTTCCATGGGGATTTTTGGCACAAATAAAAAATGTGACTAGGGCAAGGTATGTTTCAATATTAATGACATTATTCTTTGTAAAGATTCATAAAAAACTCAAATGCAAGCTAGTGGGAACTATTGAGAGTAGTTTGCATTCATTGGCACCATTAAAATGAAAATACTCACATGATTCTAAAACGCTATAAACATACACTAAAACTAGAATCTCAATACTCTTTCCTATTGAATCCATAAACCTAGGGTGCCCTAACAAGTTATTTAACAACATATTCTAAAATAATGCAAAAACGGTTTTATAATTCAGATCTATACTTAAAATGACATGTAGTAGTAAGCCTGGATATAAATATCTAGTCAACAATATTTTAAAAACACATTTTTTTACTTCATCAAAAGGAAATAGTAAGAACCACAAATATTTTCGATTAACTTTGAAAAAAAAATTACATACATCAATTTTTTAAAATGTTACCATGAGAACAAACATGGTGAGTTTTCTACTTTGACAAGGGAGACATAAAACATGCTCTAAAATCTTGATAATGGTCTTACACTTACAACCACCTTATCAAGGGAGACAAGATCTACACACAATAATTGATACCAATATTTCTTTTTTGCAAAACCTAGACTAAGAGAAAATGAACAACCAATAACAATGACCAAACCTAACAATAAAGGAGAAACCCTCTATTTATACATTTTTCACCACTTTCAAATCTAGGAATGTGGGTTGAAATTTTCAAAGATACAAAATAGCCCTCCAAATTCTACCAAGATGATCCTAGTTGGAAAATATTGCTTACCATGCCCAACATTTTCATCTATTTGAAATAAAACTCATGTCTTTAACTCCCTCTACAAGGACAATAAACCATTTTATTTCAAGATTGGATATTCCCTTTTACATGATCTAGAAGGTGAAATTTTGTGTTGAAGGCCAAACAATCTTTCTCCTCATGTGTAACTACCTGGAGATGCCCCTGACCACTTACGTACATAGCTAAAAACTCTTAGACAAGTATCTTTCCTCTTATGCATGACAAAGAGATCCCATTACCTTGTGCTAATTATATTGTAATGCTATGGTTATTGTAGAGGCATAAAATAATCCATGGTCTATCTAGAAAATAATCTTTGGAATGGCCCATGGACTCTCTTTTGTACTATGATTTCTTATTTATCCATAAAAGACTAATCAATTTTAGCTCCTAAGCCAAAGTTTACCACATATTGACATGTAGCACTCCACTTTAAGTCTAACTAGGTAATTATGGGGCTTAAAAGTTACTAAGTTACTTAATTGGTTCAATTTAGACATGTGTCACATTTTCATGCCATCTCAAATATAGATCAAATATGCACAGTCGATCCTTTAAGAATTCTTTAGGAATTGACTTCATTACGAGCCATTGATCTTGACTTGGGCCTTTGAGATCCTACCATTTGGCAGATTCACAAGTTATTTTTTATTTTTTCATTGCCTAGATGCTATCACACCATGTGGAAGACTCTTATATTTCTTTGGCCCCATTGATTGTCAATTATTTTCTCTAACCATTGATCTCAACTTTATAAATTAAACATGCTTTGTTGATCCTTTTGAACCTAGGATTAACATGGACCATTGATTTATACCTATATCATCATGGTTGTGACTCATGTCACTACTTTATTAGACATAAACCCTTTGAAAAGTCTGGTCTCATTCATGTCATCAATCTTTTAGATGCATGATCGATCGTTAACCATTGATTTCTTTGGTCGCTCACCAAGTGTTTGACACTTATCCTTCTCACATTTATATGGAATATATTTGACTTATTTACCCCTACTCACCATTAGATATATTAATAACATTTAAAAAATAGTGACACTTATCACCCTCTCACTCATCTTGGGGCTTTATGGAAATCTTAACCTACTATGCACCATCATTCAGGATCTATACACTTTACCATGTATCGTCAATCAATGGGAAGATGTTCAAACTTTTAATCATGCCCCACAAGCTTGATAATTGGCATATTCACACTTATCCTAAGTCCTTTTGAATTTTTAGATCTGATTATGCATCATTAGATCATCTTTACCCATTTTAACATGAACCATTTGATTGTGCTCTAGTAGGTCATTTATTATTAACTCCTAGTTAACAAGGAAAACAAGGCAGTCAAAACTCATGGAAAAAAGAACATAATATAAAATATTAGCCTAATGCCTTAGTGCATAAATAAATATGATAAAATATTTAGGATAGGACTCAAAGCTAAGTTCATAGTAAAAAGACCAAACATTAATTAGACCAAATAGATAAAATGACAAAAGGCCTTGGGAAATAAAAGGGAATAAATATGAATTTTAGACTAAGGTTTGGTCATGTTAGTAAACATGATTAAACCTTAGTATAAAATCTAAATTAATTCCATGGCATATTTAAAGTGTTCCCCCTTAAATTGTTTCTACCAATTTGATTTTAAATCGAAGGGCCTAAGCTAGGGAAATTGGAATAAGTATTTTAAGGTGCTGAAACATGAATTCAACTTGTCTTTTGATAGAACAAAGTGTAGTAATGACCAAATTAATATGATATTTGACCTTCAATGAACACTTGATAATAAGAAGCAGGCTAAACAAATTAGGCATCTATGCTTAACAAGGTCTCAATTGCTTAAATGTAATTTTGGGCATTAACACAACCTAGTATTCATAGTTATATCATAAATCCTGTGGTTACATTGGGAGAACCTTCATCTAAAAATAAAAGTGATAAAAAATAATATTTTTGACTAAAGTATTTATAAAAAAATGGGTTATAAAGAATATGGACTAGGCAAGCATGCAAAGGGAATTCTTCACCCTATTGAGGAATTTAATTGTAAAAGTAAACAAGGCCTTGTTTACATAGATCAGTAAAATGATTCAAACATAGTAACATCTACAAATCAACAAAGATATTTTTGAAAATCTATTTAATAGGTCAATAACTCAATCAATCGTGTATTTAAATTATCAATTTCATACCCAAAAATTATTGACTATACTATTTCATCAGACATTTTAACACTATATGAAATATTTAATAATGATTATCTGTTAGAATATTTAGAAGTATACAAGTAATTCCTTGATTCTATGATAATAATATATTTCATCATTCCAAAAATTATCATTCATATTTTAGAGAGACTGATATTCCACATGATGATGTCCTAGTTTATAGCTTTATACCCCTTAGTACTACACCTTGTATCTATAATAGGTTCACATTTATAAATGAAGAGACAATTGAATTTAACTATGGAATAGATACAAATCTAAGAATAGTAATTTTAAAAACTAAACATAAAAATACTATGGATTAAACAATCAATAAATTATTACATAATTTTACTAAGATATTTACTTGGGTGTATTCCAATATGCCAAGCATTGATCCTTCAATTGTAATACATCATATAACACTCTACCCTGATTTACAAATAATTATGAAAAAAATATGAAAAATGCATTGGAAGGTTTTGTTACCATATAAGGAAGAGATTCAAATATTACTTGATGTGGGTTTCATTCAACCCCTATCCTACCCATAATTGGTATCTAATGTTTTATAGTAGTAAATCCTAATGGGTAAATATGATGTTGTTTAGAATCCATTGATTTAAATAAGGCTTATCCTAAAGATGATTTCCAACTACCAAACATTGATATGATTGTGGATTCCACATTTGTATATGAGATATTATCAGTCATGGATAGCTTTTTTAGTTATAACCAAATCATAATTACTGAGCAGGATTAATAAAAAACATAATTCATTAAACCATATGGCACTTGTTGTCACATAGTGATGTTTTTCCTATTTAAAAATGTAGGGGCTACATAAAATTGAGCCATGATACATATTTTTTATGACCTCCTTAAAAATAAAATAGGTGATTATGTGGATGATTTACTAGCTAAATCCAAACATAGACAAGATTATGTAATTGAATTACGATAGATTGTTGAATGACTAAAACAATATAATATATAACTAAATTCAAATAAATGTGTTTTTGGTGTAAAAGAAGAAATTTTTATAGGTTTTATTAATTCCCAATGAATAATTAAAGTTGTTCAAAAAAATCAAAAGTTATTATTGATATGCCTCCACCTCAAGGGTTGAAACAACTTTGATATTTGCAATTAAAAATTCAAACAATACATTACATTACCAGCCAACTAGTAGATGAGGAAGAAAAGTTTATGAATTTAATTAAGAATGATACAAAGTTAAATTGGGACATAAAATACTAGGATATATTTTAGGCACTCACACAATACTTACCAAATCCACCTATTCTCATGATTCTGATACTAGATAGACACTTTTATACTACATTTCTACTATAAATTACTTATTAGGTACTTTACTGGAACAATATAATGATGATCACAAAAAATGAGGCATATATTATATTATCCACATAATTTTTTATTATGAGCAAAATTATAATACAGTGGAAAAATACGTTTGGCTCTTGTGTTTTCCATTCAAAAACTTCAACACTATATGATTAATAATGAAACTCAAGTTATAACCAAGGTTGATCCATTGAATTTTCTTATTTTAAAACCTCACTTTTTAGGATGTATATAAAAATGGGGAATTTCACTCATGGAATTGGATTTAAAAAATTATACCTCAAAAATTAATAAAAGATCAAGTTATAGCAGACTAGTTAGTTATCGCTCATTTAGAGGATACATAACCCCTGAGAGATATTTTTAGAGATGATTTCACAACATATAATATAATTTAGGACCCATGGATAAAGTTTTTTGATGGATTTAAATGTACATTAAGGGCTAGTTCACTATTTCTTCTTATTACTCCACATTGAGAACCTATTTCATTCATATATCGATTGGGGTTTTTGTTTACAAATAATATGTAGAATATGAGGCATTGACTTTGTGTTTATACACCACACATGTTTTAAATATAAAATATATTAGGATATATAGGGATTCAAATTTGGTTGCTAAATAAATCAAATATATACACCAAATAAAATAGGAAAAAAATCCAATATATAAATATGGTATAATGTTTATGCACACATTTTGAAAAAAAATCAATTCATAATATTCAATGAATAGATAATCATCATGCAGGTATAATAAAATAGTGAACATATTTAATAACAATTGATGTAAATGATGCTCAATCAATCATCACTATAAGAAATTTACAAAATCCATTGGTTTTAAATGTAGATCTAGTAGTTTTATGAGTCTTAGAAACTATGCACAATAAAAAAGGTTCATAATGGTTTATGCATATAAATTTTTTTTTAAATAAGTCAATTACAATATGTTATTTTACTATAAATTACAAGATAAAATTACCGAGAGGTGCACTTTGATATGTGATTATTGGAGGGGACCGATTTAAAGGATGAATTGAAGGAAAAATACTTCAATTCCTAAGCATTGAAGATGGTTAGTTAATAATACAATTGGTAATGATAGTGAATATGGAGGATATTTTAGTGGAAAATAAATACCACACAAATCAATTTGACATGAGTAATATTAGCCTACCATGGAACAAGAATGTCAAAAACATACCAAGCTATGTGAAAAATTTAAAAGACGCAATAATCTAAACCATGTTCTTTTGCTTGAATTACAACCTATTAATTTGCCTTCACCATTTAAATTTTTGGGGTTTGACTTGATCAAAAAAATAAATCTAGAATTAGTAGGAGGGCATAAATTCATAATTACATCTACTAAATATTTCATCAAATGGGTGAAATATGTAACCTTATATTATAATACAAGAGATAGCATATATTTATTCTTAATGACATGTCATTTCGTAGCTTGACATGTATTGAACAATCACTATAGACAATTATTCATATTTCAAGAATAAAATGATCATTTTTTTTACACTAAAGATATGATTCAATCCGCATTTCCATTGTTTATTATCCCATAGAAATAAATATGGAAAAGCTACAAATATGATCATAAACAACATATTAAGCATAATAATTACTAATTTTGGGTGATGATTATCATTACAAATTACTTTAAACATTATGGGATTAATATGTGATCATTCCCACACCACCAAGGCTACTCCATATTCCTTAGTTTATAGTTTGGAATAAATTCTCCAATTAGAATTATTTACACATATCTATCAAAGGTCTTATTACAGATGATTTAGATTTAGAAAAAATTATAGAAACATATTTGTTTGGAACCACATCAAATGTGTCAAGTTCTTTCTAAAAAGCTTCAAAAGCTTTAAATAACTTAATGTAATCAATCTCACCATGTTTGGAAGTAGAATGCACTCTATAGTAATCTGGTAAGGAAATATCAGTGAGGTTTATATCCATATTATTTTTGTTAGGAAAAGCCTCATTAGCTTTCTTATTACATAAATTATCATTTTGAAACCTATTCCCAAGCATGTTGAACTTTTGAAAAGTGAAGCTCCTTCCAGAATTGTCATTAGAATTTACCAACATGTTTTTGCAATTGTTTAAAATCAGTGCTAATCTTCTGTACCATTTTCAATATAGACTCATTCTCATTTTTTAAAACCCAAATAATTTGACCTTGGTTATTGTTAATGTCGTTGATAGGAACTAAAGCCTTTTAGTCATTATCTTGAAATCCATTGGTAACTTGATGGCTTAAGAAACCTAAATTTTGATTATTGGTAGCATGACTCATAGGCAACACATTCAAATTAGGGAATTGGTTTAATTATAGATTATTTTGGTTAATATTTTGGAAAAGGTTTAAAGGAAGCATTTGAGGATTAAAATTTGGGATAGAATAAGCCATCTATCCTTGGGGTTGCATTTGGTCACTAATAACCACTGATTCAAAATAAGCTTGAGCCAATGTGATAATAAGTGGAAGGGCTCTTCTCAGAAACATAGAAGTCACGGGGTCAACAACATATTTATAAACCTCCAAAGCTAAAGCTTCATTAGGTTTATACGGAACCATGGTCTGAGTAAACATATTTTCAAACCTAGCATTAATAGACCTAATAGGTTTATTTGTATCTCTTTTAGTAGTTGTAAATTTATGATAGATTACACAAGGGCTTATGATACTTCCAAATTGATTAATCAAAATTATGTCAAAGTTATTTCATAAGATGATACAATTGTTAGGCAAATTAAAGAACCATTCATATGCAACATCTTTGAATGTAAATGAGAAAAACCTACAAGCTACATCTTCATGAATAACATTTAATAATATTAATGCAACTTTGAAAGATTTAACATGTTCTTCAGTAGTCATAATACCAATTGGACTAAATATTAGTAGATATTTTATATGATTACATGGTAAATCATGAACTACACCTAGTATATTTATAGGGGAACTTCCAAGACATGCCATGTTCGTATGAAGATAAAATATATAAATCCTTTGAAAAGGTGATGATGGTAAATATTTATAATACTTACATCTCTCTCTATCTTTTCTAGTCCTTGTATCAATTTTGAGTTTGAGCAAGGGTTCTATAGTCTCTAAATGTGATCTAGTCATAATCCTTGGTAATTCTATCTTGAATATTAAGGATCTTATTTTAGAACATTTTATAACACATTAATTTCCAAATGACAATAAATAATATGCACACTAAGGTTAATTTGCAAAAAATAGTTCATAACAGGACAAAGGACATTAATCATTATCTAAACAAGTACAAAGATGTATTGAATTATGTAAAGATGACCAATCTTTACAACTTATGACTCAAATAAACCTATTATTATCAAATAATTATCAATTTTGAAAAAAATAAGTTATCCTAACTTCAAATACTAATAAATTCTTAGCAACAAAAGCCATATTCCCACAAAGGCCATTGATCTTTACACAATTTATGTTGTTATAAACATAATCATGTAAAATGTAGATATATTTGATCAAATACATGTGAAAGATATTAGGTATCTTTAGTGAGGCCCTCTTAATAGCACAAGTGGAGATTCTCTTGTTGATACTTCAAATTGTACCACAAGTTCTGTTAGTGTTGAAGAACACTTCTCATTTTAAGATTCTAAGAATCCATTGTAGATGTACATTTTGTGACTTTTCAATGACTGTCTATGGTGAAATAGAAGCAAGGTATGAAAACTGTCCACAATATTTATTTGATTTAGTCATTGGGAGCTACTAGGGTTTGCATAATTTTAATACTTAATAATTTCAAAGACTCGAAAGGTAAACTAAATGATTATTAAAAATGATTTTTAAGCTAAAGTGAATCTTGATGAAAACATAAGAAAAATAAAGGGTAAAGAAGAAAGAGATGTGATTGCAGGTTTTCATATCAAATATTATAACAAGACTCAAATTACATTGAGTACACATTAAACCAATTTGTGTTATAAAATAGCATAAGCTCAAATTACATCACAAATCAGGCAAGATTCAGAGGAATAATATAAATCATAAGTAAGAACCAAGTTTAATTTAAAAGTTTGCTATTATGATATAAATAACATAATTATATCTAAATGCAGAGAAAATAAAATGAAGTATACTTGAAATCTTTATAGTTAGTCTAACATCAAGCATAAATTAACTACCATATGACAAAGAATGTGACTCAAAACAAGAAGAATCATTTAAATTCAACAAGAATTTCCATAATTGAGAGATAGCATAGACATTTAACAAAACTATCCAGACAATATTTTTAGAATTCCTTAGTTTTATTAAATGCTCCTGGTATCAATTACTCAAAAACACTCCCTTACAAATGGTAACCATCTACATGTTTATAAGAAACATAGGCAGTTAACTAGTTAACTTTCAAAATTTCAACATGTGAATTAGGACAGTTGTCCTTAATATAAAGATACAATGTGGAAGGTCACATGTCAATGTGACAAGAAAGAATATATGCTAACAAACTAGAATATACTTTACAAAAATAAAATTCTCTTAAAATTTTCATTGGTGGGCCCTTCAATTAGCCCTGTCTAAGGAAGTCTTTCCCCTTCATGTATTATTCCTATATCATCTCAAAATCCAATCCAGGGTTGATTAGATAATCCTCTTCTTGATCTGTTAACTTGTCAAATTCACTATCTACCCAAGATAAAAGTTCTTTGATAGATTGTGCTTCTGTAATTTGCTTCCCTACAAAAATAATGGTATCAAGGGTCTTCTGGGTGTCCTAAGCTAAATGAACCTTATTTTTTTTTATGTTTTGGATGTGAGTACCAAGCCTCTTCTTGAATTATTCATCATTAATCATGCCTATAGTAATGTTTTAAGAAGGGTTATCTAATAGATTCCCTACAAGTTTCTCAATTTGGTTTACCAAGTCTATGCCTCTCTTGATGAAGTCCTTAACAATGTTACTCTAGGTGATCAAATACTTTTGTTTATCTATCAAAACTACCATGAAGATATCTATATTTCTAAGATTGATAGTCTTGAAGTCCAATACCTACTTTTTCTTATGCAAATTGATGAGCTCCTCCATTTGAGCTTGAGAATTTTTCCACTGGATGATTAAGACTTATGCCATCTCAGCTTGATGGTCTAAATCACTCAATCTAGACTTGATGCTTTTAAAATTATTTAATGCATTCATCAAGGATATATTCAAAACTTGTAATATATCCCCAAGAATTGAAAGGAGGACCTAAGCTTCTAAATCTTATTATTCTTTTTGCATGTTGAGAATCCTCTGCTTCATTCATTGAACTCCAACTAAGGTCATTATTGACTGGGATATTACCATACTAGATACATCCTCTTGAAAATTAGGACGCTCCCTTATTGCCTACCTTGGAATTTGAATTAAACCTAAAAATGGTTCTAGCTATTGAAAGGTGAACTCCTCAGTACCAACATTAATTTTTTTGGTCTCTACTCTCTCAAGAGTTCAATTATTTGGATTAAACTAGACCTGAGGGTCATGTTATTTCACCTATGGTTGTTTAGGAATCTCTACATTGAAACTCCCAGAGGCTCCTAGCGTACCATCCCATTGGCTTTCCTTGTTTTGAAGAATCTAGCTGCTTCTCTCCACTTTTTTGTTCAATATATCTTGAATCCAAGGGTTGAGATTATCTTGAACATCTATGTGCACTTGAGTCAAAGCTAGTGAAGGAGAAAGAGATGAGATTTTTTTCAACTTACCATAAACAAACCAATCAGGAATGGCTAGTCCATAAATAGGATTCTCATCACTGAAGAGGTTTATTTCACTAATAGGGTGGGTGAATGTTAACCTAGGCCTCTTTCTTACAGCCAGAGGAACTAAGGCTAATTCTACCTATCTCTTTCCACTATTGAATCGAACCAATTCCTTTCTTGCTTCCTCAAATCATTATTCTTACTTATCCAAACCATAGGAAGTTGTGATATTAAAAGGACACTTTCTACTATTTTTGTAGTTTCTAAAACAATCATGCTATTAACCTCTATTTGAGAAGAATGCCTTAGTGGGGATGCCTAAATTTAGGGACCTTCACTAGGTCTATGGTCAATGTTGCACTCTTTAATTATAGCTTTTACTTTTCCCTCTACATCCTCAGGTCACCCAATCTAGGATGACTTTGTGAATTTTTCCTACTGATGCTCAGAAGATTGTCCCTCAATATGTGGTTCTTGATGTGTAGTCCCAGATGGTCCTAGCAACAAGTGATATTGTAAAGGATATAACTACCATATTTCTCTTAATGGCTTATTATCCTTGACCAGCTTATGTATTAAATTTATTTTGTAGTTTTTAAACCTAGACAAGACTTCTTCAAAGTTCCTTACCTTTTTTTGAATGCCATCTCCCACACCTAGTTTATGTTTTTATTCAACATTTGGGACCCTTTTATCCCAAATATGGTTAGCCACTCTATCATTAGAGTCCCACATCTTAAAATCATCTAGTTGGAAATAAAAAGAGTTCCTATACACCACTATGATCTCTAGATATTTCCAATCCTTTATTACAATTATGTTAATATCTAGTGGAAAGGGATGAACCTGAGCTTTCTTATTCTTCTTGTATTTCCAATCCATTCCCTAGGTGATTTGAAAAGCAATTTCTTGCTCTATAAGCTTACTAGGAACACATATAGGAAATATATATATATATAGTTGAACCATGATTCCCTCTATCTTTATTATAATGCAATCTAGATAGAAGCACACATCCCCCATGATCTCTACTTGTCTTTTGATTAGAGGATGAATTTTGGGCATAGGGACACTAGTGATTGACTAAAAAATAACTATGAAGATACTATCACATATGAAATGTATGTGATTCCTATATTTGAAAATATGTAATTTAGAGTAATGATGGGAAATGGTAGATCTACCATCAGGGGACCAATTTTGAGTGTCAGGGAAATTAATGGAGGCTAGGAGTGTATCTAAGAGGTAATACATCATAAATAATTGCTTGTAAGTCATTTTTTTGATTACTACAAATTATTTCACCAAGGAGAAACTTATTATGTCTCTAATAAGATGGGTTAAGCTACACTCTAATATGTAATGGACATAGGATACACAAACCCTACTTAAATATGTAGTATAAGAGGAAACAAAAGATTTGTTCAATAAATTAATAGCTACCTTAACACCTTTCCTAAATTCTGGAATAAGAATCTAACCATTTGAGGTTCTAAAAACATGGGAACCTTGGATTAACCAAGGTGAGAGAACTGAATCTAGGTTTTGGGAATCTGTCCATTCTCTCAAGGAAGGGAGATCAACATGAGGCAAAGGGAGATTATAATAAGTCTCAAAGGTTATGATAACTTTTCATGCAACTTTGTTGATACTTCATGAATAATCCATTCTCCAGCTATTCTATAGTGAAAAAAAAATAGGAACAATAAGATCAATGTAATGCATTAGCTCTATTTTAGTAGCTACATGATGATGACCTATCATTTGAATTAATACTAAATTCTTGTATCTTTGGTATAATGAAGCATTCCTATTTTCTTCCTAAGAAATTGGTTGAAACTCTTCTATAAAAAAGAATAATTCAAGCAAATTTTTGATTCAATACACATTCGATGATGTTAAATCTAAATATATGTCTTTAGAGACCCTTCCTTCACTGTCTAAATTTAAATAAAGTTCTACTTCAATATTCATCTATTATCTACCCAATGCCATTGATAACACTGTAATGTAGTTGCAAATCTATCAATATTCTTACTAAATCACTTGATCTGGATTCAGTTCACAACTATCTCAAGTGTCACATTATTAATTGAGCTGACTCTAGCCTTCTTTATATAAGGTTTAGGGTTTTTGGCTTTAATGACCAAAACATCCAACTTTGATCTCATATGTACCATAGATATGATGGAACCTTACTATCGTGTATTCTATGTTTTCAATCATGAGATATCTTTCATTTTGATCCTCCATGCTTATGTGGCAAGGTTCCATGTCTTTTGTGGCAAATTTCATAAATGTCATTTGAAGAGTGACAATTTATTTTCAAAAGTCACCTTCATGTTGCTTTGAAAAGATAAATCTAGGTCCTCGCATTTCATTCATTCTTTGTCTTTGACCTTATTGATTGTGCCATGTGTCAAGCTTGTGAGGCCTTTGGAAATTCCTCAACTTTGATGCATCGTTGGATCAAATCCAGTGAACAAGTGATCACCATTAGATCCTGAAAGATGCTTACCTTTTAATCAGTTACATGATCATATAAATATTATTTTTAAAAACATCATTTATAATTTTATGTTAAAATAGCACAAAATGACTTACACTAAGATCTTTATATAATAAGCTCATCTTCATAAAAACCTAGGGATTTCTTAAAAGTTTTTTAGAAATACCCCCTTTGATTAGGCTCTAAAAATTGTCTAAGTTAATTTTTATGGGTTTGGTCACATCAAATACATCCTCACATATGTCAAATGATGGGAGCAAACTTGTCAAATTTAAGACAATGGAATTTATTGATCTAATAAATGAATGCCATGTGTAAAGCCCTTAAGAATTCCCAAGTCTTTGGGGATTATATAGGTTAAATTTGATAGGTTTAGTCACGTCAAATACATCCTTGTAGACACAAAATTATGGGAGAAAACTTGTCAAATTTAAGACAATAGAATTTTTTAGTCTAATGAATGAGTGCCATGCATAAAGCCTTAGGGAGATCCTGAGGCTTCTGGGATTGTTTAGTTTAAATTTTATGGGTTTGGTTCCATAAAATACATCATTATAGATGTCAAATTATGGTGGTGAACCTATCAAATTTAATACAATGGAATCTTTCAATCTCATGTTAATTTTAATGGGTTCAGTCCCATCAAATACATCCTCATAGACATCAAATGATGGGAGTTAACCTATCAATTCTAAGACAATAATTTTTTTTTGTTCCAATGAATGAGTGCCACACTTAAAGCCTTAGAGAGATCCTAAAGATTTTGAGTTAATGCACACCATTATATTAGAACCTTCAAGGCAATGTGGACCATCAAATCAAATATTGAGTGGTTAACAACTATTAACATCCTTTTGGGTGTGAGATTTAATTCATATCATTCGATCAAATCTATTGTCCCTAAAAAATATCACTCATTTTTGGGACAACATTTCAACTATTTTGTTTCCTCAGACCAAAATAATCTCTGCCCTTCTCAGCATTCAAACTCCTCATTTTTCAAGCTTCTCAGAAATCTATGGACTCTGCAGGCTTAAATCTATGGACTCTGTAGGCTTGAATCTATGGACTCTATAGGAATAAAATCTACAGACTCTATAGGCCAAGTTTAATGGACTTCATAGGTTGATTTCTATAGACTCCGTAGGAAAGAAGCAAGCTATCAACACTTACGTGATTTCAAAGTTGGTTCAATGATAAGGCTCAACCAAAAGAGTTCATCGGCAAGCTTCTAAGCAAGGATTGAACCATTGAACCATTGAATATTGAACCATTTTGGTTCAACAGGTTCAAAGGTTCAACATTAGCAGCAAAAGTTCAACCACTTTGGTTTAAAGGTTCAATGGCTTCAAAACACTTATCAAAGAGAAGAAGGCTTGAATCATTGAAACATTGAACCACTTTGGTTCAAAGGTTCAATGGGTTTAATGATTTCATAGGTTCAAAGGTTCAACTAGTGTGATGAAAATCAAAGAGCTTAGAAAGAACAAGGAAGTGACGGACTAATGGTTCAATAGGTTCAAAGTCTTCTAAAGGTAGGTTCAATCAAAAGAACAAGTTTTCGACACTTATCCAAATAAAAAGAATGAATCGATTGAAATGATGAACCATTGAACCACTTTGGTTCAAAGGTTCAACGGGTTTAAGGTTCAAAGTTCAACGGGTTTGATGAGACTTGTTTCAAAGAATCTTTGTTCAAACGGTCAAATGGAATGAACCATTAAATTTTTAAACTAAAGTTGGTTCAATTGGTTAGTTCAAGTGATAGGTTCAAGGCATTGCCCCAAAGCCAAAGGATCAAACAGCCCTTGTAGAGGGCGGTGAACCAAGGCCTAGAACCCTTGCAAAGAATAATGAGCAAAAACTTGATAGAACTCAGTGGATACTACCAAGTGTTGTCTTCTGAGCCTTAGTTCACTTTATTTCTAAGAGCAATAGATGTTTCCATGTGTCACAATTTAAGATTCACATAAAATTGACTAAGGCAAATTTTGAAGGGCAAATACCCTTGTGAAGGGTAGGAAGGAGGCAAATGGACCAATTCAAAGGCCAAAAGAGCAAAGGGATTTCCTTCAAAAAAAATTCCCCGGTGGAAAGACTAAGGCAAGAAACAATTCTTTCAAACTTCTGTCTAAAGGAATTCCTTCAAACAAAAAGTTCGAAGAAATTCAGATAAGCTAAGGGAGAAAATCTTGAAAAAAATTTGAAGGCCAAAGACGAAGCAACCAAAACAATTATTGCAGACTTTTTGTCTGTGGGAAAATGTCTACAGAAAAAGTCTGCTGGAAAACTCTTAAGTGCTCCGAAGACAAAAGGCCACCGTTGCAGGTGCCCTTACGGGGCACTCTTGGCTGCCAAATTGAAGGACACATCCCCAATTCCGAAGGGTCACCTTCCCTTCAGGAGGATTCAAAATAAGAAATCTGAAGGAAGTAAGTAGTATAAAATGTTGAATCAAGAGAAAGTTGAAGAAAGTCCAAGGGGTGACACACTCGAAGATGTCAAAGTCAAGAATGGTGAACTAGCCATTGGAAATTCAAACGTAATGACTGGTGCGTGAACTTCAATTTCAAGGTTCATAAAATAGCTATTGATTTTGAAAATCCTTAAAGAAGAGCCAAATAACCTAGTGACCCACTGAAAGAAAGAAGCCTGAAGGCCATCCAAAGACCACCCAAAGGGCAGTTACCTTTATGGGGGGCTCTTCCCGACCCAAAGCAGACCATTTCTCAAGGCCTCGAAAGGCAGGTCCCCTTTGAGAAAGACCAAATGAGAAATCCAAAGGAATAATTGAGGAAAGTGACATGCCTGTAGATGTCAAGGACAAAACAATGAAATAGCCATTGATCCTTGGAAGTTTAAACGCATACCCAAATGCATTCAAAGCCTTTAAGGCCAAGACCAGTAAGAAGCGACTAAGGAACATAGCATCAAATTGAATCAAGGACCTGATTCAATTAATCAAAAAAGGAGGAGTGATGAGGAAAGACCAAAAACATTTACACATGAGATATGTTTCTACAAGTAAACGCTAGGTGGATATTGAAAGATGCAAACTTTCAATAGCATGACCTATTTTTCTGCATTAAGAAAAGCAAATGGGTAAATGCCCCTAAATTCTAGCATGTGTTCTTAACAAAATTTAATGCAACATGATGTGTTACTATTCCCAATTCCTTCTTGAAGAGGCTATATAAGGGACTCTCTTGTTATTATAAAATATCTCTCTTTGATAATCAGAAACGAAACTCAGCCTAAATTGAAAGGCATTACTGAGACTTTGAGCTTAGATTGTTGATCATATTTTGTTATTGGATTAAGAAAGCAAGTGAATTTTTAGACTTTGTGTTGTGATATATTTGTTTTTGGGGAAACTTTTCTTATGTCTTTTTCCTTAATATATTCTCTATTCCTTTAATTCAACAAGCAGAATTAGTGAAAGTAGTCAGGAAGGTGTCCTAAAGTCAACTATGGAGAGACTTTGTGCCCCCATAATTGCCTTTAGTGTGTTTTCTTTTTGTTTCTATGTAAAGGACCTTATAATGACTTTATGCCCTCATTGTCCTTTGTATCTCACTCTTGGACAATTCAAGTAGAGACTTTGTGCTTCATCTCAATTTGTTGGTTACTACGTCCTTTATTACATTTTGCAATTACTACTAGGAGTATTCTTATGGTTTGTTGAATAGTACTTCTAAAAGAAGAGGAGTGCTTTCTGTCATTTTCCTTGAGATTTTTCCTTTGATTTGCATGCATCATCTCTGAAGAAAGAGAGATGGATGGTTTATCCTACCCTTGAGTATTATTTTTTGTTCAAAAGGGGACTAATCTCTCCTCTCATCCTTCTCTCATCAAGGGGAGGTTCCCTATATATATATATATATATATATATATATATATATATATATATATATATATATATATATATATATATATATATATATATATAGGGAACCTCCCCTTGATGAGAGGAGAGATTAGTCCCCTTTTGATGTGGTGAACCTACACATTTGGATGACCAATCTTCCTACTTTGGCTGATTAGACCTATTTTGTTTATCAGTACGCTGATCAACAAAATATTCAACCAATAGTTTTTGGCAACTCTACTGGGGATATATTTATGTACATTTTAAAACCTCAAGTTTTAGATGAAATCAGTCTCTACCATTATCCATTATAGACTCCATTCCATTTTTTTGTTTTACCCATTATTATTATAACCTTGTCATTCACCTTCACACTAACCAGGAAAAAATGCGTAGTTTAAAGCCCCAAGCTTCAAACTAAAGCAAGGTCAATTATTTTCAATTTTTGTTTCACAATCTAATAGATTTAAGGTATACATGAAGCCAAAGGGCTAAATGTATTGTTGACCCTATGTATGAGTTGGTACAATAAAGTAATTTTGATCTGTTTCCTTCACAATCTCACCTCTAATGAACCAAGAGCTTTCCTCCTACTAAAGTTAGATCACCATTGCCAAACGAAGCATCAAATTCCGTTGTTGATAAAGCTTTGCCAATAATTACCCCTCTAAGATTTGTTATTCATCCTTTCCATAGTCATATAATGGTAGTTCAAGGCCCTTGGGGTAATTCTTTTGGTCCTCTCAATCTTACTCCACCCCTACATGAGCTTCCACATAGTTCAAGGAAGAATTTTTCCAAATTCTATGGAGATGGGAAAGTTCATCATGATGAACACATTACAACATTTAGCATAGCCTATGGCATAATTGGAGTAGAATTTAAAGATGTAGTAGTCAAGCTATTTGTAGAAACATTACAAGGTGCTGTTGTAGATTGGTTTTATCATCTACAGGCTCAGTCAGTAACTGATTGGAATACCCTCAATGCTAAGTTTGAAGCCAGATTCAAACTTGCATAAGATGGACATACACTTCTGGCTTAACTTACATAAATGAAGAAAGAACCTCATAAACCAATGAGGGACTTCATAGCCATGTTTGAAAAATTGAGGAATAGAATTCTTGTAATTGCTCGACCTATAGCTAGGAATCTCAAATGCTTCTTCATTAAGTCTTAGTTACCTAAAGTATGTTTTCTTTTGAGACATGCTGGTTAAATAGATATTGCTATAGCTCAACATTTGGCCACTGAGGTAGAATATGATCTCATCTTAACAAGGAAGATAAGAAGAGATCTAAATAGAAATAGACCTTCATCATCTTCTAAATATTCATCTATAGGCACCACAGATCCAATGGTGTCGAAGTTGGCAAATGAGTTACTTACTCTCAAAAAGCAAATGGTGCAAGGAATGTCTTCTGCTCCTTCATAAAGGGATATGCCAAGAAGGACATTTCCAAATCAATCATATCAGGGCAATGCTGCCAGGAATCAAGGGAAACAAAATCGCCTTCCTCCCTCACAAGGGAAACTTGCCCTGGAAGCTCCTCCAACCAATTCAATAATGGGATATCTTGAAGTAGAATCAAAGTTCTCTTTCGAGTCTGAATTGAATCAGGAAATTGACATTGATCTCCTTGTAGAAAATCATGAAGAATCAGCTGGCAACTCCCACATTAGTTTTTTGAACTACCAGGATGAACCCAAAAGTAAAGGATAAGATTTTGATGGATCATATGTAGTGTTTACCAGGTCCAAGAACCAATCAATCTAGTAAGCTGATAAAAATAAGATAGAGGAGCAACCTCAACTAGTAATTACAATTGCTAAGCGTGGAACCACTCTGCCTTTCCAGTCAAAGGATCTGGGGATCACCCAAAAGACAAGTACATCAATTTCTCCTTCACCTTCTACTTTAATTTCATAAACCAGCCCTCTTCCCATCCCTCCTAAAACTTAGGAGGTTCAAATACCTTCCTCTATACCTAGCTCAATTCAGCCATTTGACATAATTGATCATGTGAAAAAGACAAAAATACAAATGTCTGAATTTGAATATTTGTAGTCCAATCTTGATCAATTGGATAAGTTGGTCCAATGTGTCAATAACCAAACCATCCTTGTAAGACAAGAAGCTAAAAAATTAATTCCTGATTCCCCAAAGAACATGCCCATTCCGAATAATCTTGTCATTACTCCTCTAGCTACCCCTAAGAAAATATAACCTTTCTATGTTTCCCTGTTAATAAATGGTCACAAGCTAAGTAATTGTATTATAGACTTAGGTGCATCTAACAATGTCATGCCTGCTAAAGTAGCTAAACCTCTTGGCCTCACACTGACCAAGAAATTTGGGAGATGTTTCTCTATGGAAAATAAGCAAGTACCATTACTGGGGCAAATCAAAGATGCCTAATTTGCATTTGTAGCCTTTCCAGATAAGAGAATCAAGATGACTGTCTTAGTGGCTGACGTCCCAGCATCCTATGGAATTTTTCTTAGACAAATTTTTTTCAAAGACATGGGAGGAGAACTAAGCATGGAGCTATCTGAGGCAAGAATCTCTGTCAAAGTAATAATGAAGAGATTGCTCCCTAAAAAGAAGGAAAAATATGTGGTAACCCAAACATCAGCCCCTGAAGCTCAAATTCTTTTTGAATCCTCAGGTATGGGTAACTACTTTCTATCTACAAATGAAGTGCATGAAACATCTAATAAAATTCTTGAAAGTGTCAACCCAAAAATCAGTTCAACTAGAATAGCAAAAGAACTAGTAGGTTGCAATACAAATGAAGAAGGACCCTCCCTCTCTAGTGAATGAAAGTCTAAAGAAAAATCAGTATCTAATGAGGTATGGACTCTGGAATTCGATGGCAGCTATTCCTCTACTGGTTTAGAAGCTGGGATTGTGTTGATATCTCCTCAAGGAGATATGTTTCTTTCATCTTACAAATTACAATTTAGCAACACTAACAACACAGCTGAATATAAATCTCTATTGCTTGGATTGAAGGTTGCTCAAGACAAAGGCATCAAGTTTCTTCATACCAAAGGGGATGCTGAATTAGTGGTTTGTCAAGTGACAAATCTATACCAAACCAAGAATGAAATATTACGCCACTAGCATAACTTGGTTTGGGACCAAATTGAAAGATTTGATGCTTTCAACATTTTTGCCATACCTAGGGAGTCTAATGACAGAGCTGATGCACTTGCTGTTTTAGGAACTCTTTTAGTTCCCCACTCAGATTTCAAAGAAGAAAGGTATACTATTGAGCTAGTCTATATACCAAGTGTTCCTAACAATGTTGATCATTGGCAAGTATTCAATGATGATCATCAAATCATTGCCTTCTTAGAATGAAAAGACAATTTTGAACAACTACGTTTTGAAGGTAGTGAATCTCACATGTATGAATTAGCCTCTGAATCTAGTTCAAAAATAAAATAAAATTCCCAAAGGCCTGGTTTCTCTTGAGAAACTATTCAACAAGCATGATAGATTCATCAAATGACAATAAATAGATTCAAGTTTCTCTCAAGGATTCGATCAAGTAAATCTGACTACTAAAGAAAATCCCAAGATGGTTAACATTGGTAAGTGTTGCACCCTTGAAGAAAGATTCAAGTTCACCACTTTACTCTGTCAATACATGGATGTCTTAGCATATTCTTATGAAGACATGAAGTCTCTCAGACCTGATGAAATCCACTGTGACATTCCTCTCAAGGCTGACTCAATGCCCTATAAACAAAAATCTAGGCAGTACAATCCAAAAATATCAAGTACTATTCTATCTGAGATACAAAAAATGTTAAATGCTAGAATCATCTTTCCAATCCATCATTCCACATGGATTGAAAACATAGTGCCTGTAAGGAATAAGAATGGAAAAATTCACATTTGTGTAGATTTCAGGAATCTAAATCAGTCATCTTTGAAAGATAATTACCCTTCACCAATTATGGATCAAGTGCTTCAAACAGTGATAGGTTCAGAGATGTTATTAATGCTAGATGGCTTCTCAAGATATAATCAAGTTGAAGTTGGTGAAGCAGACCAACACAAGACTACATTCACCACATCTTGGGGTACATTTGCATATAGAAGAGTGCCTTTTGGCTTGATAAATGCTAGTGCCACCTTTTAGAGAGCAATGGACCTAGCTTTCAAAGATGAGATAGATAAATTCATAGTGGTATACATTGATGACTTAACTAGCTTTTCAAAGCACCGTTCTGATCATATATGTCACTTACAACAAGTGCTAGAGCGTTGGCACCAGATTGGTATTTCCATGAACCCTAAGAAGTTTGTTTTTAGAGTAACAGAGGAGAAACTCCTCAGACACATTGTGTCTAAAGAAGGCATAAATATTGACTCAGATAAAGTCAAGTCTATTCAAGAGCTTAATTTGCCTACAAGTAAAAATGTTGTTCACTCTTTCTTCAAAAAGGCGAATTTTTTATGGAGGTTCATCCCTAAATTTGTTGAGAAGACTAGACACATTGTGAACATGATGAAAGGGAAGACCACCTTCAACTGGACTAAAGAAGGCAAGTCAGCATTTCAAGATATCAAGAATACCATTGCCCATGTCCCTACCTTGGTTTGTCTAGATTAAAACAAAGATTCATAATATACAGCTATGCTTCTGAACACATGCTTTCAACAATTCTTGTTCAAAAGGAGAAGGAAGGTATGGAATCTCATATTTTTTTTATGAGTTTCACTCTCAAAACCCACGAGATGAAGTATTCAAATATAGAGAAGCATGCTTATGTAGTGGTGAAAGTAGTCAAATATTTCTACTTATATATCCTTAATTCACACAATATTATCTTAGTTCCTAACACTACAGTCAAGTCCATATTAACTCAGTAGGAGTTTGGCACAAAATGAGGCAATTGGATTGCAAATATCCAAGAGTTTGATGTAGACATCAAGCCAACAAAGTTGGTCAGGGGAAAAGGCCTATGCCAATTAATTGCTGACAATAAGCCAAAAGATACACAACATGTAGAAGCTAAAGTGGAAGATAAACCAATAGTCCTTTATGTCTCCACTACCAATGAGTGGTATTCAGGTATTTCTCATTTCCTTACTTATGGTGAATGTCTTGCTCATTTGTCTTATAAAGAAAGGAGGACTATCAAGTTGAAAGATGTTAATTTTTCCTTTGGGACAATAACTTGTATAAGAGAAGCATATATGGAGTATTCCTTCACTATGTAGACAAAGAGCAGCAAAGCCAAATTTTGAAATCTTTCCATAATTTATCATGTGGAAGACATTTTTTTGCTCTTATAACTGATCACAAGCTTCTGTGAGCCAGGTATTATTGGCCAACTCTTTTCCAAGATGCATATAAGTGGGTGAAAAAATGTGAACTTGGCAGCAATTTTTTGGAAGATCCAAGTTAGCTGCCCTACCTCTCAAGCCAGTGATCATAGAGAAACCTTTTTAGTAATGGGGGATTGATTTTATTGTAACTATAAACCCATCTTCAAGCACTGAACATGATTATGTCATTACAGCAACTAACTATTTCACCAAGTGGGTAGAATCAATTCCAACTAAGCATGCTACTTCAAAAGTTGTATACAATTTCCTCAAGGAGAATATCATTTTTAGGTTTGGAGTTCCAATCAAAATTGTTACTGATAATGTAGCTTGTTTCACCTCCTAAGAGATAACACAATTCTATTTCCATTATGGAATTACACTCTCCCATTCTTCTAATTATTTTCCACAAGGGAATGGACAAGCTGAATCAAACAATAAGAACCTAGTAACTATCATCAAGAAGTTAGTAGATGACAATCAATGGACATGGCATAAAGCAGTGGTTGATGCTCTATGGGTAGATAGAATCACACCAAAGAGAGTAATTGGTATGTCTCCTTTTCAAGTTCTTTATGGTATCAATGCTAAAATACCAACCACCTTAGAATTTCTAGCCTTGAAATTGGCAAAGGCAATTGAAGATTAGACATATGAAATCTCTCTTAATAAGAGAATCATGTGCCTGACTGAGCTAGATGAATAGAGAACCATGGTGGTGGACTAAATTCATGCTCATCAAAGTCTGGTAAAGAAACTCTTTGACCAAAAGGCCAAAAATAATGATTTCCAGATTGGGGATCAAGTCTTGCTATGGGACAAAAGGAGAGAACCAAAAGGGACACATGGAAAGTTTGTCTCCCTTTGGAGAGGCCCATTTATAATTTATCAACACAATGGTGAAAACAAATTTCTACTAAAATATCAAGATGGCACACTCTTTTCTCTGCCTCATAATGGGTAGCATCTAAAACACTTCAACTCTTGAAGTATCAAATTATTACATCTATACATATGTATATTTGTATAGTTTTTAATTCTATTTTGTTTTGTTTGTTTCCATTTTTGATGCCTTCCATTTTTGGGTAGCATGACTCCATAGCCCAATGGAATACTTCAAGGCACTAGAGATTCTAGTTTCTAATCCCCTCAGATATTCCAAGTTTTCAACTAAAGGAAGTTCCCCAACTATAGCTAGCTATTGTTCCCCAAAAATATCACTCATTTTTGGGACAACATTTGAACTATTTTGGTTCTCAGACTAAAATAATCTCTTCCCTTGTCAAAATTTGTTATAAGCATTCAAATTCCTCATTTTTCAAGCTTCTCAAAAATCTACAGACTCTGCAGGCTTAAATCTATAGACTCTATAGGCTTGAATCTATGGACTCTGTAAGAAGAAAATCTTTGGACTCTGTAGGCCAAGTTCAACAAACTTCACAGGTTGATTTCTACGTACTCTACAAGAAAGAAGGAAGCTCTCAACACTTAGGCAATTTCAAAGTTGGTTCAATGACAAGGATCAACTAAAAGAGTTCATCAGAAAGCTTCTAAGCAAGGATTGAACCATTGAACTGTTGAACCTTGAACCATTTTGGTTTAATAGGTTCAACATCAATAGCAAAAGTTCAACCACTTTGGTTCAAAGGTTCAACGGCTTCAAAACACTTATCAAAGAGAAGAAGGCTTGAATCATTAAATCATTGAACCATTGAACCACTTTGGATCAATGGTTCAATGGGTTCAACAAGTTCACAAGTTCAAAGGTTCAACTAGTGTGATGAAGATCAAAGAGCTTAGAAAGAACAAGGAAGTGACGGACTAATGGTTTAACAGGTTCAAAGGCTTCTACAGGCAAGTTCAATCAAAAGAACAAGTTTTTGACACTTAGCCAAAGAAAAAGAATGAACTGATTGAACTGATGAACCATTGAACCACTTTGGTTTAGAGGTTCAATGGGTTCAAGATTCAAGGTTTAATGGGTTTGATGAGGCTTATTTCAAAGAATCTTGGTTCAAACGATCAAAGGGAATGAACCATAGAACTGTTGAACCAAATTTGGTTGAATTGGTTGGTTCAAGTAGTAGGTTAAATGGGTTCCCCCAAAGCCAAAGGATCAAATAGCCCTTGCAGAGGGTGGTGAACCAAGGCCTAGAACCCTTCCAGAGGACAACGAGCAAAAACCTGATAGAACTTAGTGGATGCTGCCAAGTATCATCTTCTGAGCCTCATTTCACTTTATTTCTAAGAGCAACAGATGCTACCATGTGTCACAATTTGAGATTCAGATAAAATTGACTAAGGCAAATTTTGAAGGGTAGATACCTTTGCAGAGTGCAGGAAGGAGACAAATGGACCAATTCAAAGGCCAAAAGAGCAAAGGGATTTCCTTTGAAAAAGTTTCCCTGATGGAAAGACTAAGGCAAGAAAAAATTCTTTCAAATTTTTGTCTAAAGGAATTCCTTTAGAACAAAAGTCCAAAGAAACTCAGAAAAGCTGTGGGAGAAAATCCTGAAAGAATTTCTAAAGGCCAAAAACAAAGCAGCGAAAACAATTCTTGTAGACTTTTTGTCTACAAGAAAATGTCTACAAAAAATGTCTATGGGAAATATCTGAAGGACTCTGAAGATAAAAGGTCGATGAAGGACCCTAAAGGGCAGGTGGCCTTTTGGGGGACTCTTGGCTACCAAATTAAAGGACACTTCCCTAGAGCTGAAAGGTCACCTTCCCTTCAGGAGGATGCAAAATAAAAAATCTAAAGGAAGCAAGTAGCATAAAAGGCTAAATCAAGAGAAAGCTAAATAAATTCAACGGGGTGACGTGTTCGAAAACGTCAAAGTCAAAAATAATGAACTAGCTATTGGAAATTCAAACATAGTGATGGGTGCGCGAATGTCAATTTCAAGGTTCATAAAATAGCAGCTAATTTTGAAAAGCCTTAAAGAAGAGCCAAAGCACTTAGCGACCTACCGAAAGAAAGAAGCTCGAAGGCCATCTGAAGACTACCTGAAGGGTAGTTACCTTTGTGAGGGGCTCTTCTTGACCCAAAGCAGACCATTTTTCAAGACCCTGAAGGGCAGGTCCCCTCCAGGAAAGACCAAATGACAAAGTTGAAGGAATTATTGAGGAAAGTGATGTGCCTGCAAATGTCAAAGTCGTAATAATGAAATAACCATTGATCCTTGGAAGTTTAAGCACGGACCAAAATGCATTCAAAGGCTTTAAGGCCAAGACTAGCAAGAAGCAACTAAGGAATAGAGCATCAAATTGAATCAAGGACCTGATTCAATTAACCAAAAAAGGAGGAATGATGAGGAAGGACTAGAAAAATTTGCGCATCAAATATGTTTCTAGAAGTAGACTGCCAGGTGGATATTGAAAGATGCAAACTTTCAATAGCGTGACCCATTTTTCTACATTGAAAAAAGTAAATGGGTAAATGCCCCTAAATTCCATCATGTCTTCTTAACAAAATTCAATGCAACATGATGTGTTACTATTCCGAAGTCCTTCTTGAAGAGGCTATATAAGGGACTCTCTTGTTATTATAAAAGATCTCTCTCTGATAATCAAAAAACAAAACTCTAACCAAATTGAAAGGCATTACTGAGACTTTGAGCTTAGATTGTTGATCATATTTTGTTATTAGAATAAGAAAGCAAGTGACTTTTCAGACTTTATGCTATGATATCTTTGTTGTTGGGGAAACTGTTCTTATGTCTTTTTCCTAAATATATTCTTTGTTCCTTTAATTCAACAAGCAAAGTTAGTGAAAGTAGTCAAGAAGGTTTCCTAAAGTCAAATGTGGAGAGACTTTGTGCCCCCATAATTGCCTTTAGTTTGTTTTATTTTTGTTTTTGTGTAAAGGACCTTGGGATGACTTTGTGCTCTCATTGTCCTTCATATCTTACTCTTCAGCAATTCAAGTGGAGACTTTGTGCTACATATCAATTTTTTGGTTACTACACCCTTGTTTACATTTTGCAATTACTACCAGGAGTATTCTTGTGGTTTGTTGAATAGTACTTCTAAAAGAAGAGGAGTGCTTTCTGTCATTTCTCTTGAGATTTTTCCTTTGATTTGCACGCATCATCTCTGAAGGAAGAGAGATGGATGGTTTATCCTACCCTTGAGTATTATTTTCTATATATATATATATATATATATATATATATATATATATATATATATATATATATATATATATAGGGAACCTCCCCTTGATGAGATGAGAGATTAGTCCCCTTTTGATGTGGTGAACCTACACATTTGGACAACCAATCTTCCTACTTTGGCTGATCATACCTATTTTGTTTATCAATACACTGATCAACAAAATATTCAACCAATAAAATCCTCTAAGCAAATTATCACCATTAGATATTCACTATGCCCAAATCATTAATTATATGTCCTTTTTAAAATACTTTTGGCTTGTCTCACTATTAGATCAAATCTAGCGAACAAGCAATTACCGTTAGATCTGTTAAAGATTATAAGCTTTAAATTAACACCCAATTTTGTATAAAGTTTAGCCTAAGGTTTTATATTAATATTTAGTCATGTTTTAAATAAAAAACATATTTGAAACTTAATATAAAGTTACACTTATGAATATTTAATAAAAATTAAATAAAATTTCTCGCTATTATTTTCTACAAATATTCAAATTCAAACCCCCTTTAGGGTTTGTTCCTTAGAAATCCTAGCTTCTTCAATGGAACCTAAAACTAATCACCTTGAAGACAATTATTATCAATTTTGAATAATGAAATGTAAACATGATAAAATACATCAAAACACATGTTCCCCTTTTAAAATTGATTTAGCTTTAAGATCTAAGATAAGACAACTATTCACATTCAATCTAGAATACTAACTTTTTGAAAATAGATATAGGGGTCCTCCTTTCAAAAAAGAAAGATAAGGGGTGTTGGTCTCAAAAAATTATTTAACCCCTCTTGACTTAAATCTTAACCTATGTTCCTTTGGAAAGAATGTTTTGATAACTTCCTCTCCCTCAATCTCTAAACCCATGATTTAGGATGAAGATGAGTAGTAGACTATCTAAAAATTGATTAAAGATGATGTGAATTTCTTCTTGATGAAACTAGAAAATCTAATAGAAAGGGAAGGTTATGTAGAGGTGGATAGAGTCATGAACTATGTTAGAACAAACAGCCTGAAAACATTACTGAGCAAAGTTGATAGATATCCCCCACAATTGGCTACGAGGTAGATTCAGATGGCACCTAAAGGGAACAAGAGTTTTGTGAAGGGACCTATTAGCATGGACTCCAATGGAAATTTTGAAATGGAATGTGCCACTATTTATAGGATTCCTGATGCCTAAGACTGATTTGCCACCTTCTAGGTAGTGGTTCTAGGATGGTTTTTTCTATATTTTCTTTGTCTTTCTTACTTGTTCGGTTGCCTTCATAGGGTTATTTTTATATTATACTTTTGGTTAATATGATATGATATGCTAGGGGAATGCCCTAATAACTAGTTAATTTTTTGAGAACTTTATAGCTATTTCTACATCACTAATGCACATATTTTCTAATCAATTTTATAATATAAAAAAATAATGATATGATATAAGAATTTGAAAAACATAAAACATTATGATTCTAACATTTTTATTTCGAGATGTGGTGTAATAGTTAAATTAAAAATAATTGTAGTGGAACGATCCAGTTAAAATGCTACCAATGATCAAGTTACCTACAATAATGAACATAAAATTAATTGAATGGTATAGTACAATAGCACCTAATTGTATTTAATATTGGGTGCAAGCCTACCAATCCCACGTTAATATATATTAATAAAATTATAACGAGCTTGAAACATAACATATTTATGTTTAGTCATTATTATTACATAACATGTCAACTTATGCTCTCTGAGTTTCCCATGGTAATATACATTGAGATGCTTTTTAGAGAGTGAAATCTGATAAAAGAATTAGTAAAGTAAATAAATAAATAAAATGATTTAATACAAACTATTCCTAGCAACTCACGGAGTAGTATGTTCTATGAATATTTAATTTAATTTAATTTAATTTAATAATGTTTAATTCTAGTATAAAAGTTTAACTTAAAAAGAGCTGCATAGTGGTTAGTCATTGCCTTTACATTGAAATTTGTTTATGCTTGATGATGAAAACATAGACTAATTAAGCAAAATATCTATAAGCATAAAAATCATCAATTTCATGAAATCAATATTCTTTATTAATTCTCATTAAATGAATAAAACATTAAATAACTTTCTTTAAATAAATTTCAACTCAAAATTAGAGTTGACATGCATAATTAAAAAATATAAATAAATCCCCATTAATGGGTCAATAGTAGTTTCTATAGATTTGGGATGTTAATTTTTATCTTCATTATTTTTGTATTATTTTATAAAAAATTATTACAAAAATAAGGAAGTTTTGGCTTATTGATAATGTTTTTTCTCTAATCAAGTAGTTGCAAATTTATTGGCATTTTTAGTCATTGGATCAAATTCTTTGCTAGATACTTTTCCATAATCATCGATAATGATTATTATCATGATGATGATCTTTCCATAGATGCAAAGGATTCTTTTTCATTGGCTAGCATGACGATAAGCCTATGGCATGTATGCCTCTTGATGTTTCCATGATGACACTTGATCCCTCTTAATGGCTTTGATTTGGATTGGTTTCCTTAAGCCAAATGTTTTTTTTGTCTTCCTTTGGCTTTCCACCTAACTCTCCACCTAGGTTTTGGCTTGTTTTCTCTAGGTGTTTTTGGATTTATCATGGACTATGGGGTTGCAATTATGCTTGCCACTCCTACTGTCAATAGCAAAAGTTCCATTCAATAAATGGCATTTGAAGGGGGAATATCTCATGTGAGATTTAAATATATATTCTAGGTTCCAATAGAAAAACTATTCAAGGCAATTTTAATAATGTTAGTAAATGATTATCTAGAATA
>JARHVA010003814.1:1697500-1727500 GCA_037957365.1 Torreya grandis | reverse complement strand
TTACTCCATCTATTAAAACTAAAAATGTAAAAAACACCAATTTGTTTTATATAAACCTAAACTTCTTCAAATTTGCATAGATATTCTCCTTCCTTAACAATTCAAATACTATTCTCAAATGCCTTAAGTCATATTCTTTAGTCTTACTGAATTATCAAAATATCATCAAAATAAACCTTCACAAACTTACCAATGTAATAGTGTATCACTATGTTAATCACCCTTATAAATGTGTTGGGTAAATTAGATAATATGAATGGCATCACCATCCATTCATATAATTCATCCCTAGACTTGAATGTTGTTTTCTATTCATCCATTTCACAAATCTAAATATGATAGAAACCACTCCTTATATCAATATTAGTAAATTATTTCACTCATCCAAGAATACACATCATATCATCCGAGAAGGTATACGAAATCTATATTTGATGGTAATTTTAGTGATTTCTCTACTATCCACACACATCCTTCATGCCCCATTTTTATTTAGACTTAGTAATGCTAGTGTTGCACATTGAATCATTATCTCCATTAATACAACCTTTCTCACCAAGTTAGTAACATGTTTATTCAATTATACATGTCTTATGGGAATCATCCTATGAATTGATTGATTAGATAGAGTTGATAATGGAATCAAATCAATATGATGTTGAATGTCTCTATTTGGTAGTAAACTATCTTGTAACTTATCCAGTATAACATATACATATTATTTTAATAATTTTAATATTTATACTAATATTTTTACCAATTATGTGTCCTATTTTTATTTACTATTAATACATAACAACATCCTGTCATCTTCATGTCTTTGATAAATTATTTTGTGGAAAACATAGTTTATGTTTTTTATTTTTCTTTAAGAGGTAATAAAACTATTTTTATACCACATTTCCAAAAAGCATATGTATTCCTTTCCTTGTGATGAATTAATTTTTTGTCATATTTTCATGGACTTGTAAATGATACATGACATGCATCCATTGGAGTATCATCACACCATATTTCATCCTTGTAGTTTTTTCATAGAGAAACCTTGACTGAGCACCTTTTATTTATTTTAACTTCAAGTTTTTACATTGTAAACCAAGTTTCTCTATTATTTCTTTAGAAACCATATTTTTACAACTTTCACCATATTTTATTAGTTTGTATAACTTACCTCCTAATGTGCACCTTGTTTTTAAAATATTTGTCCATAGTCATACATCACCACCTTCCTTATTCTGCATCTATTCTTTCCTTGTCGTAATCATCGTAATCCTCATCATAATATTTTATCCAATATCTATTGCTTCAACTTAAGTATTTTTTTCTATCTTAGCCTCAACTAAATTCACTCTTGGATGGTCCTTTTGCCTCTTTTATTGTTCATGATAGTGGAGACACTCAAATTCTATGTGTCCTTCTTATTGACATTTATAACAAACAATAGAGTTGTGTTAATTTCAAAACTACCCTCTAACACCACCATAACCTCATCCTATCTAAAATATTCTTCATCTGTAATGGTATTGAAACCCTTATGTATTATCTATTTTATTTTCTTCGTCATGTGATAACTAATCTCTAGTAGGATTAAAACCACCAATAACGATCTTTAAACCACCTTGTCCCCTTACTAAAAGGTATTATCCTCTTCTTAACTTATTTGATACTTTATAAGTCGATCTATTTTATTTTTCTTATGAATTCAAAGCTAATTGATAATTCTTCTTCATGTGAATTATTTTATGTAAGCTCCATTTTTTTTGAATAGAAAACTTCAAACCATTTACATAACTTATGACCATCTATTCTTCTATTTCATCATGCTCTACTTGTATGAAAAGCTTGTACAATTCATCTATATATTCTTATATATTTTGACCTTTTAGCTTATGTTATGGAATATTATATATAGGGTTTATTCATAATCGATAGGAAGAAATTTCTCCCTCAACTTCTCTCTATCTTGTTTCCCCTGTTGATCTTCCTTATACTAGGTTTCTTTGTCTTTGTTTATGTAAGTGATCCCACCAAATCATTTCATGTCCCTTTAATTTCATGCCTAAATTTTTTAATTTCTTATACTCTCTTAGAGTTTTCCATTTAAAAAATTTCTCCATGTTGTTCATCCAATCTATCAACTCCTCTAGTTTTAAACCATCTCCATAATCTAGAACACCAACCTTGATTCCTTCATTGCTTCCCTAAAAAAACCCTAATGATCCTTTCTTCCAATTATTTTGGTTATTATTACTCCTCTTCTTATTGAATTTAATCTTCACAATCTATTTCCTCCTATATTTTATCTTTCACTTGCCTTTGTCTTTGATTTGTGTCAATTTTAGTTAGATATTACATTTGCCTCTACAGTTCCTACATAGTCATGTTCATCTGAGTAATTCCTCCTTATTCGTGTCCTCTCACCATCTCTTACAAATGTTATTTAATCATAAAATATTATACAAAAATAAATTTTTAAAAACCTAATATAAATTCACAAAAATATTACCTGTAAGATTCAAACTTGTTCTCACACCAAATGATGAAAATAGAGACTAGTTAAACAAAATATCCATAGGCATAAAACTAATAAATTGCATGAAATAAATATTATCTACTAATTATCATTGAATTAATAAAATTTTAAATAAGACTCTTTAAATAAATCTCAATTCGAAATTGGATTTGACATGCATAATTAAATAAGATAAATAAAACAAAATCTAGCTAAATCTAATTGACCCATATAAGTTTTATAAAAATATTATTTTTAGTAACTTTCATCTTTAAACAATTTTCAACTGCTATTTTTAGTATGTTTTTCATGCATATTCAAATAGGCCTCAAAATAACCATATATCTTCTAAACACTAAAATTAACCTAATAGATGAAATTCAACTCAAGTTCATGTTTGGTAATAAAATAATGTTATTTCTAAAAATAATTTTTTTTGAAAAATATAATAATATGTAATTTTGGACCCTTGGATGTTCATGTATGGCCTCCAAAAGGTTTTTAAAACATCCCTAACTAGATAGGGGGTTGTGCCTAAATTAATTATTTTAGATGATGTCTTTCAAAAATTTGGTCTCTAGAAATTTAGTTTTAGCATCATTTGAGATTATATGTAAATTTACAATGTAACCTTGGTTTAAAAATTTGAATTTGAAACTACAAATATAATATTGTGTGACTTCTTTTTTAAATTTGCATTTGATTAACAATAGTTTTTTTGGAGATGGTTTAATGGTTTATTTACCCTATTCTACTAGTTGAAAAATAAAATTTTCTCCACAACCAAAATTATCGGTGTGATTTTTTTTTTTCGTATGGAATGTTAAGTGGCATAATCTTTAAATAGAGTAAAGAGTTTAATATTTTTGATAATGTATTATATATAATTTATGCATTTATTTTTTGTATCAAAGGTGAGATAAATATATGAATGTCATAACTAAGAAGAAATAAAGTAAATGTACCATGTATAACATAGTATATAAAATCTGGAGGTGCAATATATAAATACGTATTTATGAAAACAAATCTATACAGTAAATAATGTCTCATATTATCTTATGATATAAGCAACATAAAATATATAATAGACATCTAAAGGTATAATAATGTTGTAAATAATAAGTATAATATATTGATCTTTATAAATGTATACTGTAGATCATGATAATATATGAAAGATGATATATACAATTACATGATATGGATCATGATAAATACATAGTCTTTTTGATACATAATAATATATAGCAAGACAGATAAAAATATGAAGGAAATCATAAAACCCAATAGATTATTTATTGGATTTTACTATCTTACATCAAAATTAATGTCATTGTTTATAAATTATAAACTACAATTTATTTATTATTTTTGTAAAGAAATAGGGGAAGGGAATTGGTAGTTAGGACCTGTAACTATGATGTCCTACATCTTTCATATTATGCCACCCCATGCTCAAAAAATTTAAGTTTTGATAGTTTAACATTTTTAAAATTTGAAAAGGTCATGTGTGACAAAAATATACATTCTGGGAAATCTTATAATGATGTTTTTTAAAAAAAGTCATTTTTTCCTCATATTTTTAGTAGCACCAATGGTTAGGACAAAATGGACCAATTAATTTAAAAAATTTGACCAATAATAATTTTTAGACTAACACGTTATTTTGTCATTGACATTCCTTATTTTAAAATGTGACATGGAAATATATCCCTGAAGGACATAATAAAAATTTTACATATCATTAATTAAAAATAAAATTTAAATGATTGAAAATAAAAGGCCCATCTTAAGAAAGAAGTGGACCATTAGTTGAAAACATTTGTATTTATTATTTTAAACATAATATGAATATTTGAAAAAGTAGAGATTTAATATAAAATTTAATGGACCATTAATAAACACTTGATAGACCATTATAAACACAAAGTGGTCATTAATAAGCATATAAGAATTACAATTAGATCATAGATATTATAATTATCACTTTGCATCTCTTCTTTCATTTTAGGAGTTACCTTTCCTTCATCAACAATTCCCATCTCATTTCATCAAATAAATTCAAAGACACAAGTGCGTGCGCACACACACACACACAAATATATATATATATATATATATATATATATATTATGTGTGTGTGTGTGTGTGGCTATAACATCCCGCCTACATATATATATATATATATATATAGGTTGGGTGTTATATCCCCCCATCAAGCTTGTTTTGAAAATGCATGGATAACATCTTGATGCTATTAAAACAAGCATCATCAAGAGAATTTGAAGAAAAATAACTACTGAATCACTTACAATTTAAATTATTTTTTTACCAATTTTTCTTCCTAGATAGATAAGCTATAATTGAAATAAGGAGAAAGAAAAAATGTCTTTCTCATTTGCATAGTATTCCCATAGTACTCCATAGGCAACATGATTTCATGTAATTGGGTTCATTGATCATCTCACCTACATATAAATGAAGTACCAGTTCATCTCGTAGTTTTGGGTAGTTCACAAATGCTCTCTATGAAACACAACATAATTAATTCAAGGGATTACTAATTCTAAGATACATGTAGTTAGAAATATTTACCTTGAGCTTCTCATGGCTAACATGGTCAAGGATTTTGGTTGATTGCATTGAATATTCATAGGATAAATTGCCCTGTCGATGTATTCATATCATTAAATTGAATGAATATGAAATTGACAAACATAACTTTGTCCCTTTCTAAGACAACCACATGGTGTTTTAGTTCATGAATGCGAGTATATTTGGCATTAATCTATTTACTTGCTTCATGAGAATCTTTTCTTGGGTAGTCTTAGTTATGTGGATGTACTTGTAATTTATGGAAAAAATCAATGAGATACTAATATTATATAAACTACAAATGTGAGGTTAAAAAAAAATGATGTTTCCTACCTTCATGAAGATAACATTCAATTCAATTTCATTAATCTTGCCTTAAAATAGATAGGGATTCATAGTAATAATGTACTAAAACTTAGGAATATGATTATTATCAACTTTGAAGTTGAAAATAATAGACCTTCAACATTGGATCTAAAAATAATGTGGTTTTATCATTACATAGAATTTAAAATCTCTATACATAATGTAATAAAAAACATATCATGGTGAAAAAATAGAGACTTTATAGAATTTTAGGCATTTCAATATTGAGACCTCCCTATTTATCTTCATTAGACAAGAGAACATTAAAATCTATGCCGAAAACATAACACTAGCTCGATAATAGTGCAAGTTGTTATTGAATCTTATTTTAAATATGGGATTTACCAACAACAAAATTTGGCCCATGCACATTAAATAAGAAATAGGAAATATCAGATGTGAAAATTAAGACATTATAAAGTTTCCACCCCACTCTAGATTTAATGGCTTCAAATTTTACCATGGAGGGAGCCTAGATAATTGCCAATCCTCTCAAATCCCCAAAAGAGTCATTAAAGAAACCCCTCCATCCACTCCATCTCTGACCTAATAAATAATCACCTTTCTCTTTGCTTAGCTTTATTTATTGAAAGAGAAAAATACCAAATACTAAATTTTGAAGTTTGTGCCTGACCAAACATTATTTTCTAGGGGTGTTAAGGCACCTTAAATTCCATGAAACAATATTCATTGATGCTCAAGGGGAGTTTCACACCATGGCTTCTAGAGTAAGAAACACCCTAACAAATTTCTATCTTATTGCTACCATTTTCACATCCATCCACTCTTTAGTAGTTTTGTAACCTATTTTGATAGACATTACATAGTTTTGTTGGGATATTTTATAATAAATTTGGAAAGAGAATGTATCTCAGTCGAGATTAACTCTCTTTCATCTTCTCCCTCAAGATATTCTAGGAGGGGAGACAACTAAATATCTCTCACCATCCTAGAATCCCTCAAAATAGGGATAACCCTATCAAGGTTCTCCATATCTATCAACTGATATTTACTATTAACATACAAAGTGATGATAGTTGAAATATGATTACCTTCTATTGGTATGTTATTTCACTACTTCAGCATAGTGTTTGGAAATAGGGTCTTTGCACCTTCAACTCTCATGTTAATCAATTCAGTAATAACAACATCAATCCCTAATTCTCCCAATGCATGTTAATCCATCAGGTCCTTAAGGGGGGTTATTTGGGTCATTGGGGTGATTTCTTCTTGAGGTGAAATCATGGTTTTTGAAACTTCCCTTTTACTCTTGCCTTCAATAACTCCTAGTCATTCCTAATGATAATACCTGATTTATCAACACTTTTAGCATCTAAAGGGGACTTTTTCACATCCACCCTTTGGTCCCAGCTCCTTAGTTTGGATACAAATAATTTTTAGAATAGCCTCATCTAAGTTTAACATGACATAGATCTATATATAGGATGCTAGTACCCCTCAAAGAATCTTAGGGTCTATTTTTAGGAAACCTCCCAAGGCTATGCTAATATGAATGAGTTAGTTTTGAATCCAATATTCAACTAGTAGCCCATATAGTCTAATCCAAATGGGAAAAGTACCATTCATGGTTGTTAAGGGGTTAAAGTTGGAACTCTAGTTTTGAAGCCATAAACACATGCCCTTGAGAATCTAAGGGCTCCCTTTGAGTATTTCCAACTTGGTCTTTTTAGAATGGAATGTAACTAATTAAAATTCATTTGGGAGGAATCAAATGGATCAATCTAGTCCCTAGTTCACTTTTACCTATTTTTCATCTTTTCCCACTATTGGCCATTATCTTGTAAACTTCAAAATCAACCCCCTCATATTCAATGCCTTGACATTCTCTTGGAATCCCATATTTTTGAAGGATACAAAACACAATCCTATTCCCTCCTCCTTCCCATTAGCCTGAGAGGGTGATTTTTGGACTATATGAAACTTCCCATGAAGGTTTTTTTAATGGGGATTTTAGGTGAGAGGCAAAAATTAGTTCAAGTCCTTAGGGAGACCTTTCCTTCATCTATAACCTTAAAGGTATCATTACAACAAGATAACTATTCCTCAACCAAATCCTCTTTGATAGCATCTTAAATCTCCTTCTAGATTTCCCTTTAGTTGGGCTTTTCTTTATTGTACTTCTTTTTGCCTTTTCCATGGGGTGGAGGTTTTTCGTTTTACCTCTATTATTGTTGTTGTTAATATTATGACTATCAATACTTGTAAACATTTACCATCTTCATCATGCAATTTTTTATATTTTTTACTAATATATTTAATATTTTATAAATATCATTTTACTTGTGACCTAAATTTGTTTGGAATAAAATGTAATATATGATCCCAGCTTTTTAATATTGATGAACCTTTTAATAATATGTAATAATTTCATTGCAATGCACATGTAATTATGAGGTCTAAAAAATTAAAAGGTACTTTTTTGTTAAGAAATAAACTCTACCACAGTTTGATAAGGTAGTGGATGCCGGTCCAAAGGGCTGAAAAAAATAGGAAAATACAAATCATAAGGATTTTAATGTTTCTTTTATCAAGAAAACAAAGTTTCATGATCTAATAAGAAAATACAAGTAGTGAATTTTATATGAACATGTGAATTTCATAAAAAAAAGAAATAAAGAAAATACTCTATGCATAACATGACATACAAATTAGAGATGTATAATATATAAAGATATTAATTCTATATTTATATAGAATTAATGTTCTTCCTTATAATTATATGATATAAGAAACATAATATATATTATAATTATTTTAAGATATATTATTGTAAAGTATAATATGATATGTTCACCCGAATAAATACAAAATATTTATCATAAAAATAACAAAAATATTTAAATAATATAAATTATGATAAACATATTTTTTTAATATAAAATAATATATGATAACACTAAAAGAAACATAAAAATTAAAAATACAAAAAATTAAGATAAGAAAAATATATTATAAAAAAATAGTAAAATTAAAAACACTAATCTTTCTCTCTCACACACACATTTATAAAACCATATATTACTAAGAATAAATACATAAAATAACTTTAAATAAGTACTAAATCACCCAAGATTATGAGGTTTGACGTTTCCATTTCACTTGGGTTTCAAGATTGGTGGTAACCTACCAATCCCACATTAACATATATCAAAAAAAATTATAACACGCTTGATACGTAACATATTTATGTTTTGTCACTATTATTACATAACATGTTGATTTATGTTCTCGGAGTTTCCCAAGGTAATATACTTTGAGATGCTTGTTTGAATGTGAAATTTGGTTAAATAATTATTAAAAGATATAAGTAAATAAAATGATAGAAGAAAAACTATTCTTGGGAACTCGGAGAGTATCATGTTATAGGAATATTTAATTTAATTTAATTAAATAGTGTTTATTTCTAGTATAAAATTTTAAATTAACAAGATCTACATAGTGGTTACTCATTGCTTTTGTATTGAATTTATTTTGTGCTTTATGAAGAAAATATAGACTAACCAAGCAAAATATCTATAGGCATAAAACTCAAAAATTTATTGAAAGTAATATTATCTATAAATTCTCATTGAATGAATAAAATATTACATGTAAGAGTTTTTAAATAAATCTTAACTCAAAATTGGAGTTGGCATGCATAATTAAAAATAATAAATAAGTAAAAAGGTACATAAAGCTAAATAACCCATGCATATTTTTATAAATTTTTTATTTTTAGTAACTTTCATCTTTTATCAAATTTTCAACTATTATTTTTAGAAATTTTTGCATACAAGATATGATGGTCTTAAAAATATCCACATATCCTACAAGAAATAAAATTAACTTAATGCATGAAATTTAACTCAAATTCATGTCCGGTTACCAAAATACATTATTTCTAAAAATGAAAACATAAAAATATATATAAAATAAAATGTAGTTTTAGACACTTAGATGTTCATGACTGGCCTCTCAAAATTTCATAAAATATTTACAGTTAGATATTTATGATTACATATAGATTAAATTTTTTGAGACAATCATTTTGATGCAAATGAGAGTTCAAACAAAGTTATAGATCAAAAGTTATGACATTTGGAAGATTGGTCTCCAAAAATATAGTTTATGTATCATTGTCTTCGAATTGTAAAAATCTCAACTCATAAAGTAGTTTTGATTATATTTACACCATCTATTCTTGTCAAATTTTTTAGATCCCATTGTAAAATCCAAGTGTTGTCTTCCTAGTTTTGCCCTTACCACTATAAAAAATACATATTATAACTTTCTTGCCTTGAGTACACTATCTTCTTATCCCGAACTTATGTTATCTTTTATTTCTTCTTCTTTGGTTTCTACTACTTCTAATCTACTTATTCATATTCTTCCCATTCACAATATTCTTAATAAAATTGATATAAATCTGAAACACTAAACACTAGAGAGATATCAAAATTATGTGGTAAACTTTCCAAATAAGCAATGCAATTGATTTTATTCTCAATTTTTCATGGTTCTTTCTTGTACTTCAACTTGTTGTATGTGCATGTTAAAAATATTTATTTCTTAAAACAAACAATCAATAAAGCTCATTATTAAAATAAATTTGACCTTCTTACATTTGTCATTACTTTATGCTTGTCATTACTTTTCTATAGTTTTCTCCTTAAATATTCTTGTAATTATTGTATATGCTTTACAAATGCTCCTGCATGATTAGTAACTCACTCTATAATTGATAATTGTACTAAATCAAAAACACCCATAAGATTTCTCTCATAAAAAATTGAAACGATGATTATTTTATTGACATGTTCACTAAACTATTATATACAAACTCAGTTTGTGGTAAATCCAAATCCCATTACTTTAGCTTCTCTCCAATTATGCATCTTAACAAATTTACAAAACTCATTTTTACAAATTCTAACCATCCTTTTATAGGTGGTATGGACTACTAAATTTTAGTTTAGTCCCCAACTTATTTCATAGAATCATCTAAAAATAACTTAAAATATTTCTATCCCTATCTGATGTAATGGTTTTTAGAACATTATGCAATCACTCAATATCCCTAAGAAATAGTTGTACAACTCTAGTGACATAATTGGTTTTCTCACATACAATAAAATGAATCATCTTAAAAAACCTATCTATAATAATAAAAATTGAATCATTACCTCTATGTGTGTTTGATAACCCCATCATGAAGTCCATACTCAAATCTTCCCATGGTGCTCTTGGAACTAGTGGTAGCATGTAAAAACTTGTATTATGTGCATAGCTCTCAACTACTTGAAATATACTACATAATAAAACATCTCTTTCCACATCTCTTTTTATATTTTGTCAAAAATACTTCTCTCCCATGAAATCTATAATCTTATTCTTACTAAAATGTCCACCCAAACCATCACTATGAAATTATCATATAATATTATCTCTTAGAGATTTAACAGGGATATATAATTATATTTATTTGAATAATTAACCATCATATTTAAGGTACTTATTATGAATAGTACCTATCTCACATTCTAATGGATTTTTGCATTGTTCAACTACATTGCCAAAATTTGGATCAAATTCCTTTAAAACTTCAAATCTAAATACTTCACTCACCATGGTATCCATGCACATGCTCCATGCCCCATTTTTATATGGAGTTAACAATGCTAGTGTTGCACATGGGCTCATTTTCTCCCTTACTACACCTTTTCTCAACAATTCAGTAACCTATTTATTCAATTTTACTTTTCTTTTTGGACTCATCCTATAAATTGATCACTTAGGTAGAGATGTATGTAATAGTATCAAATTTAAATGATGTTGAATGTCTCTTTTTTCTAGTAAACTATCTGATAAATCATCAAGTATAACATATGCATATTATTTCAATACTTTTATTATTCATACTAGTACTTTTACCACTTACATGTATTATTTTTATTTGCTATTAGTACATAACAAAAAACTATCATCTTCATGTCTGAAAAATTAATTTGTGAAAAACATAATTTCTTCTTTTATTTATTCTTTAATAGATAATCAAACTATTTTTATAGCACATTTCAAAAAAGTATATGTATTTTTGTACTCATCATGAATTGTTTTTCTATCATATTATCATGGCTTTCATAATATCACATGGCATCCATCCATTGGAATATCATCACATCATATTTCATCCTTGTAGTTTATTCCTAAAAAAAACTTCATTAAGCACCTTTTATCTATTGTAACTTCATTCTCTTTATTAAACCATGAAATATGATAAGGATAAGAAACTTTTTAACATTACAAACCAAGTTTATCTACCATTTATATAGAAAACATATTTACACAATTACCATGATCTATTATTAGTTTTCATATCTTACCTCTTGAAGTGTACCTTGAAAATAATTTTCCATAGTTGTGCATCACCACCTTCCTTACTCTACATTTGTTCTTTCCTTTGAGTAATCATTGTTCTCCTCATCATCATAATATTTTGTCTAATATCTATTTCTTCAACTTATGTCTATTTTGGTTTTATGTCTCAACCTCAACTAAAATTCACTCTTGGATGGTCCCCTTTCCTTCTTTCTTGTTCATGATAGCAAAAACACTCAAACACTATGTACTTATTATCCATGTCAGTAACAAACATAAGATTTGTGTTTATTATAAAACCACCCTCTAGCAGCATTGTAGCCTCATTCTATTTAAAATCCTCTTCCTCTTTATTGTTATTGAAAACCTTATCTATTATATTCTTACTTGTATTCATCATGTGATGATTACTCTTTAGTGGGATTAAAACCACCTCTAGTGGTCTTGAACCCACTTGTTCCCCTTAATAGAAGGTATTATCATCTTATTGTCTCGTTTGATATTTTTTAATTATATCTATTTTATTTTTCTTCTGAATTCAAAGATAATTAATAATCATCCATCTGAAGTATTTTATGGAAGCTCAATTAATTTTAAATATAAAACTTCAAACAATTTACATAACTTGTGACCATCTATTCTTATGTTTCATCATGTTCCACCTATATGAAAAGCTTGTAAAATTCATCTATATACTCTTGTATATTTTGATCCATTTATCTTACATTTTACAATCATCTATTTTAGAGTGTCTTGTATGGATTTATCACTTATGTAACTTTTCAATACATGAAAATTATCTCAAAATCACCTTTTCTCTTATAAAACACTACATTAAAGTTGTCAAAAGAAACTTAATGTCTCCAAACATGCATTAACTTTTATTAGAAGGTGATTAAGGCATGGAATGACTTCAAAAATCTCCTAACAACCTATTACACCAATTGACCATGTTTCATCTCCCCATGGTATGTCTACACCACTACAAGGCCACAACAAGAATTTACCTTAATCTCTCTAAATTAACCTTAAATAATGCTAATAATGTTTTATGAAGACCATTTTAAGACCTTATAAAGCATGGGATGGGATAAGAGTAAGGTCATGAGGCATGAAAATCAAGTTTTTTTATAATTATGGTTTATGATAGACAAAATTTGGCTAACATCTTTGGTAGTCTCCTAGGGATGCTTGTTTGTTAAGCATATAAACTAGTTGCCTAGTACTTTTATTTGGTAATGGATTAATTTACCACTCAAAATCAGTCCTGAAATGATTTTGACTAGTAAAAAACAACTGATTTATCTTCTAAACATAACACATAGAAAGACAACACATAAACACATTTGTGCCCACAAGCACATAGGGAACACAAAATAAAAGAAAACACTATACACAATTGGCCTTGATGTTTCTCTCACCTCTAGGATCAAAGGGGAAGTTATTTAGGCTATTATGACACCATGGAATTAGTTTGATACATTTTGAATTGGGTACAACTAGACATGGTTCATAGAGAATAGGCTTCTTCTTTCATTTGAATATGTTAGCATGATCATATACTCTTGGAAAACTAACTGGGTATTCATGATTCATTCCCAAGGACATAGACTGACTATGTGAGTCAAATAATAAGTCATATTCATTCCAAACCTATTCTATTAGCATAAAAATTATCATTTTTTCCTCATACATAGGCTGATTTTGATCATGTTGAACAATATTAGAGGGATCTCTTAGTGTGCTTGTAGTGTTGGCTTCAAGGAGAAGTGTATCTTGCTTCTTTAAATATTTAGGAAAATGAAGCTCTGTATCATTTTACAAGAATGAAGAGACACCTAAAATTGTAATTATAAATTTATAATCTTATTTAAGGACCTCGAACAAGTAATCTTTAAATAAAATAGCCTCGTGAAATGGACAACTTAGAGAGTTGCCTTCCTCTTGCTTAGTGAAACTACCTTCTTCCATTTGAAATAGATCATGACATATATTTAGAATAAATTAACTTGATATTATAATCTTAAATAAATATTTCAATTTATCTTCACATCATTCTAGTTCATTTGGACTTTATTAAAGATTTATAGGAGCTGATGTATAAGTAGGCATAACATAATTTGATAAGGATTTGGAGTTTATATCTACTTGATCTTGCTCATGGGACTCAAATGATATTTTTTATACCTATAATATATTATTATAAGCCTCCTCATATGTTTTAACAACTTGATCAACTTGTTCATATTCATAAATACCTTCTCACTTAAAATCTACCATCATTTAATCACCTTATATGTCATCAAAGCTTCCTTCTTCTTGAACCTCAAAGGTCGATTGGTATCTTTTTTGACCAGGTGGTGTTGAAATAGTGAAATCTTCATCATATAAAATTAGAGTTTCATCCTCATAACCTTATTGGATGTGATTTTAAATTACAACTTGGATGTTATACTCAAGAAGAGGTTGTTCATCTTCATAAACTAGTTTTGAGTTCTCATTCTAAATGTGTTTGTCCTCATCTTCTCTCCATTGCATCCCTTTATCTTTGGAATGTTTTCAATTTCAATACTCTCAACAAGGAACTCATTCTAATTTTGAATACTCTCTTGAACATATTTCTAAGGTGAAAATTTCTTAGGTTTTTCAATCTTATCAACAAGAATATCTTGTTTACATTGGATTCCTTCTTGAATAGACTTACAAGATGGGAAGGATTTAGGCCCTTGAGGGATGGGATGCAATTGAATAGGTTCAGATTCTTCCTTGGTATTAACTCCCTAAACTATGCTTATTACACTTTGTCTAATCCATGATTTCACCACTTGATCCCAACTCAGAATTTTAAATGACTTATTGGGAGGTTCTTGAGGAAGAGGAATAGAATTTTTTCCTAAAATAGATTCATTATCATCCATTCAAGTAGCATTCAATATTTCTAATTCTAATTTATCTTTGTTCTCAACAATAGGCTACTTAACAATAAACTCTTTCTTATTGTGAATGTTTTCTTGTATTGATTTCCAGGAAGGGAAAGCTTGAGGGGTGTGTGAAGGGCTTAGAAGATTTTTAATCTCACTTAAAATGGAATTTTGTGTTAAGCACGGGATATAATGAGAGAGGGGGGTGAATCAGTATATCATAAATCTTATAAACTTTCACTTAATCAAATTCCTCTTAACCATACATTCAAGATATGGAATAAAACTGAAATAATAAACACTACATAAGATAGAGAGAGACACCAGATTTAACGTGGAAACCTTATGTGGGAAAAACCATGGAGAATAATCTCAGGTATATGAATGAGCACCAACTCAAACTACAAATTTTGCAAGCATGAACTTGTAGGAGCACCAAGCCCTTACAAAAATTTTGAGCACCAACCGACAAGAGCACCAACCCCTCTTATGTATAAAACACAACTATCTCTCAATGTTACTTTCTCAATAAATGATAACACATTACAATATCTCTTTATTTTCTCTCCTTTGCTCTTATAATCTAGATATAACAATTACAAATCATAATCTATCTTTCATATTATGAATGGCTTCTCAAGCCTTTATTTATATCTTTCCAAATGACCTTTGGCATTCACCCTTTTTGACCCTTCAATCCTCATGGAAAATGGCACCAAAATTGCATGACCCTTCATATCCATGAATTTGAAAAGTCATATGGTGAACCTTTATAAGCAACAACATGATTTCCTCTTTTGTCTTTATCTTGGTGACTTTTCATAGTCCTCAAAGTGTCCCTTCATCAGAAATTGCACCCTTCCTCTTTTTTTTTCACTTGGTGACTCTTGGAATTCCTCAAGATGACTCTTCATGGGAAAATGCATCCCATTCTTCTTTTGTCTTTACCTTGTGACTCTTTAGCTTTTCCATGGACCCTTATTTTAACTTTATGCAACCAAAAATATATTTTTTAATATTAAATAAATATTAACACACATTAGCAATGGGGCCTTTATCACCAATAATGCTAGACCTTTGACATAAATGAAAATATTTCCAATAATATCCCCCTTTATCATTGATTGAAACCTCAAAATGAAACTACCACATCCTGAAACCTACACATACTACCATCTGAAAAACATACAATAACTCCCCCTTACTGTAGCAACCTGTATTTGTTCCTTGTACCTATTTCTACACCTATATTTATACCTATTATTCTCCCCCTTTGAAATCAATGGCAAAGGGCCTAGATGGAGCTAACACTTAGCTCCCCCTCATCTAATGTTGAACCTCAATGGTAGGATGTAAAATAAATTACTTCCAACTTCTCTTACAGATACTCAAATGTGTCTTTTCATAGTGACTTTGTGAAAATATATGCAATCTACTCTGAAGTAGTGATATATTCTATCTTAACCTATTGATCTAGAACCTGCTCTCTCAAGAAGTGATATCTAATGGGAATATGTATTGTTCTTTAATTTGTCACTAGATTCTTCAAAATATTTATAGCACTTATGTTATCACAAAAAATATTAATAGGTTCATCATACTTTACCTTGATATCTCCCAAAGTTTGTTTCATCCAAAGCACTTGATTACAACACAATATTGTTGCAATATATTCCACTTCAGCTATAGAAAGTGATAATATATTTTGCTTCTTGCTTATCCATGATACTAAGCTATCACTAACGAAGAAAGATCCTCCACTTGTACTTTTTCTATCATTTAAGAACCTTGCCCAATCTGAATCTATATTAGCAACCAAAGTGAAATATCTACTTATGGGATACCATAATCCATAATCCAATGTCCCCTTGATATATCTTAATATTCTCTTCACCAACTGAACATGAATATATTTTGGAGATGACTGATATATTGAAACCATACCTACTACATGCATGATATCTAGCCTTAATGCTATCAAATATAAAAGACTACCAATCATAGATGTATACAAATATTCATCTATAATAGGTGAATCTTCATCCTTGCTCACCTTATTTCTTATACACATTCATGTGACAACTGGTGCACAATCCTCAAAACCAAATTTATTCAACATTTTCTTGGCATATTTGCTTTGACATATGAAAATTCCTTTATTTGACTAAAACATTTGCAATCCTAAGAAAAATTACAATTCTCCAAGCAGAGAAATTTCAAATTCTTTTTGCATTCTATCAAAAAATTCCTTTGTTATATTTTCAATATTTCCTCCAAAAATGATATCATCAACATATACCACAACAATAAATTGATGCTCACCTTTTGTTTTGATGTACATATTATTATCAATAAAGGCTCTATTGAAACCTTGATCTTGTAGGTACTTATCAAGTCTTGCATACCAAGCTCTAGGAGCTTGTTTCAATCCATATAGTGATTTCTTCAATTTGCATACATGGTTACTAATATTTGAGAGAATAAATCCGTCGAGCTACTCAATTTAGACCTCTTCTTAAAGATTTCCATTTAGGAAGGCAGATTTGACATCCATCTAAAACACTTTGAAATTTTTAAACATGACATATGAAAGAAACATTATAATAGCCTCTAACCTTTCCACTGGTGCAAAATTTTCTTCAAAATCTATTCCCTCAATTTGAGCATATCCTTTACATACTAATCTTGCTTTATTTCTGGTCACTTCTCTATTTTCATTCAACTTATTTACATAAGCCCATTTTTTTCCTATCACATTGTGATATTTTGGTCTAGGAACTAATTCCCAAGTATCATTATTTTATATTTGATTTAATTCTTCATCCATAGCCTTAACCCAATACTTATCATGTCTAGCTTTTGAAAAAGTTCTAGGCTGAATTTTTTATAATAAAGAGACATTAACTTGCTCCGATTCACTTACCATCATTCTTCTAGTGTGAATTCCTTCATTTATGTCCTTGATGATGTCACTTTCATTATGATTTCTCTAAACATATTTGGATCATGTTTTGGTACCTTTTTTCTCCTTCTCTTCATCTTCATCTAATTCTTTACAACCTTCCTCTTCAATGACTTTAGGATTGTCTACTGGATCACTGATTCTTTGTGTTCCATCTTCTTCTATCCTGACACTTGTACTTTCAACAATTTTCTTGGTTCTTTTGTTATAACATTTATAATATTTAATTTTGAAATAATAACCAAGAAATATAAATTTATCTACTCTAGATTCAAACTTACCAAGTTATTCATCAATTATTTTTGTGAAGCATCTACTACCAAAAACTCTAAAATAATCAATTGTTGTTGGTTTGTCTTTCCATAGCTCATAAGGAGTCTTCTCCCTATTGAATCTCATTAATTATCTATTTTGAATATGCACTATTGTAGCTACTACCTCTCTCCAATATTTATTTTCTATCTTGAATTCATTTAGCATTGTCCTCACCATCTCCTAAACTATTCTATTTTTCATTCAACTACTCCATTTTACTACGGAGTTTTGGCTGCTGAATAATGTTTCTTTATTTCATGATCTTCATAAAACTCAATAAATTGATCTAACATGAATTCTCCTCCTTGATATGATCTTAGACACTTAATCTTTAAACTGTTTTCATTCTTAACTAATGCTTTGAATGCTTTGAAATGTCTAAAAGCTTCTAATTTTTTCTTTAAAAACATTATGCAAGTCATACGTGAAAAATGATCAATAAGGAACATGAAATATTTCTCAAATTAAGTACTTTGAGTCCTCATAGGTCCACATAGGTCTGTGTGAACAAGCTCTAGCATCTAAGTGGTCAAGAACTCTTTTTTTTTGAACCACCTTCTAGCCTACTTCCCATGCTGACAAGGTTCACAAAGTGTGTCAGATGGATTTGTAATCTTTAGAATATTTCTGACTACTTGCTTGTTAATAATGTTGCCAATATTGTCAAAATTTATGTGCCACATTCTCCTATTCCATAAACAACATTATTCAATTTGAATCAAACAACATCTTTGACCTTTGATGTCTGATAGCATATACAAGTTATTTCATGTTCTCTGAGCATCTACAACCAACACATCTAAATCATTTATTCTATTTTCATAACCTTTTACATAAAATTTTAGTGTGTTCCCCTAATCACACATTTCACTTATACTCAAAATATTATTCTTAAGACCTTCTACATATAAAACATTTTCAGTTTTAGTTCTACCATTATCTAAACTTAGTGTACCTTTTCCAACAATTCTAATAGTAGTATTATCTCCAAATTTCACTGTGCCACCATTTAAATTCTTTAAGGTTATGAACTTGATCTTATATCATATCATGTGCCTAAAACATCCACTATCAATGAACCATGGATTTTATTCATTTATTACATGTAAAGCTGTCTACACCAACATAAATTTTTAGGTTGTTTCTTTTGCCATGAACCTGTCTGAACTTTCTCCTTAATGAATGGATCCTTTAAACTCTAGTCCTTATTGACTAACTTTAACACACTTTCATATTACCCAATTATGTGTCTAAAGTTATTACGCTTGTAACATATTATGGCCTCTTCATGAAAGCTTGATAGAGGAGTAAAAGAGTTGTGGCTTCTACTTGATGCTGCATGACTTTCCTTCTCCTTATTTCTAAAACTATTAGCTCTTTGTTGACATTCTAATTTCTTATGACCATATCCATTACAATAAAAATAGGACTTGTTTGTGTATCTCTAACCTGATTAACTTTTGTAGCTTTGTTCCCTCCAACCTTCTTTGTTTGAGATGTCCTATATATTCTTAACTTCTACTATTTTTCTTTCTTCTTTTGTAAGAGATTCAACATAGGTCTTTCCTTTTTCCTTGTCTATGAAATTAGTTACCTCCTCTTTCTCCTTATCAAATCCAATACATATCTTATCTGACATTGATATTTGATTTTCTAATATCTTATTCAACATATTAGTGATATTCTCAAATTTTGAATCATTGGCTTCTCTATCATTGATTGCTTTATTTTTTTTATCAATATATGCTTTTAACAAAGCAATTTCAAATACATACCTTTCACATTCTTTACCTAATATTATCAAATGAATTGTTATATCTTCTTAATTATTCTTGGCTTCTTCAAAGTGTGCTTGTATATCTTCAATTATTTCCTTTCACTCCTTTTCATTATTCTCGATCTAGAGCTTTAATCTTTGATTCTTCTTTTCAAGAGGTTTTAACTCTTCTAAGACACAAATGAGTTCTCCTTCTAGATTCACTTTAGACTCATCATGTTCTTCTTATTTTTCATCTATATTTTTTCTTATAGAAGCATCATCATGTTTTTCTATGAATATAATCTCTTCGTCTTTTGATTTCAAACTTGAATTTGCAACCTCTAGCTGATTCTTAAGATCCTTAATAAATATCTTATTTTAATTTGATTTTATAGCCAACTTAGAATCCAAGATACACACTTGTTCCTTAAAATCCTCATCCATAGATTTTAATTCTTGATTCTCCTTATTTGTCTACTTGGCCATCTTATGCTTTCCCTGATCTACCTTCAAGTTGCTAAACCCTTTTTGAAGGAACCTGCTCTGATACAAATTATTAAGCATGGGGTATACTAAGAAGGGGGTGAATCAGTATATCATAAATCTTATAAACTTTCACTTAATCAAATTCCACTTAATCATACACTCAATATTTGTAATAAAATTGAAATAATGAACACCATACACGATAGAGAGAGACACTAGATTTAACATGGAAACCCAATTTGGGGAAAACCATGAAGAACAATCTCAAGTATATGAATGAGCACCAACTCAAACTACAAAATTCACAAGCATCAAATTGTAGGAGAAACAACCCCTTTGCCAAGCACCAACATAGCAACTATTTGTGAGAAGCAGCCCCTTACAAAATTCATGAGCACCAACCACAGGAGCACCAACCCCTCTTGTGTATAAAACACAACTATCTCTTAATGTTGATTTCTCAACAAATGATAGCACATTACAATATCTCTTTCCTTTCACTCCTTTTCTCTTCTAATCTAGATATAACAATTAAAAATCATACTCTTTCATATTACAAATTTCTTCTCAAGCCTTTATTTATAGCTTTCCAAATGACCTTTGGCATTCACCCTTTGTGACCCTTCAATCCTCATGGAATATGGTGCTAAACTTGCATGACACTTTGTATCCTTGCATTTGAAAAGTCATAGGGTGACCCTTCATAATCAAAAGAATCCTTTTCTCTTTTTCATTTATTTTGGTGACTTTTAATATTCCTCAAAGTTTTCCTTCATGACAAATTGTGCCCTTCCTCTTTTGTCTTCACTTGGTGACTCTTTGAATTCCTCAGGATGACTCTTCATGGGAAAATGCATCCCATTCTTCTTTTGTCTTTACCTCTTGACTCTTCAACTTCTCCATGGGCCCTTATTTTGACTTTATGCATCCAAAAATATATTCATTAATATTAAATAAATATTAACCCACATTAGCCAAGATATGAATATTAAAAACACCATTAAATGCAATGGGCCCTTTATCACCAATAATGCTAGACCCTTGACATCAATGACAATATTTTCAAAATTTTGAGGTGAAATAGATGGCACATAAGAGGTCTAAGGTGATATAGGTGAAGGCACAAAAGGCTTATAACATTGAACTTGTTGTCCTTCATAAAATCTTAGCTTATCTTCTATACCTTGAATCAGTCTACTTATTTCCATTAACTCACTTGACACTCCTTCCTAATGTGCTCTATTAATAGGTTCCCACTCTCTTGTTATCACCTAAAAAAATCCTCCCACATTATGAATGACATGACTAGGGACATTTTGACCATACTTCCTGTGTATGTTAAGACCTATCATATACCTGTCATATTCTAAGAGGGTTTTCTTGAAACTTAAGATGGACTGATTTGAAATTTGGCTCAACTGACTAGGGATAACATGGTCTTGAGAATTCTAATTAGAGGAATGAGAGGACTACTAAAGAGGTGGACTACCTTGGTATAACTACTAAGGTAAAGGAGGGTAATAATTTTTATAACAAGGCTAATAAGGTTGCACATACTATTGATAGCTGCTAACAAAATACAAACAAGGATTAATATGAGTTTGATATAGCTCTTCAACTTGTGTGAAATAAAATTCAACATTAAACCTAGTCATGAAACTTCATGATAAGTCACAAACATAAGAACTTTTTCCTAAAATGATACCTAGGCTTTTATATCTAGTTGAATGCATTTGGAGTCACCATTTATGTTTGTCGAATTACCTCTGAAGGCTAGTGCATTGAATAATAACACCAAAAACTCTTCAATGATTAAAATTTATTCCCACTAAGCATGTTATAACTATTATAGCTTAAATATGCACCCTTGAGAGGGTAATTCAAGCCCTCTTAACTTGAGCTATGAAATGGAATCGATCCTTATCTATTGGTGGCCCTTGGATGGTTCAAACCTCTAGGTTATAGGGGTAACTTCCTTTGATGTATCAATTAAGACTTAATATGCTATTAATTTTCAAGGAAAAGGGAGAAAGATGATGTGAAAATAAGTGTGGTGATAAACCAAATAGTTTATCTCTACCAACTAGCTTCATGTGAACTTATATATCACAAAAAATAACCTTATATACACTACTCCTAATCTGAATCACTCACATGATTCTTTCCATGTGAAGGTTGTGATGATTTCATAGTCTATGGGGACAAACCAAGAGGTCTTGAATGACATTAAAGGATAGAAAATATTACTTAACCCATTAACCAAACTTATGCATTTCACATGAATTTTTAAAAAATATTTTTTGATGCATCTAGGTGTTAGAAAAGACAACATGCCAAGGAAGACAAGCCAATTAACTTTATAAGTTCAACTATTCATTCACACACACTAACTATAGTCATAGGAGGAGATAAAATGAATTTCATTTCATTAATAAAAGGAATTCAAATGGGAATGCATTCACCATACCTAGGTGGAGGATACAAACATATCCAATTAAGGCTATATATATATATATATATATATATATATATATATATATATAGAGAGAGAGAGAGAGAGAGAGAGAGAGCAATATACATTTTCCGAAATTTCAAAATCTTTGATAATAGAAAGGATATTGAATACTTATATATTTATTCGCTCAATAAAACATAGCAACCTAGGTTCAAATTAGGGAAAATTTTGGCATATGTTCATTATAATATATTCTTCCGTATTATATTAAAAAACATATTGAAGGATTATAATCTAGTTTCAATCAATACAACAATGAATGTTAAAGATGATCATATATAAATATGATCATAAAATCATCAAATTTAGTTCTGAAATAATAACGTGGGCCAAATTATATGTATAAATATAATCACTACGTAGCTTGTACCATCATTATAATTAAGCAAACTATAGTACCTCATGTGTAATTGACAAGACATATCCCAAATAAGGTGGCTAAACAAGAAATTTGACATAAATTATAAAATAGTGTGGATTAGGATCTTGGTGGATAATTTACAAGAAAGTATTTTTATGAACTTGGTTTATGATACCGAAAATTTGGCTAACAAGTACCTAATTAGATACAAGTTACTAGGATATTTTTATGGATACTTTGGAGTTAGTGATAGAAAACAAACTAGTAGTTTCAATACTAAAGGATCACTATAATCAAGATTTCTTGTTTCCAACTAGTTTTCATTGTATAAAATTATTTACTCAGTATTACAAAATTACAAATTTCATTATTTTTTAATATCTCATACCACTATCAAATTTACCACATCTAAACTTATGTTACAAAAATAAATGAAAGTAATGTATACAAAATGAATAAATAACTAAAAGTATAATTTCATGTAAATAAAGAATACCAAATACTAACCTACCAACGGACCATGATACAAATTCTTAATTATACTATGCACCATATGATGATGTCAAGTAGATGTAAATATGTTCCTATTATTTCTATTTAAAAGAAGCCTCAAAGCAAGATAGATTATAAAGTATAGATATGACATGTATATATGATCCTTAGTAGTACCACCAATTTATTTCACCAGGTTCCCAGAGGGGATATACTTATGAGCATCCATTAAATGCAATCACATGATAGTTTTTTCATTTCACATATTCTAAAATTACCCAAAAAATAAAGTATTCAAAAATACAAAAATATTTCCAGAATTCACATGTTCTATTGGCTCCTTGGTATTTATGTGTTATTTCCATGTTAATGGATGGTATATCAATTACTCCTACATACATATGTCACACTTCCATGTGAGTGTGACAAATGCATAGAAAAACACATTATTTGTGTACTTATAGATGATGGGTTTTCCCTCTACTTGTTTCATATGGACATTGGGGGCATCCACCTCTAAAATCATGATACCTCCAAGTTATATCATTTTATCTCGCTCTACATTATTATGTTTTGAGATCAATTATGTACTTACACATGCCTTTATCTATGAGTACATATTTCATAAGGTACTTGACATGCTAATTACTTGACCTTATTTACTAATTCATTTGATGAATAGGCTACTATGATATGTTTATACTGATTGCTTATGTTTCCTTTTTTTAATTTATTAAGTGTCTTTCCTTTTATATTATCTTTATTATTCAAGCATTTGATTATGCTCCTTCATTTGCAGCCCCCATGCCTATGTATGCTTTATTTGAAATTTGAATACAACATTTTTTATTATATGGACATTTGGATATGTCATCCTTGATTTTGTGGACATTAGACTAAGTCATGTCACTTTGATTGAGCAAAAATTGAACATGCCCCTTATTTGTAGACTCTTAGGACCATTATATGTTGACTTAATTTTGAGTGCTTTTGTGTGTGTGTGTTTGATTTTATTATTGATCTTGTAATTTTACTATGAAGATTTTTCCATGATATTTATCATGCATCTTAGGAATTCATGTAATCACATAGTCCTATGTGATTAAATGATACATTTACCTAGACATATTATTTTATATGCTACATGGTTACATTAATAGATTATTCAATTATCTTATCATTTTAAGGTGAGCTAAATAACGGTTTCTATTCATCCCTCACCTCAAAGGGGGAGGGTCATATTAGTTTTTTCATGTCATATAGTTATTTTCTTCACATTTGGAATAGTTTTAGATTCATTGGGGGCATGCATTAGAATTGTGTTTTACACACTTTCTTCATATTTACCATAATTTTCAAGTTTAGTGGGGGCATGTCATATATGCATTTTTTGACACAATCACAATTTTCAAATTCACTTGGGGGAAAACTTTGGAAGCATGTTATCCACACTTATTCAATATTAAATAGACCATAATTCAGTGGGTCATATTTTGGAGACATATTCTCCACATTGGCACTTATTTTAGTTTTCATATTCTCCATATATAGTGGAGCATGATTTGGAAGCATGTCCTCTACACCTAAAAGGTTTACAAATTGGCAAAATAAAACTATTATATGATTCAAATTCATAGTTGAGGCATAATTATATACATATCTAAGGTGCATACGGTATGCAATGTGTACCTAATATTGTAAAATTTCATATTTCAAAACACTCTCAGGGACTATCATCCCCCAGCTTAATAATATTTTATGGTATGTATTAAGCCAACCTAATTTAGTTGTTAGTTCACTTTTGGTAGGTTGAGGTGATTAAATAACTCAATATTTCCATGTTTTTAGTTTGGACTTGATTGTATCATCTAGACTTACCAATTTGATAGTATGAGTTGACATTTTTCACTCATGCTCACTATGTTATAAGTATGATTGGGTTGCATGATTGAGCTAATATAAATTGTCAAGTGGCAACTCATCTTTTATCCAAGGTTGGAGGTGTGTGCCTTCCAATAGTTATTTCTTTCTATCTCCTTCGACATATGCACTTTTCATATTTATATGTATTTGTCCTAATATTAGTTTCATATTCTTATAGTGATATATCATTTCAAAACAACTTCCTAATAGGAAAGGTACGTAAATGATACACATGTGTACTCCTAAACATTTCTCTATAAGTTTCAATATTTTTAATACTTTAAATTTCATATCATATGCACTGATTATGTACTATAACATGCTCTTGGATGTAGGCCAGTCATCAAGAAATCCCTCATGTTTGAATCAAGCAAAGGCAAGGTATATTATACACACCTAGGTATTCATTTCTTATCCTTTATTCCAATAATTTCATTAATAGATTAAAAGGGGAAAATGTAAACACTATTTTATGTGTTATATAGCACCTACTTTTTTCTACACTTGGAAAACTCACACCTTAGTTGATCCTCTCAGTTATTAACCTTTTTATTTCTTAGAAGCCTTGCATCTAATCTATCTCATGCCCCTTGGCTGATCTCCTGGTGTGAACAATCTTATGTTGATGACATAAACCTTCTCTCTTGCCCACAATGCTTAAAACCTACTTATATTCCACCTATATAAGTTTTGAGTGTGTACCTACTTTTTTGTTCCCTTGACACTTTCATCCAGGATAGATGCCTACATCGATGCAGGTGTCTTACTCTGATGAAAACATTTAGTGCCATAAAGTCATATGATTTTCAAAAGAAACCTATCCTAATGATCAGCCTAAGTAATTTAATACATGTTACTTATACAAAGGGATCTATATTAATACAATATCAACTCTCATTCATTCCTCACCTAAAAAACCTAAAAAGGAAGTAAAGGCATCTAATCAATGAATTCAATCAAACACTCAATAAATCAAAAGCTTTCCCATTTTCTCCTTTTCTCATATTAGTCATAAGGATAACATATATAGAGGTCTAAAGCACTGAATGGGAAGATAAAGAGATATATTTGTTAAATTATAATATAGGTCACTATTGTACTTTATTTACACATATTAGATGATTCACACACAATCCAACACATAGGGGACAACTACATCAGTTTGAGTCCCTCTTTAGAGTATTAGATATGTAGGTAATGCTCATTAACATATTAATTTCTGGGGTCTACTCAACACCATGTGTAAACTAACATAGTTTCCCCAAGGTCACTGTGAATATGAAGAACTAGTGATTTGCAAATTTATAAGGAGAGATAATCTATGACACATATTTGAATGCACCAGAGTGAAGGCAAAGTCAAATGCATAAGCATATAGGTATTTTCTTCCTTTTCCACCCTGTATTGTATACATGAAACTTATGTTAGGTTCAAGTAATAGTGTTGATACAACCCTCATATGATGATATTAGTTTGTGTGTGTCTCGAGAAGCATCCAATCTAAAATCTGATGATTGTTCTAGAATTATTTTTCAATCTACTTCTTATCTATTCTAGATCCATAATTATCTTGGCATAAAAACAATCTAATTACATTAATTCCTTGTCATTTACATATTTATCATAGTTTTACTTATTAATTTTAGCCTATATCAATTTAATAAATTTAATATATGTTTATCTAAGTTTAGCACCCAATTGACCTACATTAGAGATAGTTTATCATCCTTTTTCCCTAGGCTATCTCTACCCATTTATCAATAGATAAATAAAATATATGCATTAAATTAGGTTGAAAAATGTATATTTCATTACATTTCTCACATTTTTTTTTTAGTTAGGTTATTGTGCATGCTTTACTACTTGGCTAAAAAGAGGTAGCATACATAGTTTGTTTTTTTACAAACCAAGCTAGAATAATATACTACACATATAGGAAAAGATAGGTTTTACATAGTTGAGCAAGAAATTTTGGACAAGAGTAATTCATTTAGAAAAGGGTGCAGGTTGACTATGTCTAAAATAGTGTGATTTGTCTTAGCAAGCAAAAAATAATAATTTTCATAGATCCTTAGAATCTCATTTAGTTCAAAGTAGTTCTTGACAAGAAACTAATCACAATTTTATAAAATAACTTAGGTGTGTTTCATATTTTTCTTAGCATGTGGGAATCATGCATGACATGCAGTCCATAATTTTCACAAATGTTTTGATCAAAAACTTTCATGATATTACTTAGTTTTAATATATATATTCACCAAAATATCAATTTCGGGGAGTGTGTTTGGTATATGACTACCTCCTTGGTCAACTTTGCACTAATTTTTTAGAAGGAAAAGTAATGCTTATCACTCTCCATGTTGTATACACAACACCCATATTGAACTACTTATCAAAAACTTTCATGATATTACTTAGTTTTAATATATATATTCACCAAAATATCAATTTCGGGGAGTGTGTTTGGTATATGACTACCTCCTTGGTCAACTTTGCACTAATTTTTTAGAAGGAAAAGTAATGCTTATCACTCTCCATGTTGTATACACAACACCCATATTGAACTACTTTTTCACTAGTTTTGCATTAAAAATGAATCGTATTCAACCTATAGTGGTTGATTCATATGTTTTCACCAAAATGATTTATTCTAATTTATACAAGGATATCAAATGACATAAATAATTTGGGTATAAAATGATGGATTCAATCACACTTTGAGTTCTTAAGAACATTTTTCCATATCAGTGAGGTTTGGGGCATGCACAATCCAATTCAATATTTCTAAATAAAATGAAATATTCATGGGTCATACCCTCTACAATCACCATTTTTCTCACCAAGAAAACATAATTGTTTGCATACCTAATCATGTGTATTTTTTGCTTGTTACTAAATCTATAATTTTCTTATCTCTTACTTTCATATTCCCATATTAAATAAGGATTGATCTATACATGTTTCATGATAGTTTTAGGTGAATCCTAGTTCAACATTGTAGCCTATGTTTAAGATTTTTCTTCTTAGGTAAATTCTAGTATACACTTTTCATTTTAGTATAATAAATTTTATTTGATATATTACTAGAATAAAATTTGGGTGGATATGTAGGATATAGACACATAAAGTAACATTTACTTCTAAAAAAATGTAATTTTTACCACTCCTTGTATGCACATAGATCATGCCTCATACACGGTCATTAACCACCATTCATTCACTCTTATTGTGGGTTATGTATTCACACAAGAAACTAATGAAATCAAAATAGTCCTATCCATAATTATAAGAAACCTAAATTCTCTTTGAGACTAATCCACATTTTTGGTTTTACTACTATTTTCCTCTAGACAAGGCCTCCCCATGTGGAGAATCCCACTCCTGAGTTATGTAAAATTCTACCAAAAACTCCCTCGTATAAAATAAAAACTAGTCTCTCAAATTTCAATTCATTTAATTGTTCATCCCATAAGTTTAGAAAGCCCCATTAAATATAATTTCCAAAATATCACTATAAAATAACATTTTGAAGTATTTTTTCACATAATAATCTCACACATGGAAAAACACTAGGATATTTAATTGGATATTGAGATAGAAATATATATTTTCTCATTTTAGAGTCTATACAACCTAAGTATTTTACGCTAGTCTTATCATACGCACACACCACCATAGCATGGGATAATTCATGGAGTTTTTTCCATCTTTAAATTATTGGTATGTAAGAAGTGCTCAACATTGGAGGTGTTGAGATCAAGCAAAACTTCAATCACTAACCCCTTTTTACTTCATGATTGCATATTCCCTCTTGGTATATTGAGATAGTATTAAAAGTGAAGGAGAATATATCTAGTGGTTTTTATTATGGATCAAAGAATCCCACATAATCAAATAGAAAACAAAGATGAATATTTCCCTCTCACAATAGTTTTGGAGATATAGCACCTACAACATGTTGACATTCCTTAAGGGAACCAACATTATGTCCATATACAAATCCAATGGCATTGTCTAAATGTACAATGAAACCCTATTTAAAATTAAAAATCAATAAACATAAAGACATAACCTATTATCTAGTGTCAGTCATAATCCTACATTTAGATTTTACAACTATATTACAAATCTTTGGTATTTCCCTCGTTTAGTATATGTATAAATAAGGTAATTTTCAAATCATCTTATTATTATTATTATTATTATTATTATTATTATTATTATTATTATTATTATTATTATTATTATTATTATATTTTATGAAATATTTTTTCCTAATTATATTTTACCTCTACTTATCCAAAAATTGATCAAACATTTTGTCATAAATTTTTTATACCATGTTATTTGTCATTTCCTATGAATTTTGTTGCACACATCAACATATATACTTTATTTTGGTGAATTGACAT
>JARHVA010003814.1:1662500-1692500 GCA_037957365.1 Torreya grandis | reverse complement strand
TTGGCTTGCCCAAACTCAAAAAAAAAATCCACATCCAAACCCACAATAATTATCATGGTTTTAGAACCATTAATTTGTAACAAATATGATCAATCATCTTTTCACTAAGAAGATTCTACCTTTATTTAGGAGATGCTACAACTGACAGCTAGATGCCCACCTCAAAATATTTTTGACAATAAAAAGGAAGTCTTTTAAATTTAAGGGCTTAAATACAACATTGATCTAATACTTCAGATCAATGAATGTTGGTAGGTCCTTCAAGAGGTTCAAACAAACTAGGGTGCACATGAAAGTGGTATGATCAAAAGAGTTAGTCACCTCATCTATGGCCATCATCACTCCAATAACATTACCACTTTCCCAAAGGAACTGATCATGCAAAAATTATAGGGGAAGGTGAGAAAGTGGAACCCACACTGACCTTGAGCTAAGAGGTTACAAAAGGGGATTATATAGCAGGAACCACAAATTCAAGAAAAAAGAAATGTTGACCCATACTCCCTATTTTTTCTATAAAATTTTAATCCAATCTTTAGTGTTCTCAAAAGCAATAATAATAATCATTTTTATCCTTGATAAATATATAAATCTCCTTTAATAATTAGTTGTCATTAATGTGATATCCATTTATGAAGAAAAGGGAGGCTCGATGAGTGATAGTCAAACCTAAAAATCAAGGGTCTAGCCTCAAGCCACTCCTAACACTTTAGAAATTCATTAAGAGTCTCACCCTCAAACAACATAGATATAGGGATTTTTGAGGCTACCATAGGTTTAATCGATAATTTTTCATTACTCAGGTCAACTCTCTTAGCTACCAAATTCACAACCTTACTCCTTCTACATGCTTGACTCTGTTTCCCCATGATCAAGCCCTACAAACAGGATTAGATCTAGATTATACTTTAAAATTCAGAGTCATTGCAATCCCTAGATGCTCTAGGCCATTCACCTCTACCATCTTCTTCCCAAAGGCATTGAAGCTTGTATCCCCTACAACTACCCCATCTTGGCCAAATGTTTTAGTAAGTGACTATGGTGAAGCTAAACATATTATATTTAGATCTCCATGTAGATCTGAACATCAAACCTTTAGTAAAGACCATTTTTTTGTCAAAGCATTCCTCAACACTATTGATCTATAAGGTGGAGGACCAAGTTGGCTGATGATGCCACAACTTTGTTCATCGATCATCTACATAGTTGGCAAAGACATTGGAACTCTAAAAGACCAAAGCAATGGAGCCAATCTAAAAAATTGAAATGTAAACTTAATGTATATGAATTTTTCACTGTCATTATAATAATTTAATTTAATTATTATATTTTTAATTTTATGTATGTTTATTTAATGTCATGTTACATTATATATTACACTATTTATTTTTTTGGTTCAAAAGTATATTTTCTTTATTGATTTTATAAAGATCTAAAATTTTATTATGTCCCACACAAGTAGACTATGCATTCACCTTTTATTTAAAATATGCATATCGATATTTTTGAAAATATAAATAAAAAATATAATTAATATATATGTTCGTTATTATTTATAAGTAATTTTAAAAACAATAGTAGCCATCTCTAAAATCTATTAAATTAATTATAATATTTTTATTTTTATTGTATTTAATTAGTCTCATGTAAATCATAATTATATTAATTTAATATATTTTAATCAAGTGTAAAAGTCTAAATGTAATTGGAGAAGTTTGTGATATTTTTGTTTTCAACATGATCAATATATTTTGTTGCCAATTTTGTTGATGGATATTTTATTATTGAATTTTGTCACTTCTTTTTCTTAAAATTATTGGTCATTATATTTATATTTTTATACAATCAATAAATATTGTTGTCAATTTTATTGACTTGTGTATTTCTTCTTATGAATTTTGTCACATTTTAAATCACAATTGTGACAATTAAATATCTCCACATGATCAATATTTCTTGTTGTCAATTTTGTTTTCTTATCTAATTATACATCTTTTCTTATAGCTTATGTCACCTCCTTTTATCATATTTTTTACAACTTAACTATTGTATTTATACAAGATTGGTATTTGTTGTTGTTAGTTTATATATTTCTTCCTATAAATTTTGTTGCCTCTTTTATCTTACATGTGATAGTTATTTCACATTATCAATTGTGTTTTCTTTATTCATATATATTTTATCAACTCTCTTTTAAGACAATTGTTACAACTTACATACCATTTGTTGTCAATTTCCAAGTCATACATATATTTTTCAGAAGTCATACATATCATTTGTGATAAAAGGCAAAATGGTTGTTTATCTACCTCTATAAAATTTATTGTACATGAGTCGTATGATTGGGAATGCATTTGGTAAAATTAAAAACTATGATTTTAAACTTCTATAATAAATACTAGTGGAACAAAGAAAAACAATTTACAATGGATTAATTCTAAATAAATTCATATAGAATGGGAAAATATGACAATAGAATTTGAATTTTTTGAATAATTATTTCATCCATATTTAGAATTAAGGGTCATTTACATGTTTGTAATTCTTTAATGACGCTTATAATTTTCACATGTGAGGAGGGTAATGTAATTTATATGTATATGTAGAGATATATAGAATATTTAGTTATAAATTTAAAAATGTGAATTAAAATACTGCTAATTTATTGTAAAATCTTAAAACCTCAAATATAGACTATTTTGTATTAATAAATCATTACATATTTGTTTCATGATCATGAAATTTGATGTAGAATCACCCTAGGTTTAGAGCAATATTGCATCATTTAAGTATAGTTTTATGAATGTTCGAGCGTATACTATAGGGACAAGCATGTAACTACTTATAGCATGCAGAAGTTGGATGGTTTTGGCATGCCCAAGTCATACAAGAGCGATGTACATTCCATGATTGCACAAACATTAATAACCACAAGTGTAGCACAACATTGAATAGTTCCATAATGATTACATCAAGGTTTGCGTAGAGGCATCAACATGCTTGCACAAATGATAAAATTGATATTCTAAATAGTTATTGTAAATTGAGTCCAAGATAATTGGAATATATTTTTGATTTCAATATTCTTGGAGATGGATTATGAGGATATATGTTATTCATCCATATTTGTTTGAAAATAAATAAATTCTTTGGGAATGTGTTGACTTGTAGGAATTGATATGATTTTTTCTTGACATGTGGCACTTGCGAGGAGCCTATATAAAGAAATGTAAAACAAATAATTAAAATGATTGTAGTGTTGAAAACTATTATATAAGTTTTAATTAAAAAAAGCATTCTAAAGAGAGATTTAGAATATTTATGTGTTTAAAAGAAATTGAATTCAAATCAGGATTTTATAGGCACATTAATTGACATAAAATGGTAACAAGGTGGAAAAATAAATAAATAAATAAGTTTACTATAGAAACTCTAGTCACAAGGGAGCACACAAAAGGGCTTGAGAGTGTCCCAACACTTTGAAACATGATAAAATATTATTTATTTTTCCATACATGCATCCAAACAATTGTCAAAATAATAATACATTGAAATTTAATAAATTGAAGATAAAATACCTCTTTTTGTTAAAAAATAAAGAAGGAATATCTATGTGAAACTAAGAACCTCAAAACATGTATATCATTTTAAATATACTTTTAAGAACAATATTTAGTGACTTTTTAACTAAAGCAACATAATATTCTAAAATAAATTTAAGCACATATAAATAGGATTTTGATAGGCTTTCTTGATGAAATAATACTAAAAACTACTAAATATTATTTTAATTTAACCATTCAAGTGATATAGTCTAAATAATGTTAATTACCTCATTTTAATTTAGCCATCCAAGTGACATAATCTAAATAATGTTACCTACCATTTTAATGTAATCATCGTATCGAAATCCATTAAAATATAATTTAAATAATATAAGAGTTACCAATTTTTTAATTAAATACTTTTCATGATCTACAAACATATTTTTTTAATATGAAAGGTGTGACATATGCTTTCTTAGAAATTTTATATGAATATGTAAATTTCATAACAAAATAAATAATACAAATGCACTATACATAACATGACATACAAATTACAAATTTATAATATATAAAGATATGTATTTGAATGTATATGTATAGAATAAATGTTATTCTATATGATTCTATAATATAAAAAACATAAAATATATACTTATCACTTTAAAATATAATATTATAAAGAATAATATAATATGATGACCCTAATAAATACATATTATGAATATAAATCATGAAAATATATGAAAAATAATAAATATATTTGAATGATAAATATCATTTTAAACATAATTTTTAAAAAATACAAAATGACATATTCCAAGACCAAAAAAAGCTTCGAAATTAAAGTACAAAGACTCAATATAAAAGAAAATACATTATGGAAGAAATAGTGAGATTAAAAATGAGGCTTTCATTAGTTAGCATGTCCATTCAATTATTTCATACCTAGAATCAATGTGCACATTAATTTTAATTATAGTATTCTATAAATTAACATATCAATGTTTGACAATTGTCTAAATCATTATAGTGTGTATAATGTAAACATAATAATATACATACTATCCTTTGTTAATGTCACTTTAATTGGTAACTCAGTCTAATCAATTTACATTATGCATGCACTACAAAAGTAGTAACCAATCAAATGCTTTTGGGATATACATCAGACCTTTCTATGGGTGATGGGTTTTCCTTCTTATTTGATATGGACATTGGGGGAATTCACCCCTAAAATCATGATACCTCCAAGTTATATCATTTTAAGTTCACTCTACATTATCATGTTTTGATATCAATTATGTACTTACACATGCCTTTGTCGATGATTATATATTTCATAAGGTACTTGATATGCTATACACTTGACCTTTTTTACTGAGACATTTTACTATGATATGTTTATGCTAATTTATTATGTTTCCTTTATGTACTTCATTAAGTGTCTTTCCTTTCTATTATCTTGATTATTCAAGCATTTGATTATGTTCCTTTTTTTGTGGCCCCCATGCCTAGGTATGCTTTCTTTGACATTTGAATATGTCATCCTTACTTTTGTGGATATTGGACTATGTCATGTCCCTCTGATTGAGTGGCATTTCAACATGCCCTTATTTGTAGTCTCATAGGACCATTGTATGTTGACTTATTTTTGAGTGCTTTTATGTGTGTGTTTGATTTTCTTGTTGATCTTGTACAGTTTACTATCAAGGTGTTGCCATGATATTTATCATGCATCTTAGGCATTCATGTAATCACATATTCCTATGTGATTCAATGATATAATTACCTAGACATATTATTTTATATGCTACATGTTTACATTCAAAGATTATTCAATTGTCTTATCATTTTGAGGTGAGGTAACTAACAGTTTCTATTCATCCCTCACCTCACAGGGGGAGGGGCATATTAGTTTGTTCATGTCATATAGGTATGTTATTCACATTTGGCATAGTTTTAGATTATGTGGGGACATGCTTTAGAATCGTGTTTTCTGCACTTTTTTTATATTTACCATGCTTTCCAAGTTCACTGGGGGCATGTCATATATGAATTTTTTTGACACATTCACAATTTTCAAATTTAGTTGGGGGTATACTTTGGAAGTATGTTATCCACATTTATTCAATATTAAACACACCATAATTTAGTGGGTCATATTTTGGATACATGTTCTCTACATTGGCACTTATTTTATTTTTCATATTCTCCATATATAGTGGTGAATGACTTAAAATCATGTCATCTACACCTACATAGATTCTAAATTGGCAAAAACAAACTATTATATGATTCAAATTCATAGTTGGGGCATCATTATATACATTCATACCATTATTATACATAGTTTCAACATGATACATATCTAAGGTTAATACACTATGCAATTTGCACCAAATATTTTATAATTTCATATTTCAAAATACTTTTGGGGACTATCATCACCCACCTTAGTAATATTTTACATGCTGTATTAAGATAACCTATTATAGTTGTTAGTTCACTTTTGGTAGGTTCAGGTGATTAAATAACTCAATATTGTAAAGTTTTTAGGCTGGACTTAATTGTATAATCTAGACATACCAATTTCATAGTATTAGTTAAATTTTTTCACTCTGGGTTGCATGATTTAGTTAATCTAAATTGTTGGGTGGCAACTCATGTTTTCTCCAAGGTTGGAGGTATGTGCATTCCAATATTTATTTCTCTATAAATCTTTTGATATATGAACTTTCCATATTTATATATATTTTTCCTAATCTTAGTTTCATATTCTTATAGTGATATATCATTTCACATCAACTAGCCAATAGGATAGGAAGTTAAATGATACATATGTGTATTCCTAAACCTTTTTCTTTAAGTTTCAATCTTTTTAATACTTTAAATTTTATATTATATTCATTTATTATGTACTATAAAATTTTCTTGGATGTATTTCAGTCACCAAAAAATCCCTCATGTTGGACTCAAGCAAAGACAAGGTGTGTTATACACACCTACGTATATGTTTCTTCTCCTTTAAACCAATAATTTAAATACTAGATTAAAGGGGGGAATGTAAAAAAAACTTTATGTATTGTATAGAACCTAATTATTGTACACTTTAAAAACTCATACCTTGGTTATTCTTCACAGTTATTGACCTTTTCACTTTCAGAAGACTTGCATTTAATCTATCTCATACCCCTTGGTTGATCTCTTGGTCTGAACAGTCTTATGCTAATGACCCTAACCTTCTATCTTGCCTATAATTTTTAAAACCTAATTATATTCCACCTCTATAAGTTTTGAGTGTGTACCTAATTTTGTATTCCCTAGACACTTTCATCCAGGATAGATGCCTACATTGATGCAGGTGTCCTACTCTGACACACGTATCTAGTCCCATGAAGTCATATGACTTTAAAAAGAAACTAATCCTAATGGTCAGCCTAATTAATTTAATGTGATTTACTTATAAAAAGGGATTTATATAAATATAATATAAAAATTCATTCATTCCTTACCTAACAAAACCTATAAAGGAACTAAAGGCATCTAATCAATGAATTCAATCAAGCACTCAATAAATCAAAAGATTTTCTATTTTCTCCTTTTCTCATATTAGTCATAGGGATAAAACATATAAAGGGCTGAATTAATGAAATTTAAGCCAAAGATATATATTTGTTAAATCATAATACAGGTCAATATTGTACTTGTTTTACACATATTGATTGATTCACACATAATCTAATATGTAGGGGAAAACTACATCAGTTTGAGTCCCTCTTCAGAGTATTCTATATGTAAGTAGTTCTTATTGAATTATTGGTATTTTGGGTCTACTCGAAACCATGTGTAAACTAACATACTTTCCCCAAGGTCACTATGAAGATGAAGAGATAGTGATTTACGTATTTATAAAAAGTGATAATCTATGATGCAAATTTGAATGCACCAGAGTGAAGGAAAAGTCAAATGTAGAAGCATATAGGTATTTTATTCCTTTTAAACCATTTATTTTTTACATGACACTTATGTCAGGTTCAAATAGTAGTGTTGATGCAACCCTCCTATGATTAGATTAGTGTGTGTATCTCTAGAAGCGTCTAATTTTAGAATATGATGATTGTTCTAGAACTATTTTCCAATCTACTTCTTATGTATTGTAGATCCATAATTATGTTGGAATCACAACAAGATAATTACATTAATTCTTTTTAATTTCCATATTTATCATAGTTTTACTTATTAATTTTATCCCATATCAATTTAATAAATTTAATATATGTTTATCTAAGCTTAGCACCGAATTGACCTACTTTAGAGATAGTTTATCATCCTTGTTCCCTAGGATATCTCTACCCATTTAACCATAGATAAATCAAATATAGAAATTATTTTAGGTTTAAAAATTTATTTTTCATTACATTTCTCACATTTTAAAAAAATGAGTTGGATTATTGTGCATGCTTTACTACTCAACTCAAAAGAGGGAGCATACATAGTTTGTTGTTTTAGAGACTAGGCTAGAACAATATATTGCATATATAGGAAAAGATAGGTTTTACATATTTGAGCATGATATATGTACACAAAATCATCCAAAAACCAATTTTTGACAAGAGCAATTCATTTAGAAAAGGGTACAGGTTGACTATGTCCAAAATAATGTGATTTATCTTAACACACAAAAATAATCATTTTTATAGATCCTTATAATAGCATTCAGTTAAAAATAGTTCTTGACAAGAAGCCAATCAAAATTTTAGAAAATAAATTAGGTTTGTGTCATATTTTTCTTAGCATGGGCGTATCATGCATGACATGCAGTCCTTAATTTTCAGAAATGTTTTGATAAAAAAATTTCATGATATTACTTAATTTTAAAATGTATATTCACCAATATATCAATTTGGTACAATGTGTGTGGCATATGAATACCTCCTTTCTCAACTTTTCACTAATTTTTAGAAGGAAAAGTAATGCTTGTCATTATGCACATTGTATACACAACACTCATATTGTACTATTTTTTCACTAGTTTTGAAATAAAAAAGAATCTTATTTCACTTATAGTGGTCAATTCATATGTTTTCACCAAAATGATTTATTCTAATTCATACAAGGATTTTAAACCACCTAAATAATTTAGGTATGAAATGATGGATTCAAGCACACCTTGAGTTCTTAAGAACATTTTTCCCTATCAATGAGGATTGGGGCATGCACAGTCCAATTCAAGATTTTTAAATAAAATGAAATATCCATGGGTCATAACTTCTACAATCACCGGTTTTCTCACCAAGAAAACATAATTGTTCGCATACCTAATCATGTGTATTTGTTCCTTGTTACTAAATCTATAAGTTTCTTATCTCTTACTTTCATATTACCATATTAAATAAGGATTTATTTATACACGTTTCATTATAGTTTTAGGTCAATCCTATTTCAACATTGTATCCTATATTTAAGATTATTCTTCTTAGTTAAATTTAGGTATACACTTTTCTATTTACTATAATAATTTTTATTTGCTATATTACTAGAATAAAATTTGTGGTGGATAGGTAGGATGTAGACACATAAATTAACATTTACTTCTAAAAAATGTAATTTTATCCTCTCTTTGTATGCATATAGATCATGCCTCATACATGATCATTAACGACCGTTCCTTCACTCTTATTTTGGATGATCTGCTCACATAAAAAACTAATGATATCAAAATATTCCTATCCATAATTCTAAGAAACTTGAATTCTCTTTGAGACTAATCCCCACTTTTAGTTTAACTATTATTTCCCTCTAGACAAGGCCTCCCTACATGGAGAATCTCACTCCCAAGTTATGTCAAATTCTACCAAAAACATCTCCCTATAAAATAACAACTACTTTCTCAAATTTAAATTCATGTAATGGGTCATCCAATAATTTTAGAAATCCCTATTCAAATGGATTTCCAAAATGTCACTATAAAACAACATTTTGAATCAGTTTTTCACATATGAATCTCAGAAATGGAAAAACACTAGAATATTTAATTGCATATTGAGAGAAAAACATCTATTTTCCCATTTCAGAGGCTACACAACCTAAGTATCCTAGAGATATGTTTACATACACCTCTAAGGATAGAAGTCATTATCTAAGCACTTAACCACACCAAAATTTCACTAAGATTTAATAAATTTACACTAGTCTTATCACACACACACCATCATAGCATGGGATAATTCATGGAGTTTTTTCCATCTTTAAAGTATTGGTATGTAATATGTACTCAACATAGGAGGTGTTGAGGTCAATCACAATGTCAATCACTAACCCCTTTTTACTTCATGATTGCATATTCTATCTTGGTATATTGAGATAGGCTTACAAGTGAAGGAGAATTTATACAGTGGTTTTCATTATGGATAGAAGACTCCCACACAATCAAAAAGAAAACACAAATGAAGATTTACCTCTCATAATAGTTTTAGAGATCTAACACCTACAGCATGTTGACATTTCTTAATGGAACCAACATTGTGTTCATATACAAATTTCATGGCCTTGTCTAAATATCCAACGAAATCCTATTTATAATTAAAAATCAATCAACACAAAGACAACCTGTTTTCCATTGTTAGTCACAGTCCTACATTTTGATTTTATAACTATATTACAAATCTTTGGTATTTCCCTCTTTTAGTATATATATATATATATATATATATATATATATATATATATATATATATATATATATTAGTTTCCAAATCTGCTTGTGTCATTTATATTTATTATTATTATTATTATTATTATTATTATTATTATTATTATTATTATTATTATTATTATTATGCAATAGTTCTTCATAATTATATTTTACCCCTACTTATAAAAAAATTGATCAAACATTTTGTATTAAATTTTTTATACCATGTTATCTATCTTTTCATGTGAATTTTGTTGTACACATCAACATATACACTTTATTATAGTGAATGTGATATTTTGGTCAAAAAAACATAAAATTATAAATATTACACATCCAATTAGTGTCCCAAGTAAGATTTTATATATACCAAAGCCAAGGTGCATATTGGATCAATGTTATAAGGAAAAGAGAAAAAATATGATAAGCCTGAATTTTTTAATTGCTACCTTCCTTAAGCTTTATTTATAAGACTTGTTACATTATATTCTCACTCCATAAAACTCTTGTGTGAAATAACTTAGAGAATGTACAGTGTTTCTTGCTATGGATAATGGTAGTATGAACAACAAGGCAAGGAAAAGTGAAGTACTCAATAGAAAAATGGAAAATGAGATAGGTAATATTAAATATTATGAACCACTACATGGAGTTCTTTACATGTATTTAAGAAATTGTCATGTTAGTTATGTAGAAAAATAGACAAGATAAATGTATTTTTTCCATGTACTGTAACCTTTGTTTTAGAGAACCACTAATAATTTCACATTACCCAAGGAGGGTACTCTTATAGTTATAGATCTTTTCAAAATTGTGTGAGAAGGATGGACTCATAGTGGCTGAAGTATCCTCTAACTTTGGTACTATATTTAATTCAATTTGAGTGTGCATTGAATTAAATAAATAATATTTTTATTTAAATAAATAATAGTTTGTGTTATTTTGGTGAAGAAAAAACCAAGTTCTTATATAATCCTTTTTTTTACTCTACCTTCCATTCTATATACAATTTTTTAATGAGATCAAATTATAATTATATTAAATAAAATTAGAATCAATGTTAAATATTCATCACTTTATTTTGGTCAGTAGTCTTAAAAGTGAGCTTCAAAAAAGTAAGTTTATTTAAAACATCACATGAAAGGTTTCAAGGCCATATGCTCCAAATATACTGTAATTATTCATGCCTTAGATTAAATAACTATTTGTCTTAAAATGAGAGGGTGTATACCCATCTATTGTAGCTTATGACAAAAACTTCATCAGTCAAAGGAAGTATATTCCATGAATAAGTGTGTATCAATATTTTTATCAACTCAAAATAAGGATGTGAGTTTTCCACCATATATTTAAATGTAGATATCGCATAGATTACTCTATGTGTATAATAAATTATCATTTGGTTTTCAAATTAAGAATTTGATGGGGTAGGGGGAGGATTAGAAGTGGTGAAAACAATTTTTGCCATGTGTTTTAACCTAGATTCCTTGGTATTATCATTCTATTTGTGGAATTTTATGTTACTAATAATTTTCCATTTGTCTAAATTCTATATTCGCTAGACTTAGTGACATTCGTAATGGGGTTAGTTTTATAATTAGGTCATGCATTGGCCATCAACAAAAGTTCATGAATTTTAATCTAAACATTAATTATTAAAATATTAATATTGTACAAAATAGATTTTTACATGTGTTCCACATTATTTCTCAAAATTTATATTTTTTTCATATATATTTTATTTATTACTAATATTTTATAGATATGTAAATTTTTTATTAATATGACTCTATACATGTAAAAATATAATTTTATTTTTATGAGATAAAGAATACATTTTTCTATAATGCCTAGTTAATTTTTTTAAATTTTACTAATATATTTAATATTTCATAAATATTATTTTACTTATAGTTTCTAATTTTAACCTAAATTTGTTTACCAAAAACTAGAATACATAAACTTGTTTTTGCCCAAATTTTAATATTGACAGACCATTTAAAAACATGTGAGAAGTCCATTTCAATGCACATACATTTAAGAGGCCTAGAAACATAAACATTACTTTTATGTTGAAAAATTAAATGTCCATAATTTGCTAAGGTAATGGGTACATGTCAAAAGGGTGAAAAAAATAGGGAAATGTAATACATACAAGGATGTTAAGCTTTCTTCTATCAAAATAATAAAGTCTCAAGTTTAAGAATAAAATATAAGTAATGATTTTTTAATAAACTATGTTTCTTTTTTGAAAAATTCTCAACAATGTTAAGGGTTAAAAAACCAATAAAAAATATTATGTTTTGAACAACATTGAGCTTTACTCTATGAGTATTTGAAGTAGTTTAAAATTAACTCTTGAACATATATTTAAAGAGTTTTTTTTTTCAAAAAAACACCCTACCAAAATTAATTTTATAATAAATTATTAAAAATATTGAATTCAGACATTTAAAGTTAAACAATTGAAAAAATCTATAGAGCTTCATATATATCATGCATGCTACTAACATATCATCACCTCCATTTTTTATAATTGCATTAATGAATACATGTAATTAAGTGGGAAAGCACTAAGAAAGCACAATTATACCCAAAGAGATGTTAATATTTACAATAATAAAATAAATATATTTATCATAAAAAATGTATACATACATACATACATACATACATACTTACTTACTTACATACATACATACATACATACATACATACATACATACATACATACATACATACATACATACATACATACATAGATACGATGTTTAAAATCCAAAATATTTTATATCCTAAAAAAATACACCATCACATACTTCTCTAAAAATAAAATTATATTCTTAACTAACATTATCATATACCAAAGCTTGAAATAAAATTTGAAACCATCTAATCACTTCTATAAGTTGCTGAAGCTTATTCCTATATGTATATATCAAAGTCTTTTAATTTAACATAAATATTAAAATTTATTTATTTATTTGATTGAAAATTATACTTTATTTATTTACTTTATAAAGTTTTATTTTATTTTTGTTATCCAGTACATGTAGACTATGTATTGTAGCTTGAATTTTTATTTAAGTTATTTACATGAAATTTTTATAAATATAAATAGAAAATATAATTATTAAAATCATCTCAATTATTTAGGAGTAGTATTAAAATTAAGGTTCTCATTTTGGAGACTTGTTAATAGAAAATATTTCTAATATAACTTCCTAATAATTTGTATACATATTTTTTGCTACAATAACTAGGATACAATCTTAGAATAAAAATTAAAATAAAGGAAAGCCTCACTAACTAGTAAAGAGGTTAAAATAGATTCAGACCTAACAAAGTGTTAACTACTTAATAGGGATCACAAACCCACTCCTAAACCTACTCACTACTCACCCTGCCACATGAAGTCAACTCCAATACCAAAACAAAAACTAACTACTCAAAAAACATTCATACCCCAACTAGTTTAGCATCCCCATCCCTACATTGAGAATGAATAATCATTTGGGAGGCTTCAAGGACACTACACCCTTGTTCGTTTTCCTCACTATCAACCATTATTCATGCTTGATCTCTCTCCCTACCTCCTCACCATACGATTAAACACTTAGATACAAACCTCTAGATTTAGCTTCAACATTCTTATCACCTAATTCTAAAAAATCCACATTTATAATGCTCAAAATCCTTTTCTCACAAAGAAAAAAAAAACATCTCAAATATTTATTTGAGGACACAAATCCTCTAGGGACCTATTCTATCATCTAATCTAAATGAACATGCTATTTTTGAGAATTATCCTCTAAAGACTCTTTAGCCTAACCAAACTCAAAAAAAAATTCCACTTCCAAACCCACAAAAATTATCATGGTTTTAGAACCATTAACTTATAAAAAACAAGCTTGATCTTCATTTCACCAGGAAGATTCTACCTTTATTTTGGAGATGCTATAACTAACAACTAGATGCCCCACCTCAAAACATTTTTTACAATAGAAAGGAAGTCTTTCGCATTTACGGGCTTAAATCCAACATTGATCCCCTACTTCAGCTCAATGAATGTTGATAGGTCCTTGGAGAGGTTCAAACAAACTATGGTGCATGTGAAAGTGGTATGATCAAAGGAGTTAGTCACCTCATCTATGGCAAACATCTCTCCAACAACATTGCCACTTTCCCAAAGGCATTGATCATGCTAAAATTGTAGGGGAAGTTGTGAAATTGGAACCCACACTAGCCTTGATCTAAGAGGTTATGAAAGGGGATTAAATAATGGGAACCACAGATTCTAAAAAATGAGATGTTCCCATACTCCATGTTTTTTTCTATAAATTTTTAATTCAATCTTCAGTGTTCTCAAAAGCAATAATAAATAATCTTGTCGATCCTTGATAAATATCTAAACCTCCTTTTATAAGTGGTTTCCATTAATGTGATATCCATTTTTGAAGAGAAGGGAGGCTCGATGAATGACAATCGAACCTAAAAATCAAGGGTCTAGCCTTAAACCACTCCTAACACTCTCAAAACTCATTAAGATTCACACCCTCAAACAACACAAATATAGGGATCTTGGAGGCTGCCATAGGTTTTATCAATAACTTATCATTACTCAAGTTGACCCTCTTAGCTAACAAATTCACAACCTTAACCCCCTTCTACATGCTTGACTCTATTTCCCCATGATCGAGCCCCACTAGGAGGATTAGATAAAGATTCTACATTAAAATTCAGAGTCATTGTAATCCCTAGATGCTCTAGGCCATTCACCTGTACCATCTTCTTCCCAAGGGTGTTGTACCTTGTAGCCCCTACAACTACCCCATCTAGGCCAAATGTTTTACCAAGAGACTATGGTGAAGCTAAACATATTCTATCCAAATATCCACCTAGAGCTAAACATGAAGCCTTCAGTGAAGACCATTTTTTTGTCAAAGCATTTCTCAACACCATTGATACACAAGGTGGAGAACCAAGATCGCTAACAATGCCACAACCATGTTCATCGATCATCTGCATAGTTGGCAAAGACATTGGAACCCTAACGGACCAAAACAATAAAGCCATTCTCAAAAATGAAAATGTAAACTTAATGTATTTCAATTTTTAATTGTCATTATAATATTTTAATTTAATTATTATATTTTTAATTTTATGTATGTTTAATTAATGTCATGTTACATTATATATTACACAATTTGACAGAAAATTATATTTTCTTTATTTATTTTATAAAGATCTAAACTTTTATTATGTCCCACACAAGTAGACTACGGATTATGACTTGACCTTTTATTTAAAATATGCATATCAATATTTTTGAACATATAAATAAAAAATATAATTAGTAAATATGTTCCTTATTATTTATAAGTAATATTATAAACAATATTAGCCATCTCTAAAATTTATTAAATTAATTATAATCTTTTTATTTTAATTGTATTTAATTAATCTCATCTCAATCATAATTAGATTTAATTTGATATATTTTTATTAAGTGTAATAGTCTAATTGTAAGTGGAGAAGTTTATGATATTTTTGTTTTCAACATGATCAATATATGTTGTTGCCAATTTTGTTGATGGATATTTTATTATTGAATTTTGTCACTTCTTTTTCTTAAAACTGTTGGGCATTATATTTATGTTTTTATACAATTAATAAATATTGTTGTCAATTTTATTGATTTGTGTATTTCTTCTTATGAATTGAATCACATGTTAAATCACAATTGTAACAATTAAATATTTCCACGTGATCAATATTTTTTTGTTGTCAATTTTGTTTTCTTATCCAATTATACATCTTTTCTTATAGATTATGTCACCTCTTTTTATTATAGCTGTTACAACTTAAATATTATACTTCTACAAAATTAGTATTTGTTTTTGTCAATTGCGTTTTGTTTTATCAACACTTTTCTAAGACAATTGTTACAACTTACATATCATTTGTTGTTAATGTCAAAGTCATACTTTTTAGATTGTCAACATACACGAGTCGCACGACTGGACATGCGTTCGGTAAGAAAAAACAAATTTGGCAAAGTTTGTTAAAAGTTTTGAGCTCACAGACATTGTTTTTGAGACGATTTGTCACCTGCGTGTTGGAAGAGAAACAAATTTTGGGAGTATATGCCTGTTGTAAGAATCTTTCATTTTATTTTGTTTCATAGTGTTTATTGTTAACATAAAAATTTGGCGTTGAATTTAAAGACTGCAAGGGGCTTCCATAAAGTATTTAAGTATTAAAAAAAAAAAAACATTCTTCAAAGTCTAATATCAGGTCATGCTGAATTTAAAGACTGTAAGGTGTTTCCAGAAAATATTTAAATATATTAAAAAAAAAACATTCTTAAAAATTTAATATGTCAGGTCATGTCGAATTTAAAGACTACATGGGGCTTCCAGAAAATATTGAAGTATTAAAAAAAACATTCCTCAAAGTCTAATATATCAGGTCATATGATTTGTGAAAATAAAATTTATTAAAAATTCGTTTAGATACTTAATTGTTAAATCATTTAAATATTATAAAAGTAATAAGAAATTAAATAGTAAAAGTAAGCAACTTAGCATTAGGTAGAATTTTCCCCTTTTTTAAAATTCTATTTAATATTAAAGAAGTGCTTACTTTTACGTATGAGCTTTCACTTAATATTTTTATTAGATTGTTCATTAATAATGTTTAGGTACATGAATATATTAGTGTATTGATCATTTGGAAGATTCATGGGAGCTGCAATCTGATACATTATATGTGATTCAAATTGGTTTAATACTATTAACGAGAGCAATATGATATTAAAGATGGTTTATCTCTAAATCTTACTGAATTATTATAGTAATGCTCCATGTAATGTCATTCGAGTTCTACTAATTTAACCATTGAAAGATTGTACTCTTATAAATAATCTCAAAATTATAGTGCTTAATTGTCACCTTGGACTATTTTAATAGAGCAATGTTTTGAAATAAATAAAAAATAAAAAAATTACACTCTTATAACCTTCAAGGGGAATTGCCCCAATTTAAATTTTTATCCTCCTATTTTATGATAATTTTAAAATGAATAACTATGATTTCAAATTTCTATAATAAAAAGTAGTGGAAGAAAGAAAAACGCTTTACAATGAATTAATTGAAAATAAATTACTATAGAAGGGGAAAAAATTAAAGTAAATTTTGAATTTTTTATTACTTATTTCATCCATATATAGAATTAAGGGTTATTTACATGTTTGTAACTCTTTCCTGATGCTTATAATTTTCACATGTGAGAAGGTTCACGTGATATATATATATATATATATATATATATATATATATATATATATATATATATATATATATATATGTAGAGATATATAGAACGTTTAGTTATAAATTTTAAAATGTGAATTAAAATACAGTTAATTTATTGTAAAATCTTATAAACTCAAATATAGACTATTTTATATTAATAAATTATTTACATATTTATTTCATGACCATTAAATTTGATGTAAAAGCATCTTAGGTTAAGAGTAAAATTACATCATCTAAGTATAGTTTTATGAATGTTCAAGCTTACGGTATAAGGACAAGCATGTAACTATTTATAGCATATAGAAGTTGGATGGTTTTGGTTTGTGCAAGTCATGCAATAGGGATGTAAGGTGCATGATTGCACAAACATTTTTAACCATAAGTTTCGCACAACACTGAATAATTTCATAATGATTAGATCATGGTTCACACAGAGGCATCAACATGCATGCACAAATGGATTGCACACAATAAAATTGATATTCTAAATAGTTGTTACAATTTGTGTCCAGGATAATTGGAATATATATTTGAGTCCAATATTCTTGGAGATAGATTATGAGGATATGTGTTATTCATCCATATTTGTTTGAAAATAAAGAAATCCTCAGGGAACGTGTCGGCTTGTAGGAATTTACATGATTTTTTCTTGACATGTGGCACTTGAGAGGAGCCTATATAAAGAAAGGCAAAGCAAACAATGACATTAATTGTAGTGTTGAATAATATTCTGTCAGTTTAAATAAAAAAGTATTCTAAAGAGAGCTTTAAAATATTTGTGTGCTTATAGAGAAATTGAATTCAAATTTCTATTTTATTGGTACATCAATTAACATAAAATGGTCACAAGCTGGAAAAATAATTAAATAAAGAAGTGTACTATAACCACTCTAGTCACAAGGGTGCACATAAAAGGGCCCAAGAGTGTCCCAACACTTTGAAATATGATAAAATATTATTTTTGTTTCCACACATGCATTCAAACAAGTGTTAAAATAACAATTTATTGAAATCTAATAAATTGAAGACAAAATACCTCATTTTATTAGAAAAAAGGTGAAATATTTATGTGAAACTAAGAACCTCCAAATATATATAGCGTCTCAAATATAATTTTAAGAACAATATTTAGTGAAATTTTAACTAAAGCAATATAATATTCTTTTAAAAAAAGCACATATAAATAATATTCTGATAAACCTTCTTGATGAAATAATACTAAAAACTATTAAATATTATTTCAATTTAACCATTCAAATAATATAATCTCTATAATCTAAATAATGTTAATTACCTCATTTCAATTTATCCATTCAAATAACATAATCTAAATAATGTTAACTACCATTTTAATGTAATCATCATATCGAAATCCATTAAAATAGAATTTAAATAATATAAGAGTTACAAATTTTTTAATTAATACTTTGCATGATATACAAACATATTTTTTAATATGAAAGGTGTGATATATGCTTTCTTAGAAATAGCCAAGAAGGTCAAAAATGCACACATAATGATCCATGGCATGATGCAATACGAGTCGCTTATGTCATTGAAGTATTTACAGCCATCATCCACTAGACCTACATGGTTGCATGCAAATAAAACACAAACAAAGATTACGTAGTCAGGGTTGGTTCCAGAGGATTTCATATTTTTTAATATGAAATGACATATGGCAAAGACCCAAAAAACCGTAGAAATTAAAGTACAAAGACTCAATATAAAAGAAAATACATTGTGGAAGAAATAGTGAGATTAAAAACGAGGCTTTTATTAATTAGCATGTGCGTTCAATTATTTCATACTTGAATCAATGTGCACACAGATTTAATTCTGGTATTCTATAAATTAACATATCAATGTTTGACAATTGTCTGAATCATTCCAGTGTATAATGTAAACATAATAATTTACGTACTGTTCTTTGTTAATGCACTTGAATTGGTAACTCAGTCTAATCAATTTACGTTATGCATGCACTACAATTTTTTTAAATATTTACAGCGGACCTCATTTTCTATTTGGTATCTTTATGGAATTATATTTTGGTATTTTTTCTTTTCTTGTGAGAGGTAGTATTCTCTATCAATCGGATTGATGAGTTCAAATACTTAAGTACAATAAATATATTATCATAAAATCATGGTATGATATAAGAAGTAGGAAACTTAAAATGATATTTAATTTTATAACTACTTAACAATTTGAAATAATGATATATATAAATGATATAAAAAGTTGATAAATTTAAAATATTATGATTTTAATATTTTGTTTTTGAAGTGTGGTGTAATAATTAAAGTATATATAATTGTAGTAGAATGACTCAAGTTAAAATATTATCAATAATCAAGTTATTTACAATAAGGAACATAAAATCAAATGAATGGAATAATAGAATAGCACTAGCTTGTATTCAAGATTGGGTGTAGACCTGCCAGTCTCACATTAACCATATCATAAAAAAATATAACACACTTGATACGTAACATATTTACATTTTGTCACGTTATTATTACATAACATGTTGACTTATGCAAGTTTCCCATGGTAATATACTTTGAGATGATTCTTTCAAAGTGAAATTTGATTAAAGAATTATTAAAAGAAATATATAAATAAATAAAATGATCAAAGAAAAACTATTCTTGGGAACTCAAAGAGTATCGTGTTATGGGAATATTTAATTTAATTTAATACTGTTTATTGCTAGTATGAATGTTTGTCTTAATGAGATTTACATAGTGTTTAGTCATTACGTTTGTATTGAATTTCTTTTGTACTTGATGAAGAATATATAGACTAACTAATCAAAATATCTATAGGCATAAAACTCAAAAAATTCATGAAAGCAATATTCTTTGTTAATTTTCACTAAATGAATGAAATATTACATAAGGGTATTTAAATAAAACTAAACTCGAAATTAGAGTTGACATACATAATTTAAAAATATAAATAAAAAAAAGTTACCTAAAACTAATTAATCCATGCAGTTTTTATAAATGTTATATTTATTTAATTTTCACCTTCTAATTTTTTTAAATGTTATATTTACTTAATTTTGCATACAAGATCTGATGGTATTCAAAATCTACACATCTTAAAAACACTAAAATTAACCTAATGCATGAAATTGAACTCAAATTCATGTCCACTTAGAAAAATATTTTTTTTTTCTAAAAAAGAAAACATTTCAAAAAATAATATTAAAAACATGTAGTTTACGACCCTTAGATGGTCATGTATGGCCTCTAAAAAGTTCATAAAATATTTCTAGTTCGATATTTATGGTCACAAATAAATTAAAATTTTTGAGATAATCATTTTGATGCAAATGAGAGTTCAAATGGAGTCACAAATCAAATGTGATGTTATACAAAAGATTGGTCTCCATAAATTTAGTTTATGTATCATTCTTCTCTTATTGAAAATAACTCAACTCCTAGAGTTGCTTTGATTATAGTTATTCCATTTATTCTTGTCAATGTTTTTAGATCCCATTTCAAAAATTCAAGTGTTATCTTCATGTGTTTGTCCTTCCCACTATAAAAAATACATGTTATAAATTTCTTGCATTATGTGCACTTTCTTCTTATCTAAAACTTGTACTATATTTTAATTCTTATTATTTGGTACCTACTAATTCTAATCTACTTATTCATCTTCTTCCCATTCACTATCTTCTCCATGAAATTCATAAAAATCTAAAACATTAAACAGTAGAAATATATAAAAAAATTCTATGGTAAACTTGTCAAATAAGCATTGTCATTGATTTTATTCACAATTCTACATGGTCAAGTTTTCTTATATTTCAACCTATTTTATGTCCATGTTTAAAATATTTCTTTCGTAAAACAAACCATCACTAAATCTCATTATTAAAATACCTTTGACATTATTCTTACATTTTTCATTACGTTATACTTCTCAATGCTTTCCCATAATTTTCTCCTCAATTTTTCTTGTAACTATTATTTATGCTCTAAAAATGCTTTTTCATCATCACTAACTCATTCTAGAATTGGTAAGTACACTTAATCTAAAACATCCATAAGATTTATCTCACAAAAAATGTAATGATGATTTTTTTGTTGACCTATTCATAAAACTATTATATGAAAACTCAACATATGATAAAGTCAAGTCCCAATACTTGAGCTTCTCTCCAACTATGTATCTCAACAAATTTCCAAAACTAATACATATAAGTTCTATCAAACCATCCTTTTACGGGTGGTATGGACCACTAAATTCTATCTTAGTTCCTAAATTATTTAAAATATTCCTCTAAAAATGACTTGAGAATTTTGTGTCCCTATGTTATGTAATGGGTTTTAGAACACTATGCAATCGCATAACATCATTGTAAAGTAGTTATATAACTCTAGCGACATAATTAGTTTTCTACATGAAATAAAATAATTTGTCATAGAAAACCTATCTACAATAATATACCTCTATGTCTTTTTGGTAACCCTAACATGAAGTCCATACCCAAATCCGTCCATGGTCCTCTTGGAACCAATAGTGACATTTATAACCCTATATTTTATGCATAGCCCTTGACCACTTGACATATACTACATATTGAACTATCCCTTTCCACATCTCTCTTCATATTTGGAAAAAAAAATTCCCATCCAAGAAATATATTGATTTATTCTTACCAAAATGTCCACCCAAACCACCACTATATAATTCTATTATAATATTATCTCTTAGATATCCAACTAAAATACATAATTATTGTTCTTTAAAGAAATAACCATCCTATATAAGGTAATCATTATGACTACTACCTATCTCACCTAATAATGAATTATTGCATTATTCAGCTATATTACCAAAAGTTGGATCAAATTCCTTAAAAACTTCAAATCTAAATACTTCACTCACCATAGTAGTTAAAATTACCAGTCTCTTTCTTAAAAGTATTAGCTACTTAATTTTATTTCCTAATTTATGATTCCAAAATAAATTATATCCCTGTAAAAAAGACACCTAATTTTCATACCTACTATTTAATTTTATTTGAATGTTCACATAACTCAAAGTCTCATGATCCACAAACTCCTTAGGGATCAGGTAATACATACATACATATATATATATACACACACACACACACACACATACATGTGTGTGTGTGTGTGTGTGTGTGTGTGTGTGTGTGTATGTATATATATGTATATATGTGTATATATATGTGTGTGTGTGTGTGTGTGTGTATATATATATATATATATATATATATATATATATAATAATTTGTTAATATATCATTCATTTTCTCATTGAAATATGTTATTGGCCTTCCTTCATGACTCGATAAATCTTCAATTCCTACATGTGAAACATCAAAATCAACCTCAAACACTTTGTTTAACTTTGGTAATGTTAAAATTTTTTATTTTAATATCCTTCTTCAATAATTGAAAACATTATATTTTTACCCTTATCCATATAAATTATTTTCATCTCATGCAATCTAATTGTTTAAATCAGTGCTTAGCTTTTCACCAGAGCTATAACCGGTTATGCGGTACAAACTAGGGGCCCAATTCCCAAGAGAAATACAAAAACATTAATACTTTGATTACATTAAAACCTTTCAGTGAATGGACACATTCATCCTATAAATGCATGCTGAGATTTGAACTTAGGTGGGGATATGCACAACCAAACCACTTCACCAATCCTTCTACATCTCATTAGCCATCTCATGCAATCTATTATTGGTACAATAATATGACTAATATTTTAAATTAAATTTCTATAAAAGGTTGTTAAACCATTGATAATTTTTACCTTTGTGATACTTTTTTGAATAAGCCATCCAACAATTGTCTTTACCTTTTCTTCAACCATCCTTACTCCATCTGTTTAAACTACAAATCCAAAAGATACCATTTTTTTCTATAAACGTGCACCTATTTAAATTTACATAGATATTTTCCTTCCTTGACAACTCTAATACTATTCTCAAATGCCTTAAGTTCACTTATTTAGTCTCCATGCATATAAAAATAACATAAAAATTAACGACCATAAACGTACCAATGTAATGTCATTGCATTTTGTTCATCACCCTTATAAATGTGTTGGATGCATTACATAATCTAAGTGACATCATCATCCAATCATATAATTCATCCCTAGTCTTAAAAGTTGTTTTCCATCCATCTCCTTTTAAAATCCAAATATGTTACTAACCACTCCATAGATCAATCTTAGTAAAGTATTTTAATTTTCTAGGAATGTTTGTCATATCATCTAAACAAGGTATAATAAATATGTATTTGATGGTAATTTTAGTGATTACTCTACTATCCACACACACCTCCATGACCCAATTTTATTTTGAGTTAGTAGTGTTAGTGTTGCACATGGACTCATTATCTCCCTTAATACACCCTTTCTCACGCATTCAGTAACTTGTTTATTCACTTCTACATGTTTTTGGGACTCAAGTTATAAACTAATCAATAGGTAGAGTGGATACTAGAATCAAATAAAAATGATGTTGAATGTCTCTCTCTGGTATTAAACTATCTGGTAACTCATCAAGTATAATATATGCACATTATTTCAATACTTCTATTATTTATACTAGTAATTGTACCACTTATGTGTTACTTTTATTTGCTATTAATACATATCAACAACCTATCATCTTCATGTCTTTGATAAATTATTTTGTGGAAAACATAATTTTTTATTTTCGTTTTTCATTTTTCCTTAAGAGGTAAAAGACTATCTTTATACCACATTTTCAAAAAAAAAATGTATTATATTCCTCATAATGATCTTTTTTTGGGTCATATTATCATGTCCTTCCCATTAACACATGTCATGCATCGATTGAAATATTATCACACCATATTTCATCCTTTTATTTTATTTATAAAGAAAACATCATTAAGAACCTTTTATTCATGGTAACTTCATTCTCTTTATTAAACCATGAAATATGATATGTATAAAGAATTTTTTTACATTTCAAACCAAGTTTTTATACCATTTATTTAGAAACCATATTTTCACAACTACTACCATCTATTATTATTTTACATATCTTAACTCATGAAGTACACATTGTTTAAAAAATATTTGTCTATAATCATGAATAACCACCTTTCTTATTATGCATCTATTATTTCATAAGAATAATGATTATTCTCCTCATCATAATCTTTTTTCAAATATCTATTGCTTCAACTTATGATATTTTTTATATCTTAGCCTCAACTAAATTCACTCTTGGATAGTCATCTTAGCTCCTTTTTGTTCATGATAGTTTACACAATCAAACTCTATGTGTCTTTCTTATCCACATCTATAAAAAAAACATAAGAGTTGCATTGATTTGGAAACCACCATATGACATAACCATAGCCTCATTATATATGAAATTATCTTACCACTTTATTGGTAGTGAAATTCTTATCTATTATCTTATTAATTTTCTTCATCATGTGATGATTACTCTCTAGTGGGATTAAAACCACCTCATCCTTTTACTATAAGGTAGTGACTTCTTCTTGGCTCATTTGATGTTTTTAAAGTATTTATATTTTATTATTATTTTGACATCAAATCTAATTGATAAGCCTCCATCTTACTAAGTATTATATGCAAGCTCAGTTTACCTTTAATAAAAAACTTCAAACCATTTACATAAATAGTGACTATCTATTCTTATATTTCACCATGTTCCACTTGTATGCAAATATTTTAAAATTAATATATATAATCTTGTATATTTTTATCTATTTACCTTACATCATAGAGTCTTCTATATAGAGTTTGTTGATAATCCATAGGAAGAAATTTCTTCCTCGTCTTCTTCTACATATTGTTCCACATGTTGATATTCCATTTACTCTATCTTTGTCTCCCTTTATTCAAGTGATCCCACAAAATAATTCATGACCCTTCAATTTTGTGGATGAAAATTTTCCTTTATTATCTTCTCTTAGAGTTTTCCATTTGAAAAATGTATCCATGTTTTTCATCCAATCTATCAACTCCTCTAGTTTTAAACTGCCTCTATAATATAGAACACCAACCTTAACTCCTTCATTCTTTCCCTCTAAATCCATAACCATCCTCTCTTCCATCAATGGTGTTTGTCCTCATTCCTATTATTTTTAAATTTAATATTCACTATTTATTTATTCCTATGTTTTATCTTCCATGCACCATTGTTTTTAATTTATGAAAATTTCAGTTAATTGTTCCATTTACCTTTGTAGCTCCTACATAGTCATGTTCATATAATAAATTCCACCTCATCTGTATCATCTCACCATCTCTTACACTTGTTATTAAATCATAAAATATTATCCAAAAAAAAAAATTTAAAACCCTGATCAAAATTCAGAAAGATATTACCTCCAAGATTTGAACTTGTTTTGATACTAAATGATAAATACAAAGAATAGTTAAGAAAAATATCCATAGGTATAAAACTAATAATTTTCATGAACAAAATATTTTCTACTAATTCTCATTGAATGAATAAAATATTACATAAGAGTCTTTAAATAAATCTCAACTAGAAATTGGAGTTGACATGCATAATTAAAAAATATAAATAAAATAAAAGCTAACTAACCCATGCAATTTTTAGAAAGATGTAATTTTTAGGAAAAAATAATTTTTAGAAAAATGTAATTTCACAAAAAATGTAATTTTAAGAAAAATTCTAATTTTAAGAAAAATGTAATGAAAACTATAATTTTAATAAAAATGTAATTTCTAGAAAAATGTTATTTTTAATAACTATCATTTTCTAACAATTTTCAACTGCTATTTTAAGTAAGTTTTTGCATTCATGCTTGAATGGTCATGAAAATATCCATATATATTCTAAACACAAAAATTAATGTAATGGATAGAAAAATTCAACTCAAGTTTATGTTTGGTCACAAAATAATCTTATTTCTAAAAATGAAAAATTCTATAAAAATATAATAAAATATTTTTTTGAACCCTTAAATAGTCGGGTATAGCCTCCAAAAAGTTTTAAAGACATATTTAACTAGACAGGGAGGGTTGTGCCTAAATTAACATTTTTTAGATGGTCATAATAGATCTTTATTGGAGTTATGAATCAAAATTATGGCCTTCAAATGTTTGGTCTCTAAAATTTCAATTTTTACATCATTTGAGATTGCATGTAAATTTACAATGTAACATTGATTTAATAATTTAAATTTCAAAACACAAATTTAATATTTTATAACTTTTTGGTTCAATTTACATTTGATTAACAATATTTCTTTTGGAGATAGTTTAATAACTCATTTAACATATTCCACTGTAAAGGAGGACTAAACAAAATTTTACACACATGATTAAATTTGATTCAAATTCTTATAGTAGTGGTGTTTAACTTGTAAACTATATTTAAATGTGTTTCTGGGCCTCAAAACTATATTGAATACATTTTTGGGGGACAAATATAAGACCAAAAAATTATGAAGAAAGAGAAGGATAATAAAGAAAATAAGGGGAATATGATGAATCATACATTAATAATATCTAATTTAGACTAATAAGTGACAAACACATATATATTTTACAGATGAAATTTAAATGTTATTGAATGTGTGAGACCATGTCTAAGTTGCTTGTTATATATCATTAAACATTACCTATTAGAATTTAATATTACTAAGTGGGATGCTTCCCCTATTTTATAGTAATTTCTCAAATGTCTATGTTACCCACAAATACATCATGTGACATATAGATTAAGTAAAATATTATAACCATTTTGATCTATGCTATCAAAATAAATTGATTTGGTGAAATGATATCAAAACTAATCAATTTGGTATAATTTTTTCAAATAAAAACCTATCACAAGTTTTAGCAAATGATGATGTGTGGTGAACTAGCATAACCAAAAGTCTTGTAGATAGGCATGAGTCTCAGGGGGAGGTGAATGTACAAAAATCAACCACAATAATAGTAATGTTTAGGTTTTATGTGAAAAATTCACTAGAGTTTAGCACCACATCGTGTCTTCCCATCATATCAATAAATAAAACAAGTCTTGTGAGAATTTATTACATAGTACTCTTCTAATAGTTGAAAAATGCAAAGTCCTTTGTAACCAAAATTATCATGTCATTTTTTTGTTTGTGTATAAATTCCAAGGGGCATAATATTTAAATAGAGTACAAGTTATAATATTTTTGATAAAATATTATACATGACTTATGCATATTTTTTGATTATCAAAAGTGGGATATATGCCCTCATGAAAGATTTGAGATAAACATATGAATCTCATATCTCAAAAGAAATAAAGTAGACACACCATGTGTAACATAACATATAAAACATTGAAGTCTAATATATAAATATGTATTTATAAAAAAATATGTACATAATAAACATTATCCCATATTATCTAATGATATGAGCAACACAAAATATATGATATACATATAAAGATGTAATAATCCTATAAATAATAAGTATAATATGTCAATCCTAATGGACACATAATCTAGATCATGATAATATAGTTAAGATGATATATACGTTTAGATGATATGGATCATGACAAACACATAGTCTTTGGGATACATAGTAACATACAACAAGACAAATAAAAACATGAAGGAAATCATGAAACCCAATATATTATTTATTAATGTTTACTATCATACTTCAATATTAGTGTCATTGTTTATAAATTGTAAACTATAGTTTCATTATTATCTTGATAATGAACCAGGGGAAGGGAACTTGTAGTTGGGACCCCTAACATTGAGGTCCCATATCATTCATATTACGCCACCTCACGATCTAAAAATTTAAATTTAGATATTTTAACATTTTTAAAATCTTACAAGGTCATCTGAGAGAAAAATATACATTCTAAGAAGTCATATAATGATGTTTTTAGTGACGTCATTTTTTACTCATATTTTTAGTGTAATTGATGGTTGTGACCAAAGGGACCAATGAATTTTAAAATTTTGACCAATAATAATTTATAAAAGAACACATTATTTTGTCATAAAAATTAATTATTTTTAAATGTGATATGGAAATATGTACACAAAGGATATAATAAAAAATATACATATTATTAATAGAAAATAAAATATTATTGATTCAAAATAAAATGCCCATTTTAGGAAAGAAGGGGACCATTAGTTGAATACATTTGTATTTATTATTTTAAATGTAATAGAAAATAAAATCTTATTGATTCAAAAGAAAATACCCATTTTAGGAAAGAAGGGGACCATTAGTTGAATACATTTGTATTTATTATTTTAAATGTAATATGAATATTTAACCAAGTAGGTATTTAATATAAAATTGAAGGGACCATTAATGAAAACTTAAGGGACCATTATAAAAACAAAAGGACCATTAATATGGTTCTAAGAGTTACAATTAGATCATACACATTATAATTTCACTTTGCATCTCTTATTTCATTTTAAGAATTGCCTTTTCATAATTAATCATTCTAATCTCTTTTCATGAAACAAAATTCAAAGATACAAATGCTAAAACAAAAAATAAATATAGGTGGTGTAATATCCTCCATCAAGTTTGTTGTGAAAACCCATGGATAACATCATGATGATATTAGAACAAGCCTCATAAAGTGAATTTGTAGGAAAACAAAAACTAAATCACTTAGCATTTCAAATATTTTTTATCATTTTTGCTTCCCAGAGAGCTACATTATAATTGAAATAGGAGAAATAAAAAAGTGTCTTTCTCATCTGCATACCAATCCCACAGTACCACATAGCAAACATTATTTCATGTAATTGGGTTTATCAATCATTCCACCTACATATAAACAAAGTACCAGTCCATCTAGTACTTCTGAGTAAGTCACTAATGCTCTCTATAAAACACATCATAATTAGTTCAAGAGATTACTAATTGCAATATCCATGTAATTTTATAATATTTGCCTTGAGCTTATCATGGCTAATATTGTCAAGGATTTTGGTTGATTACCTTAAATATTTCTAATACAAATTTCCCTGCCCACATTTTCATATCATTAAATTCAATGGATATGAAACCTACAAACATAATTGTGTCCCTTTTCAAACTAACCACATGGTTTTATAGACCTTGAATACAACTATATTTGGCACAAATATTATCTTCTTACTCAATGATCATATTTTCTTGGATAGTCTTAGTTAGGATGTACTTGAAATTTATGAAAAATGTCAATGAGTTAATGAGATATATAAACTAAAAATGTAATGATGAAAAAAAAATGATTCTTCCTATCCTTGGTGAAAATAAAATTCAATTTCGTTTAATTAATCTTTCCTCAAAATAACTAGACATTCATATTAACACTATACTAAAACTTAGGAGTATGATTCTTATCAACTCTGGAGTTGAAAATAATAAACCTATATAC